>OY755085.1:4615170-5225040 GCA_963576655.1 Gastrophysa polygoni
CCGTAAATCTCAACTTTTAGGAGTGTGCTGCTCGCTAAAGAGAGACGAGAAGGAAAGGAAGGGGATTAAAGATCAGTAATCTTATAGGATAGATGAATTATGGCGGTATTTCCCGGTTCCATTCCATTCGGGACGCGCTCTTCGCAAAAATCCTCTATGTTTTCCAAGAAATTGCCATTTAATTGCTTGAGATTACGACTGGGAAATTAATTAAGATTCCATAGGCCATGCATCTTAGGATTGGATGCCAGGTGCGGTGTGCGGTATCGGTATCGAGTACCTACACCCAACGTTATGTTCCGATGCGCAATATCTCACAACCAGTCCATCCATAAGCGTCGCCACGAGGAGACACTAACGCGCTTTCCTCACACAAAACCATAAACATCACATGGATCCGATTCTGGCTAGCTCTGATCTGAACTTCGAAACTTCATGGAGAGAATCCCTGAAATGATCTAATTCGAAAGAGTGCTGCTTTGGTGTCCAACCCAATTTGGCACGGTGGATGAATCAATCCTACTTTTTCCTCATCGTGATCACTCAAATATCACTCACCCCACATGTTGGCTTAGAAACCACACAATGAGAATGATTGCCTTCGCAAGGAAATGCCTGATGTACATACTGATATAAATGACATAAACGATACTGGGAGAAATTGAACCAACAGGCTACATGAAGCACCTGAAAACAAGCCTTCGAAGTATCCTAGGAGAAACATTCAGGTCCCAAAATTTTTTAATGAATTTGTGGGCACAACACAAACTCATGTTGAGCAGGTTGATTTGATTTTGATTTTCCACATTACAAGGGATACACGAGGTATTCCCACTAACTAGGAAACTTTTCTTCGAGGAAACGCTCTCAGTTAATTATTTTCGGAGGTTGTGCAGGTTGATTTTTTTACATTACAAGAGATTCACGAGGTATTTCCACACCAGGAACCTATCTTCACTTATAGAACAATCTATTATTATCCCTTGCATCAACTAGTTGTTTGGAAAATGCCCAATTACTAAAATCAGATAGTCGCCATATTGAATCGTAGATGAATACGTAGTACACCGCCACTATGGAATCGAATTCCAGTTTGTACTCAATATGTCATTGAAAAGGAAATTCGAATCTAAATCCAACTGTACGTTTAATTTTCAACAAGCATCACAATGAATTTTAGAAATAATATTCCTTATTGGCTAAGAATAGATTGAAGAATCTCTATCGAATGAAGAATACATACATATGAGAATGTACAAGCTCCGAAAAGCCATTGATCTGAAAAATGCCAACAAAAGATCTCCAACTGTTGATTGGCGTGCGACAGATCTGTCGCCAAGACATATGGATAAGTTGACGCTTCTGGCAATGAGTTCCGCTCATGCAAGACAAGAGACTGTACCACGCAAGTTTCGAGACTTTTTCAGCTTGCACCTTCATCTTCCTGGAGTCTCCGTATGTCTCTGATCCGCCTCCGATAACTGAGCTACGCAAACTTTTCTATCAGCGATATCGGACCACCCTCTAGATAATTTTCAATTTAGACTAATCTCCCGTACACGCCTCGCACAATTGGCAATAACCATTAAACATGGCAAAAGATACCCGAGCTAAGTCTAACCTCGCCACTAAATAATGCCGCGACTGCATATATCACCAGGAACGCAAACACCGCCAAAGACAAACATATTTCATTTTGTATATGAGCTTTATATGCTCCTGCGACGTTATCTGGGCTGCCTATGTGCCAAGGAAAGAACCTGCATCTTCGCATTTTGCTCGGTTTCCGTCTTCTGCCTAATATACCCTCTTATTCGCCGATGTAAGGGAGGTTCATCACTGAATACTATCGGTGAATATTATGAAATAGTCATTACCGAATAGGCAGGTGGATTACTGTTTGGCATTTTCGTTTTTGAGATTAGTTATTGAAATAATTTGTGGCTTGGATGTCTTTAGATATTTTCTGATGAAGGAATTAACATGTGTTTCATTCAACTTGATGCGTTGATAATCAGCTGAAACATAAAAATATTATGACACATTATATTATATTATAGTGACATTCTGATGTAGAGCGGGTAACGCGACGGTGTTCAACTAACAGCATTCTAGGTCTGCCAACTTTCAACTTATCGAAATATTCAACATTATGTTGCTAGCATCATATCAATCAAATGATGGAATCATAAACAACGTGTGATTAGAATGATTTTCAGATATCACCCTTAAACTATTTTTACATCATGATTTGACGAGAAGAATCAAAAGATATTATTGATCGAATGTGTCCAGAGACATCTGCATATTCCTATATAGGAATTCTAAATATAAAAATCAATAAAATCTATAATAACGGCAAACAAATTCTTCATTCATTGATTAATTAGTATTCCTAAAATTTTCACAATGATATGAGAGTCAGTACCAATAAGTTTGTTAATCATGGAAAACCTCCCATAAATTTGTCCAATGTAGAAGAACTCGTCAACCACAGTCATTCTGTTCTATACTCGCTTACGTTCATTTAGAATTAAACCTAGTAATTATTTACCAAGGTTTAGAAGGCATTTTTCTCAGCCGAACAACATTATACATGCATGTAGATAATATATATATATCGTTTTTTCAATAACACCTTCATCTAACCATTTCTACATCTAAATCCTTCATACATCATGAATTGTCGAATGTTTTCGAAATATGAAAGTCGGCTCACAGCTGTCTGAAGAATATTAGGCAATCAATGAGAATAAAATTCAGAACTCGTAGATCGTCATCTGTTTGCTTGAATTATTTACAAATAAACCAGTATACAGTGAGACAATTGGAAAACTTTGGATTGGATTTAGTTCTAGAGTTATGAAAACTCATGAGCTATACAAAGGGCAATGTCAACTTGTCTTGCACACATACTGTACACATGTTTGGAGTTCAGCTCCAAATATTTTTCTCATCTGTTGACAACACGAAAGGGAAACCTATAATTTTCGAGGAACATCATGTTAGCCAACGGTGGAATTTTAGGGGAGAGGAGGATGGTGTCGGAATTTTTCTTGAAAGTTTGGAGGTTGTGAGCATCTGGAAAGACTTCACTAAGCAAAGAATTCCACAACTTTGCCGTTCTATTGATGGATGTTGCTTGGTATAGCGATGTTCGACAGGTCTCGAGCCTGACAGTGTAGAGGTGACCAGCCTGAGTTCGTCTGGCAGAGATCGCCGACCTTTCTACGATGTTCTAGAGAGGTCGATGATTTGGTGAGTGTTGTATCATCGACTAGGCGAATAGCTCTCTTCTGAATTGAATCTAAGAGCTTCAGCTGGAGCTCTTCTATTCAGAAGAGAGCTTGTGAAAGGTGATACTTCAGTCACGAATTCATCGACATCGTAAGAACATCGTTGTAAAACTCGGTGCTCATCCAAATTCTCGAGACTTGTTAGTCTTTGAACAATTCATTTGGTATTATTCCTTGCCCTCCTCATTTCTCGAGATAACCAAGATATAGGTGCTATCTTCAGCTACATCAATCTATTCCTCATGTAGTTGTATCATATTGTATATAACAGAACACGTCAAAATATTTCTCGGAAATTCTCCTGTAGAGATAGAGATAGAGATAACTATCCAAACAAAAACGATAACAACCCCGTACGATTGTTGAATCTGGCTACGAACATGGCAATAATCATTTCGACAATTATTAATGAGGTGCAAATTTCCTGATGCTAATTAAGTCTCCTGTTGAACAAGACACGAACAACTTCCCAAATATCCTGCCTCCAATTCATTAGGACCTAATTGAAACATCCACTGTTGATCATCAATTAAAACGTGAACATTCGGGCGCAGCCATCACGAAAAGTGTGGCGGAGGAAGCCCTCACCAAGGAGATATCTTCATCTCGGAAGAGACGGGCCGAGAGCAGAAAGAATCGCTGATAAGTCATCCTGCGTGGTTTTATTAAATGAAATAAGACGAGCATTCGCTCTTATCGGTGTGATTGCCACCTTACGGGCCGCATCGGCAGCTTTCATTTTTGAGAATTAATTTCCTGTCAGTGTATTCTTTAAAAGGGGAGACAAGCAGAGTGCATCTGAGCTAAACGGCGATTGTTTGCTTGCCAGCTAATAAGAAAAACTCTAACTGCCATCCCGGGCTTCGGGGACGCCTATCATAAGTATATCTGTGGCGAGGGAATTTAATTAAAATTCAATCAAAAACGTTACGCTATGCCATTGTGGATGCAGGTCCGGACCGAATACAGGCCATTGGGGTGTACACAGGTATAGAATAGAATAGAAAGAAATATTTATTGTAATTATGAAATTAGCACAAGATGGGTATTGAAATTATTATTATCGCAATTATTATTACAATTATTATTACGATTCATGAAGTCGGAATTCCAGAGAAACACAGAAATAAACAAATATTGGCCCTTCTGTGCTTCCGTAGTATTCAGTAATATCACTCACAATTATCACAAATGTTTTGATTCAGTCAGTTGGTTTACTATTAGACTTTCCTCATACAGTTTATTGAAACAATGTAATGACATTCCTTGTGACGAATTGAAATTTTCGATATTATTCATGAAACTAACCGACAGATGCATAAAGCAATATCGAAATTCCGATGATCTGTGTTGGTGGCTATCGTATCTCCACATATCGGGATAGAACATGAAAAGAAGCTTAGAAAGGTGTAGTACAGCGTCATACAGTAGTCCACTTGAGGATATATGAGGGACTCAACCAATCTATATTTCATTGTTTCTTTCAGGATTAATTTGAATCTGCAAAATGCCTTCATATAATCAATTTGTTTTGAATATGGCTAGTTTTGATATTGAAATAATTTACTTTGTTTACCGAACCTGCATTTCCCATAAGCATATATGCACATTTTCAATATTGTATTTTTTTACTCATGTACAAAAACTATAGAATAAGTGGATGAGAATATTATTGCAAAGATGCTGATGATGCTAAATTTTCTGAACTTTCGATATGATTCAACGCGGTGATATTGATTTCTTCCTCCTGCATTTCGTATTCGTGAAACCAACATCAACTTTATCCTTCCAAATACGGGTCTGATTAGGTGCTGTGATTAGATTCTTAAAGCTCTTTTTCCTGGATGCACCCATCTATCGTACATAGTGGTTTAAATGTGTTTCGACCTAGTTTTAGATCAAAAATATCATCAATTCCACTTTTATATAGTATTCTATGAATTATTTCGGAAATATTTATTCGTTTTCCTCGTAATTTCCTTCTCGTTTATGAATTACATATTCGTTGCATAGTATATATCCAGGCCTATTTGTTAAATACTGTCTGTAAGTTCTTCGAGGAGGTGGTATATTCATTTTTCAGCTTTTAATGGGATTTTCTCTCCTCGTTTCTACAAAATAGACTAGAAGTTATTGAAAATTATTGCAATATATTTGTAGTAAGGACAGATTTAGGATCTGTCCCAAAATGTCACTGCGCTTGAAATTAAACCTTTAGATACCTAAAAGAGAAATTCTCTATTGGTCAGTGACACCTTGTTTTTGAAAAAATTTGGAAATACAAATATATTTAATAAGAATAAAACCTCTACTTATCTTGGTGGACGTTTCGGGAACGAATCTGCTCCCGTTCTCAACACAATTGAAATATTTTTCTCTTCGAAAAATTTCGTCAATGTTTTCGATTTTGACACTGAAAAGTGACACCAAGATAAGTAGAGGTTTTATTCTTATTAAATATATTTGTATTTCCAAATTTTTTCAAAAACAAGGTGTCACTGACCAATAGAGAATTTCTCTTTTAGGTATCTAAAGGTTTGATTTCAAGCGCAGTGACATTTTGGGACAGATCCTAAATCTGTCCTTACTACAAATATATTGCAATAATTTTCAATAACTTCTACTCTATTTTTTAGAAACGAGGAGAGAAAATCCCATTGAAAGCTGAAAAATGTATATATCCAGGGTTTCTTCCACTCTGCAATTTATTTATTTTTTCCCTTATATGAAGGATAAATATGAACGTTCATTAGAGAACTGTAGCTGTACTGAACTGTAGCCAATCCACCATTCGGAATTTCACAATGAAACAAACTTGTTCGTAAACAAAGCAACAAGGCAAATTAATATTTTCGAAGGTGAATTGAAGAATCGTACTGATGTACTATACATATTATTGTTATCATAACTAACCATTTGCAAATTCGACATAACACCAGAAGGTGTTAAGTATGCGTGGGTTCTGAAACAGAGAAAAACAGTTATTTCGATTCACAACTATGCCTGGGTACAGCACCTTTCAGTGAAAAGTACAGTGTGAAAGTTCAAACCGGGTGAGTTATACTATGTTCTGATTTTGACTGATTGGGTTGCGATTTTCCAAAGTCCGGTCCTGACAGTATCGCTCTTGAGTTGCCTAAGAACACATTTTAAATAGACAATTGTCAGTATCTACATTGCCGTCGATGAAATTATGTATCTTAAATGGAACGAGTGAAGAAATTTTACGAGATAAAGCTGATTCTTCTGGGCATTTGGCCGCTGATGTCTCGCTCTGGAAAACTCTCGCGAATTTTATATCTGTCGTGCTTTAGTTCACCACCCTCATTTCCTTCTATCGACGATAACAACAATTTATTTTCTCTATTCATTTGGCTGGCCTATATCACAGAGCAGTTACTCAACCACATTAGTTAATAATATCAGTGTGGAAACTAGAATTTCTTACATATCTCCTATTTTCATTTTTGAGAAACGAGGAGAGAAAATCTTCTATCAACTCCTCTATTAACTATTTCATGTCCAACAAAGCCCGTGATTCTGTGTTGCTGTGTTTACGAACAATTTTGTATGGTCGTGAAATTGCTAATTGTAATATTGGTTTTGAATCAGCTACAGTTCTCTGTTTATATTCATATTCATCAGTCATAGCAAAATGAAATTTGTCTTCAATACAAATAAAGAACAAGTCACTAGATATTTTTTTCTTCAATTTCGTAATAGTTGCGAATTTTTCTCGGGTAGTTTGGCAACATTGATAAAGGTCTTCCTTATTGGTCTATCGGCGAATTAGGGTGTGCCATTAGTTCGGATGATTACGTCACCAGTTTGATTGGGTTTTTAGATACTGCTGTGATTTGAGTCCGAAAATGAAGCATGTGAGTCTAATTTCAGAACAATGACAACGTTACATGATGTAAACATCATTAAAAAGGTGGTTTCAGTTGAATATTCGATAGGTGTGCACACAATATCAAGAATTGCATGTATTCTGAGTTCAAGCACCCAAGAACTCTCTCTATAAATAAATTGCAATCATTGGTTCCTGTTGGGTCATCTACTCAGTTGTGATGATGAATGGTTCTCAAAATAATCTTCGAAACATCTCAATTTTAAAAATGAATCATCATGATACATCCCTTATAATCATGCACTATAATATACCCATCACATCACACACTGACCCTGACGACCTGTCAAATCAAACATCACGTGGATAACTAGCACTCAAGCATAGTACGAGTCTTGCACATCTCTCCATACATACTCAGAATGAAATACAAAGTACACTCTCCATTCTTCGAGTGCACCCTCTTATTCCGTCGCCTACCTTCATGTGAATCTAAGTATGCACGTACACAGTAAGCCTCTGTTAATTCGATATATGATCCAATCTCTTCATTTACATGAAATCATTCAAGTTTGAACGGGGGTATTTTTGTTCCATGTTCGGGATTAATTTGCACCTCCAAGGTGTTCACGGAGATTTGAACACCTTGAATAACACCGCAGAAGCATTGTACGCACGCTGAGCTGTGCCGAAACCTTCTCAATGTATGTAACTCGTTTATAGTTGGCGAAATATACTCACCCTTATAATGCGAATCACCTGATTATTCAGCAGAAACCATCAAGAGAATGATAATCCTAAAATATAAAATGAGATTTTTATCATCCACCTGAATCTGTATTGAGCTTGGTTGAAGATATTCTTCTTGAAATTGAATTGTGACAAAAGATAGTGAATCTGTCAGCTAAGATATTGATTTCATGCAATCCTTGGTTCAATCGAATGAGGAGAGTTGTGAAATAATTACAATTGAAGAGTATGACTATATTTGTGAAATTAAAAATCATGGTAACATTTATTTCAATAATCTGATCGAATAGAGAAAGTATGAGAGATAGTGGAGGAGTGAATATTGTATTGGAACGATAAAACCAAGGTCGAAGATCTGGAATAACTTTAATACATCCTTATTGTGATACCGACTTCGACATAAGAACAGGCGAATCCGCCAAAATGTTTGTAGCAGCATTGGCGGTGACACAATTTGCAGAAGGTGTCTATATGAGTGAAACATTTGTGAATCACAAACTATGTACATTGAAAGAGAAATATAAATATATAAAACACTCACCTCAAGTCCTGTGAAATTTTCCTGAACCTCTTCAGATTATTACCATATCTATTGTAGCCGATACGAATTTTTCCTGATGACACTTTTGATAGTATTCATTGAATGAATATAATATAATTATATATTTTGAAGGATATATTGATACCTTTCCAGAATCAATGAATAAGTATCAGGATTGTGAAACTTATAAACACTGTCTTACAAAACTATATGACACCATGAATCAGCAATGATGTGTTTTTGAGAAATAGCTAGGGTGTAGGTACCTCGAAAACATATGACAAATCCAAAGCGGGAGCCTGCTTGTGCATATCTTATATAAACGTTTCAACTGACCACTAGTTAGAACACGCTTGGCCTTCCTGAACAAGAGATATATTGAATCTAGTTTTGTTATCAATGTGCTCAATGCAGTTTACAGAAAAGCTTAGAAACCGTTGGATCCATCAACTGTTTGTTAACAATTATCAATCTCAGACATTGCTGGACAATAATATATAAATATTGTGTGTTCTCATGATCGCAGGTGTCTCTATAGAACGTTCTATATCCTGGAATCCTCATCCCACATAATACTCTCAATATTGAATTGCCATGATCATGTTCATATAGAGATAATAAAGAGGATATGAAACATTATCAGTGTATGAATAATGAAAGATAAAATGAGAATGACGCTCTTTATACTTCACAAATTCACATTATTTTTGTTTTCAATCTCAATAATTTCAATAAGCTTTAATTGGCAGGAGAAATGCTATCCTTCCTGTACGTATTAAACATATTCTAGTAATGCGAGTAGATTTTGTCGAGTAATTCTTTCAGTAGTGAAGCGTGCAGTAGGATAATCGTTTATTTGTGTCATTTTGTGAGACGACCCAAGCACAAAATTTATAGTCGATCCGTAGCTGAGTCCATATAGAATATCGTTGAATCGCGAATCCAACAATTCAAGGCGGTTTCACAATATGTACTTTTAAAGTAGCGTTATCCACTTGTTACTCACTTTCTGTATTTGGGATATAGCACTTCTGCGACATCAAAGAACACACTTTACCCTTTTAGGAAACGCGCTGGGAATTTTATTTTTTGTCAGAGAAAATGAATGTCTGGACTCTTGCGTTCGATACGGAATTGATGTGACTTACAATTCCTAATCTGATGCAGAAATATAATTGAGGATGAGATTAGAAATTACTTGGAACGTTTTCACAAATAGGAATCAGCCACAGCAATAAGAAACATCTTGGAGTTCAAACAATTTTCGAATAAAAAGTCCTATCTCCGATGGACTTTGACAACCCTATATCAACTCCGCCACAGTGTTGGCTATTAAAAAATGATAGTTCTTAAGAAATTATATATCATAGTGCATTTTCTGGTGGAACAATCTGATTTATTCGACACATAAAATAAGGGTTCCTTTGCGAAAATGAAAAAAACAGGTACGCATTTTGGTTATCTTGGATTCGAAGTGGATTTACATTGAGCATTCGAGATGAAAATCCATTCAAATGGATTTTTCCTGCACCAAAATGATGTCATGAATCAAGTAATTATCAAACTATTCTCTGAGCTCACTGTTTTCAGTTCCATAAATACTATGGAGTCTTGAAACTACTCGTGAATAGTGATATTATTATTATCCCCACTGCCTTTGACATCCATTGAACAATTTTCTCGGGCGATTGTATAAACAGATAAATGAGAATGAGTGGTTTATTCAATAACACCGGAATTCAGCAGATTCACCATTTCGTGAACGGAAAATCAGAGAAACAGAAGACATTGCCTCTAGATAGAAAACGTAATAAGTGGATTCATGGAGAACCGCACTTTCCACTCAACCAGGATAAGCTCTTCGACAGCCTGAAAAAGAAAAGTGTTATCCAGCGCCAATACCCGAATGATTCCGAATTCAGATTGCTTCTTGTTTTTTCTGTGCTTGAAATCGTTTATCTGCAACCTCTCTGTACAATTCTGGAGTCTTCGGGACCTCCAGTTTTAGTTTTGTAACGATACATTTTCGATAACGTAACCAATTCAATTCTGGAATATATTTCAATGCTGGCAACCCTGATATGTTTTCATATTCTAGATTATCCATTGATTTCATTGACCTTCAGAGTTGAACAACAAGAACGTAAGATGGATACACAACGAGTAAAAATCCATGAAAATATCCATACACACCATGGACTTTTCCAATTTGCAATAGACGGAGATGAGTACATTGCACGAGGTGAATCCAGCAAACTATTGACCAAGTCATCACACTCCGAGCTTGGAGCCACAATCGTATTCTCTGTGATGATGATAATGTCGGAAATTAAAATTAGGGAAAATATGAGAGGAGAACAGGATGAAGATATCGACACATATCTGCAGTGATGAGCCCTAGAAGGAAAGTGCTTGAGGAATGAATTATTGTTAGGGACTTTACTTCTAATTGTTTCTACTTGTTCTTACTCCTACATGTGGAATGCATCTTAACGCACTATGCTGCGTGAATGATTCAATGATCACAATATCGTAGTCTATAAAAACCTGACATAGCCAGCAGCTGTAGAGTTCAAAACTGATGGCGCCGCGTGTTTTAGTTCAATTTTGTTATTTAGTATGGATCACGACTAGGTTACGAACTCCTCTCATAACATTTGGTTCAGATACCATACCATCTTTCTTTGCAGATTCATTGAATTTTGCTTCATGAATACAATTTATAGATTGCCTCCACATACAGATTTCTTGGAGACTGGGAAGGCTAAGGAGAAATTTTCCTTCTCAGCTCAACATCCTTTTCCATACTTCGTTTTCTGCTCCTGTCTCTCCGTTCCCTTCTTTTCCACACCACGCGCTTATCAGCAACTTCCTTATCCTCTTTTCCTCTCTTCCTCTCTTCCTCTCTTCCTCTCTTCCTCTCTTCCTCTCTTCCTCTCTTCCTCTCTTCCTCTCTTCCTCTCTTCCTCTCTTCCTCTCTTCCTCTCTTCCTCTCTTCCTCTCTTCCTCTCTTCCTCTCTTCCTCTCTTCCTCTCTTCCTCTCTTCCTCTCTTCCTCTCTTCCTCTCTTCCTCTCTTCCTCTCTTCCTCTCTTCCTCTCTTCCTCTCTTCCTCTCTTCCTCTCTTCCTCTCTTCCTCTCTTCCTCTCTTCCTCTCTCCCTCTCTTCCTCTCTTCCTCTCTTCCTCTCTTCCTCTCTTCCTCTCTTCCTCTCTTCCTCTCTTCCTCTTTTCCTCTCTTCCTCTCTTCCTCTCTTCCTCTCTTCCTCTCTTCCTCTCTTCCTCTCTTCCTCTCTTCCTCTCTTCCTCTCTTCCTCTCTTCCTCTCTTCCTCTCTTCCTCTCTTCCTCTCTTCCTCTCTTCCTCTCTTCCTCTCTTCCTCTCTTCCTCTCTTCCTCTCTTCCTCTCTTCCTCTCTTCCTCTCTTCCTCTCTTCCTCTCTTCCTCTCTTCCTCTCTTCCTCTCTTCCTCTCTTCCTCTCTTCCTCTCTTCCTCTATTCCCCTCTTCTCACCTTCCTCTGTGACTGTTTTTTTTTGTATTTCATCCAATATGTGCTACTATTGCGGAATTGGTGCTCCAGACATGAAGACACTGCTTAGGTAGGAAATAAAATCTCCCTCCTGGCATGAAACGATTTGGAAACTTCTTATCGCTGTTCGCTGTTTCGGAAAACAACATGGCAACAGGAGGCACGTATAACCGAGTTTAAGAAAACAATTAAATGCGGTCATAAAAGAGGGATGATCTCAACGGGAACCATTCGGGGTCCTTTATCATGCGTTATAGTAGTAATTCATATCTTCCGCCACAGTTATGAATAATAAATACTGATATAGGGCGTAATCTGAAGTTGGTCTCGGTGCCTTTAGCGGAATACATATTCTCCAGCTTCGGGGTGCAGCTACTTATCAGCTCGCTGCTAAATTAAAGATAAAAAATATACTGTCACGTCCATTCTTACGTTGGCTTATTCAATTTCCATCTCTTATCCCAGTGCCGCGCTATATTGTCGTCCTCTGTGTTCTGCTCGAACTGAATCTTCTCTCCACCGTATAATACTACTGTATTATATTTATATTATAAATGAAGCTGAGAATCGTGATAGCTCCCACGAGATGATGAAAAATAAAAACGTCGCACTCATTTCTGGAGAATATTATTGTGTACCTATATAATACGCCTTTAGAATTCGCATTACATAGACTATGGATTTCGACAGGAATAGAAACTGACACTAGAACTGACAATAGAACTGACAATAGAACTGACCTTCAAGATCGCCTGATTTGACAGATACGCACTTACGACTCATATATTATCTAAATATATACTCGACTGATTCGTTCTCTATTTTTGTTTTCAAAGAAGAAAATCAGGAAAAGCCCAGAAGAACAGACAAAAAATCGAAAAAAAATAAATTTTCTAATTTCGTATAGGAATTGAATTGAACTTCGAATTATTTTCGATAGATGGCGTTGGTGACGGACTTATCGTTTGACAGCTGAGCCCTGCCTAACGTTGTCATTCCGTGCGGTTGTGAAATCTGTTACATTCAAAACCACCTTTTCATAAAATGAGGTAATGTGCTTTGAAATGGATTTGCTAACAAAGGATTTGATTACATTTTGCGAAAATTCAATTTGATCAACTATTTCATCAAGATGAATTGACTTGCAGGCTTAGACATAACCACAAATTCATTGAAATGTGTTTTATCGAGACTCAAGGACAAAGTTCATCAATTTCAGGTGGTACGAAGTTGACCGGATCAGAAGAGGAGAACCAAAGAACTCAAAGAGAAACGGAAAACACATACTTCTTATTGAATCTACAACGCAGTATTATTCAGTTCATTATTAGGATATGAAATAACTGGTGTGAGGTTTTATAAATACAAGCTTATCAGTAACCTCATTCCAAATTCAATTCAATTTCGAACAGACAGCAGCAGAAGTTCCACGAAATCTGAACAAAACTTATCGTTTTACTCTATTCGTCCGCATGATAATGAATAAGTAGCATCCAAAGTGAGACTTCAAGGAATCGTTGTGCATAAAATAACGTATTATTCTGGTTAGCACAAATGAGGTTTTGTTTCACGTAAATCTTTGTTTTATTATCATCTCAAGTTTGGCTTGCTACGATGGAGAGATTGTATAACATTCGGAATTTAAGATAATGAAGCCAATCCGATTTGGCCAATTAAAAATGCTCCATGCTCAAGTACAGTCTGATACCTGGTGTTTCGCAAAGGGAATCATCTTTGTAGGATGGCATTAGACGGATAAAATGAGTTCAGATGTTCGAAGGGAACTCGTACATTTCATAGTCCAGACAACAGAGTTCATCTTCATCCTCTTTCTTTTCAGTGGCCTTGGCTCAGCAACGCAATGTTTGATTGATGGTTACCACGAGGGTTAAAATTCAGGAAGCGTGCACGTAAAATAGGTTATGGGTATCTCATGAGTATAAGAGCAGATCTTAAGTGCATGCGAAATGAATAATGAGTGTTCACACCAATTTTTTCCCAGATTTTCACGCCTGGAGGTGGATATCTGATAGTTAGGTTTGTAGTAGTTTGTGTCTTCACAGTACTTTTGAAACTGTTTCTCAGCCTAATCGATTTACTCCAAATACCTCGAAATACCTTGCAATTTTGCTTGCTGATGATACTACTTTCATAGCTAGAAAAACTGGCGAATCATATAAGATTGAAAGACGTGCAGAAAAATACTTGGTACTACTACTGCAAATAATCTCTGCATGCGTGAACATGAAAGAAAAACACAATCGATTCAGTTCAGCACCAAGAAGAGAACTATCACGGAAACAGTCAAATTTCTTATTTCCGTCTTGGATTCAGAACTTACGTGGCACTACACAATGATAAAATATCCTCGAAAGTTGCCAGACTGATCGATTATAGAGTTGGTATTGAAGCAGTCATTTCCTAGTGGATAACTGAATTTTTCTGTTCATTGTTTCAGCACACCACCTTCATGAAACGATTTCGTTTCCTCCCACTGGAATTGTGTCACTGGAATCCATAAACTTCTCAACTGATGTGCTGATAGAGCTGAAAGTGAAAAGCATAGAAAACATTCTGCAATGCCATCCGATCCATTGTGGCGACGCGGTATAAGAGAGAAACGGTTAAATGTGTGCCGCTCGTGTGTCTTTTCAGATGTCTCAATTCATTAGATCAGATAGTTGACAATGCGGGGTGCTAACAATGCGCATCGAACAAGTTTCCAAGTCTTCAGGAAGCTACCGGCAAGTGATTATCGGGGCCAGTCTCCAGATAGCGTTGTCCGTGCACTGCCCCAGCGTATCCCCATCCAGATCCTGCCAACCCGAAACTTCCATAACTTTCAGTCCGTGCGCTAAGCTTGCTTTGTCCTGCCCTATAATAATAAGATGATGTCACATGTCGGAATTTGTTCGGAGGAAGGGGTGTTTTTGTAACGACAAATCAAGGGACGGAATCTTGTTGATGGTGAAGTGGATATTCCTTTGCAATTGCACTCTCTGGTTGGTGGAACGAACGCCTCAAAAGTCGAAACTTCAAGCGGGTTAGGAAGGCATCCATTCAATAACATCTACAGCGTTGATTGGAGTTCCTTCAAGACTTCAGCGCATAGCACTCAAGAAAATCATAACCAAGCCATGAAACTATGTTTTTCTTGAACACTCAGTACATTTAGTGACTAATGGTGATTCAAATCAATTCAACACCATGGAAATTATCAGAATCAAGAATGTCCACCTATTCTTGAATCCGGAACATATTTAGAGATTGATGAGTGGCATCTCGACATCTCTCTTTCTATCTGAAGAAATATCAATAAATCTATTGATCCATTGAAATTCGTTTCGAGTGAGGGGTGTTTTCGTAACAGCTAATCAGGGAAACGAATCTTGAGGTCTGTACTTTCCCGTACATCGACAGTTTGATGATGATTCATATCGATTCAGCACCACAAATTCTGTTCAAAAAACATATTTGAGTTAAGTATGTCTATATCTCTCTCATGGTTAGTTTGAACTGAAGGTTATCAACCAATCTATAAGGTGGTATCTTTACAATATCTTTACAATAACTTGATTAGAATCCGCTTGGAATTCGTTCCAAGTGAGGGGTGTTTTCGAAACGACCAATTAATGGAACAAAATAGGAATTATTCGATTCGCCATTTATTGTGGAAAACTCTAACCAACATCCTTCGAACCAGATATTTTTCATTTCATTGTCAGATTGATAGCGGTCCAAAACGATTCAGCACCACAAGTCTGTCAACATCTGGTGTATTCCTCCAGTTTCCTTGCATTCAAAACATATTTGAGATAGGTAAGTCTCTGATGATGAGACTGAATCGAAAAATCAATATCAGTCTATGAGGTCGCATCATATCATTGCAATAATTCAACAAGAAACCCTCTGAAACCTTCTTATGTTCTCGAAATAACCAATTATATGAAAAATTCTAGAGCTATGTGCTTTACATTGATTCCGGATAACTCTAGCCCACATTGTTCGAGGAAGGTACACTTGTTTTCTCTAACCAGTAAGTATATAGACATACAGAGGGCGGTTCAAAAAGATTTGAGGCCACAAAGTCTTTCTTCTGCACATTTTCTCGGTATAATAAGAGTGTATCGTCGGAGTCTGGATCATTCATAGGATAGAAAAATCCACATCTCTCTCATGGTTAGATTGAATCGAGAAGTATTAAATTATCTATAATGTTCTTGTTACTATTTTAAAGGCATCGCCTATATATCTCCACTTCTCTAGAAAGATAGTTAGAAAATATACACATCTCCAGAATAGTTTATTTACATAGATACAGAATTTATAAATAATTAACATAATAACAAAATTTTCGAAAATTCACATGTTCACTCACAGACATTGTATGTAATAAGCTACAACAGACACAACAATCATTAAATACGCAGAATAATATGCTGTTTTCAGTATATTATATACACCGAGTCATTTACAATTGAATAATATTACAGATATTCAGAAACTTCAACAATCTTTGGTACAATAGTGCAAAATCAACACATGGAATATTAATTGTGAAATACCAACTTATATTCTACTATAACTGGTATACACAACTTACTAATACTCAAGAAGAAATGCTAGTAGTTCTTGAGTTTTCTTGTCCTTTGACGCAATATAATTTGCTAAATATTCTTTTGTTGCCTTTTATCCTATACAATATACAGCCGAAACACCAATTTGGATAGTTATTGCTGAGTCATCATAGCATCTGAGCACCTGAGTTATTCAGAAATATTATATTGTTCACGCAAACTTGTTATAATTCATTCGCATACCTGCTTCCAATTGATATGAATTAAAATCAGGAAAATATATTGGCACATGAGAAAAATATACTAATTATTGTCTTAACACTACTACTTACTCAACCCCCCTATATATTTGATCACATGAATAAATTAAATGAATTATACAGTCACCATAAGATTTATCAAATATCCAGGCAGAACTGGTAAACATTTGGAGGATTTTCATGTTGGAAAATGATAACATCTGGGCCTATTTGGGTGTTCCCTCCACCAGGACCCAATATCAACCAATTCTAGCTCCCAATCGCTATTTGAACAAGATTTATCAGACATGCTCTGAGTCGTTGAGCTCTTGAAAGGCCCACCAAACAAAAGACCTACGAGAGATACCACTCACTTAGTCCCTTTCACTATGGTGATATTGACCAGTCGGACTATCGAACAGCGACATTTTCAACCTCTTACACTTCGCTCTCCTATTCTTGAACCAGAACTGCACGTTTTTCGGTTCGAGTCTGGGGAACTTCTGCCGATAGGCCATACAGTTCAACTCCTCGGTGTATTTCAGAATGAGATTATGCGAAGGATGCGTATTGAGCGAGAACCACTGCTCCAAACGCGGTACCTCAGTCACCGGGTCTATGAAGGTTCGATTCCTCTTCCTCCTCTCGTCCGCAGTCAGGCCGGACATAGCCAGACTGGAACTCGGGGGAGACGTGGCTTGGGACAAGCCCGGCATATAATGACTCATGTACATAATACTATGGCTGAACATGGAATTGGGGAGTACTGGGAAGCCGGCGGCTAATCTGTCTAGACCGTCTGGGGCGCGCGGTATAAGCTGATTATCCACGTCCGGCGAGTTACAGAAACGCTGAGCGAGAGAACGGTTCACGGAAGGTGGAGTTTCGAAGTGACTCTTGTTATCATTGTCGTCGTCTTCTTCCATGTCCGACAGCGGTATCTTATTGTTGTTGAGGTGATCTCCAGCACACAGATTCGTCGCTTCCAGAGTCGGTTCTTCAGTCTGAAATAAGTCGAGAGTGAGTCAACACAACGACAAAATACAGGAGAACTTTTATACCTACTTGAATATCAGGAGGCTGGGGAAGTGGAGTAGAAGATCTAGGGCTATCGTCTCTCGAACTCTTCCTCGTCGTCAAGGATAAAGGTCCGGTCGGGCTAGGCGGTTGCACCTCCGTCATATCCTCATCTTCCAAATCAGATCCACCGTTCGAGAATTCGTCTGAGGTTTGGGAATTTTGTGGACCTCGCCTGGATAGACTGTTTTTCAATCTGAGATGGTCATTCAATCTTTCTGAATTCAGGTAGTTATCAGATAACATGAAACTACCACCATTGGGGGGACTGTGGCTATTGTAGCCATTCACTGTGATATGACATTGGAGATTTGGTGTTGTGACATTTCTGATTTCTGCTCTCTTTTGCGCTGCCCTTGCGTTTTTGAACCAGTATACCACATTGTTTATATCCAGCGGTTTTCTCCCTCTTCTAGATTCCAGATTATTCAATTCCTTCACATACTGCTGGATTTGCTGTCTGCTGGGATGCTGGTTCTCAGTGAACCATCTCTGCAATTTCGGTAGCTCCAGTTCGGGATCGAAGCTAGTCCTCATTCTTGTCTTTTGGGTTGGAAACTGGTTGTGTACCGTCTGAATGGCAGGATGGGAGTCACCTATATTGCGTTCCAATGGTGTGGAAGGTTGAGGAGGAACTGGGTAATGATTGGGATAAGTCGGTACGAATTGGGATCTCGTAGCAGGGGACTGAGGACTGAACTGCGACGACCACCATTGGTCGAATTTCCTGCGGCTCTCTTCTGAGATTTCTGGAAGGGGACCGCTTGTTGAGTGGTTTGTTCTGCATAAGTGCGACAGTAATATCTGAAAAACAAAATGTTTCGATTAAGTGGTTGCAAAACAGGACCTATGTAGCTACTTCTAGTACAACGTCAATAAATGTTGACGCTAATGATTCGTGAACATCTCAAAATTGTCTTTGCCTTTTCATCGATCATCAGTCAGGATTTGGACTGACGGAAATTCGAAACAGGGGCTCACACATGGAAGAGATGATACGGAATGTGTTTGCATTTGGGTTCCCCGGGAAGATTACGTATTCGAAAGCAGGCGTTCTTAGCAGGGTTTACCAGCAGATAGCTGTACAGCAGAGTACAGTAAAAATCACAATACATGTTCAAGCGAGTAGTAAATTTATTGAATTCCGACCCTTCAGAAATGATCATCTGCCCTTCACCCTGCTGATAAAGATGTGTTTTCACTGTGCAAATGATCTCGAACTATAGCAGATAAGGAAAACCCGTGTGTCAAAGCAATATGCCTAATTCTCCTCGCGAATGTACGGTTTACGAAGAAATTTAAATAGACGATATACCCAGCTCATCTCTCACCCCTATACATCGCTTGTGCTATTCGGATTCGGCATCTATTGAGATGAAAAGCATTAGTGTTATGATTTATAATCACGTCGTTAGTAGGCACACAGCTAACTGTTGAACTCATTTTTGGATCCGTTCCTACAGCTTTGCGAACGGGATAAGAGAGGATCAACCCACAGAATGAACGATACAACGCTCCTGAGATAAAATAGGGCTGAAGGAAGGGGTGTCCTTGTTGATTCGGATGGATAATTCCCCCATTTTCTCTTTCCACGCAAGAAACAGTGAACCCTTCCAGAGGCAGTTTTAACCTCTCATTTATGCGTTGCAACTGGAATTATGACAGCGTTCTGTGTTTCTCCTTTGAGCAGCGACCGATGAAAATCATCGATAAATTGGTTCATTAAATTCCTGATCGAATGATTGTTAACAACCTGACCTCGTTTCATGCATTTCATAATATCAATAATTATTAGCTGTTTCAATTCCCAACGACAGCCAACCTGAACTCCGACCATGTTTACAGTAGGTACTTGTTTTTTGCTAACATGTAACTCGAATGATAATTTTCCACTAACATGAAAATTAAGTGCGAGATTAGCTGAGCTATTCTAAAACTTATACGTCAAAGTCTTGTAAATATACTGTAAGTACTTAAAGTGGAACTGTTGTTCGTTGTTGTTAGCTGATAACATTGTCTTTAGGAATAATAAATATTCAATCCGTTCAAAGTCACAGTGATGGAATACATAAAAGTATTTGGAGAATTAAAACTCATAGAAATACATATTAAGGGGAGAATAACTCAATTGGAGTGGTCTGCATCATGACGAATTCATGATTTGGTCGAAAATGTTGAAATATATCCCATTGTATTGACTTCAAACGACTTACTTGATTTGTTCGTGGAGTTTTTACAATACTCTGTATGCATGTATTTCCTTCAAGTAACTGGCAAAGTCAATACAAGATGTAAAAGTCAACATTCAATGTGAACATTTTATAATTTGCAGGAAGACCCGGTCGTTTTCATTTCTTTCTCATTTTCAATTGTGTGTAATCCACTAAATTTATCATCCACTCACGCTCGAAGAGAAACTGAATGAAATTCCATTGCTGCAACCGGAGTTTTTTTATCGAAAGATCATTTTGTCAGAGGTAGGATAGTGGGGTGAGGGGATACACGGATCTACTTCTCGTGCTGCATGATGTAGAAGGCTTTTGATCTTATTAATACCATGAAATAATGCTACATAATCTTATTAGAAGCAGGGTTACAGCTATTCTCTACACCCTTAATACATTCATTCTCCTCTAATTCTTAAGACGAGTATCTCATAACCAACTCCTTTGTATTATACGGTTCATTACAATATGCAGCACATTATTAAAGAAAATATAAGGCTTCCCTTCGCTGGATGTATGCAATTCTGCGAGCAGTATACGAGGATTTCGATTCTATGCTTGTCTACTCGACCTCAAAGCAATAACTTATCCAATAGATATTCTCGTAGATGCAACTCGATTCACAAAGGATATTGCCTATAGACATCAGACTTCATCTGCACGTCTATACTTAACCTTTTTTGGTTCACAGAATCTAATCGGAATGAGTTCTCATAAAATCCATTGAACAAATGTTTTTTATTGGTTGAGACACTCGAAGATGATGTCTTCTTCTATTTCCAATTGCCCTAAATTAAGTCACCACCAACTCACATGATGTTAATATTTATTAATTGAAATTCAATCCCGACATCATTCTAGCTTTACTGTGTGTTTTGTTAATGTCCAATCAATATACTGTCTGTAAGTTCTTCGAGGAGGTGGTAAATTCATTTTTCAGTTTTTGATGGGATTTTCTCTCCTCGTTTCTAAAAAATAGAGTAGAAGTTATTAAAAATTATTGCAATATATTTGTAGTAAGGACAGATTTAGGATCTGTCCCAAAATGCCACTGCGCTTGAAATTAAACCTTTAGATACCTAAAAGAGAAATTCTCTATTGGTCAGTGACACCTTGTTTTTGAAAAAATTTGGAAATACAAATATATTTAATAATAATAAAACCTCTACTTATCTTGGTGGACGTTTCGGGAACGAATCTGCTCCCGTTCTCAACACAATTGAAATATTTTTCTTCGTAAACTTTTTCCGATGTTTCCGATTTTGACACTGAAGAGTGACAATTTGGCAGACGTAGGAATTCTGGTTACAAGGTGTTTTCATTAATTGATATCGAATTTTCCATTTTCATATTCAAGTTTCAGAAGTGGATGCCAAGTTCTATCTATATCAATTGAACAAGAAGCAATATTATTGTCTCCGTTCAGGAGAATGCAAGCAGACTCTTTGATTTTCCGTTTTTGGTTGTTGTCTTCTTTTCCTATGATCTTAATATTACTCCAATCGGCCATATGTTGTCCATTTTCAGTAAGGATATGCTCAGCTAATTTTGACTTGTCAGTATATCTTCTCTTTATATTGTTCTTATGCTCTTTCATCCTTACTGATAGAGGCCTGCTGGTTTCACCGGTATAATATTTTCCACAAACACATGGTATACTGTATATACAATTTTTTGATGACTGTTCTTCATTTCTCGGTTTTGTATGAGTCAAAATCGATCTCATTGTATTTTCTGTCTTGAACACTGTTTTCACTCGAAACTTGTCACCAACACGTTTAATTTTTTCAGATATTCCGGGAATGTATGGGATTACATTTGTTATCAGTGTTGGTTGTCTTTGTGTTTGTTGTATATTCTGTCTGTTCTCAATTTGGTGTATTGTTTTGTCAATGAAATGTTTCGGATAAGTGTTGAGTTGTAGAACATCTTTTATATGGTTCATTTCGGCATTGAAAATTTGGTGGTTCGATGATATGGATTTGGCTCTATCATGAAGTGATTTGATTATTCCTTTCTTTATACTTGTATGATGATTCGATTGAAAATTGAGGTATCTGTCGGTGTGTGTATTTTTACGATATACACTTGTTATCAAATTGTTATCTGATTTTTTAATGAGGACATCTAAGAATGGTAATTGATTATTACATTCGATTTCTAAAGTGAATTTGATTGTTGGTTCGATATTGTTTATATAATTTAGAAAATTATCTAGTTCCATACGGTTATGTGGCCAAATAATGAAAATATCATCCACATATCTCCACCAAGTCTTTGGTTGTTTACTGAATTTTTTCACAATATTCTCTTCAAAATCTTCCATGAATATATTACTTAGAATAGGAGATAATGGTGAACCCATGGCCATACCAAAATTTTGTTGATAAAAATCATGATCTAATTGAAAGTAAGTTGTTTTGAGACATAGTTCCAAAAATTCTAAAATGCCTTCTACACTCAGCTTAGTTCTTTCAATGAGTTTTTCATCATCTTCCAGTTTCTTTTTCACTATTTGTAAAGTTTTTTCTATAGGAACATTAGTAAATAAACTCACTACATCGAAACTTACTAAAATATCATCTGTATCGAGATGGATGTTATTTAGTTTCTCCAAGAAATGAGCAGTATTTCTAATGAAACTTTCACTATTTCCTGATAAAGGTTTTATTATATCTAAAAGAAATCGTGATAAATTTTGACAAGGAGATCCTATGGAACTCACGATTGGTCTTAATGGATTGTTTGGTTTATGTATTTTTGGAAGTCCATAAAAATGTGGGGGTTTGCTATGGTATCTGGATATATGTTTCCTATCTGTTAGTGTAAGTTCATTTTCGTGTTTTTTCATTATGTTTCGTATCTTTCTCTCTATGTTTGCTGTTGGATCTCTATTCAATTTTGTGTAATTGCCTTCATTTATAATTTGTATTATTTTATCATTATATTCATTTTCGTTCATAATGACTGTAGCGTTGCCTTTATCAGCTGGAAGTATTTTGATTGTATCATCGTGTTTAAGATTATTAAGTGTGTTTTTCTCTTCTCTTGTGATGTTTGGTGTTATTTCATGTTTTTTCTCAATAATTATTTTATTTCTGATTCTATATTCATTAGAAAATTCATCAGGAAGTCTTTGTGCAGTTTGTTCAATAGCTGTTATCAAATCTAATTTTGGAATATGATTCGGAGTGATTGAAAAATTCATACCTTTTGACAGTATTAATTTTTCAGAATCTGTTAATGTTCTCGAGGATAGGTTTATAACAGTTCTATTCATGAAATTTTGTTGACGATGTTCTAATCTCGATTTTTTTAAATTCCTTTCTTCAATGAGTTTATTGAATTTTCCTATGTGTATCAATTTGTTCTTGTCATTCTCTTTTTTGTATGAGTTGTTCACAGAAATGAATATATGTGTTGAATCATCTTCGTGTAAAACGTTGTATAAAGTTTGTTCTAACTGTGAGATGATATTTCTTGTTCTTACCTTGTTGTATTTGTGGAAATTTATTCTTTCTCTTACCAATGCCTTACTTGCTTTCAGAACTATCCATTCACATTTCTTACTATAAAATGGTGCTTTCAAACGTAACCCTCTTGGTATCACTCCATTGTCACGACATTTACAAAGAAAAGTTAAACTGTTTTCGGTGTGAGACAGTTTTATGTATAAATTTTCAAGATTCCGAAACTGATGATTGATGTTAGGCCCATACCTATTTGTTAAATACTGTCTGTAAGTTCTTCGAGGAGGTGGTAAATTCATTTTTCAGTTTTTGATGGGATTTTCTCTCCTCGTTTCTAAAAAATAGAGTAGAAGTTATTAAAAATTATTGCAATATATTTGTAGTAAGGACAGATTTAGGATCTGTCCCAAAATGCCACTGCGCTTGAAATTAAACCTTTAGATACCTAAAAGAGAAATTCTCTATTGGTCAGTGACACCTTGTTTTTGAAAAAATTTGGAAATACAAATATATTTAATAATAATAAAACCTCTACTTATCTTGGTGGACGTTTCGGGAACGAATCTGCTCCCGTTCTCAACACAATTGAAATATTTTTCTTCGTAAACTTTTTCCGATGTTTCCGATTTTGACACTGAAGAGTGACAATTTGGCAGACGTAGGAATTCTGGTTACAAGGTGTTTTCATTAATTGATATCGAATTTTCCATTTTCATATTCAAGTTTCAGAAGTGGATGCCAAGTTCTATCTATATCAACTGAACAAGAAGCAATATTATTGTCTCCGTTCAGGAGAATGCAAGCAGACTCTTTGATTTTCCGTTTTTGGTTGTTGTCTTCTTTTCCTATGATCTTAATATTACTCCAATCGGCCATATGTTGTCCATTTTCAGTAAGGATATGCTCAGCTAATTTTGACTTGTCAGTATATCTTCTCTTTATATTGTTCTTATGCTCTTTCATCCTTACTGATAGAGGCCTGCTGGTTTCACCGGTATAATATTTTCCACAAACACATGGTATACTGTATATACAATTTTTTGATGACTGTTCTTCATTTCTCGGTTTTGTATGAGTCAAAATCGATCTCATTGTATTTTCTGTCTTGAACACTGTTTTCACTCGAAACTTGTCACCAACACGTTTAATTTTTTCAGATATTCCGGGAATGTATGGGATTACATTTGTTATCAGTGTTGGTTGTCTTTGTGTTTGTTGTATATTCTGTCTGTTCTCAATTTGGTGTATTGTTTTGTCAATGAAATGTTTCGGATAAGTGTTGAGTTGTAGAACATCTTTTATATGGTTCATTTCGGCATTGAAAATTTGGTGGTTCGATGATATGGATTTGGCTCTATCATGAAGTGATTTGATTATTCCTTTCTTTATACTTGTATGATGATTCGATTGAAAATTGAGGTATCTGTCGGTGTGTGTATTTTTACGATATACACTTGTTATCAAATTGTTATCTGATTTTTTAATGAGGACATCTAAGAATGGTAATTGATTATTACATTCGATTTCTAAAGTGAATTTGATTGTTGGTTCGATATTGTTTATATAATTTAGAAAATTATCTAGTTCCATACGGTTATGTGGCCAAATAATGAAAATATCATCCACATATCTCCACCAAGTCTTTGGTTGTTTACTGAATTTTTTCACAATATTCTCTTCAAAATCTTCCATGAATATATTACTTAGAATAGGAGATAATGGTGAACCCATGGCCATACCAAAATTTTGTTGATAAAAATCATGATCTAATTGAAAGTAAGTTGTTTTGAGACATAGTTCCAAAAATTCTAAAATGCCTTCTACACTCAGCTTAGTTCTTTCAATGAGTTTTTCATCATCTTCCAGTTTCTTTTTCACTATTTGTAAAGTTTTTTCTATAGGAACATTAGTAAATAAACTCACTACATCGAAACTTACTAAAATATCATCTGTATCGAGATGGATGTTATTTAGTTTCTCCAAGAAATGAGCAGTATTTCTAATGAAACTTTCACTATTTCCTGATAAAGGTTTTATTATATCTAAAAGAAATCGTGATAAATTTTGACAAGGAGATCCTATGGAACTCACGATTGGTCTTAATGGATTGTTTGGTTTATGTATTTTTGGAAGTCCATAAAAATGTGGGGGTTTGCTATGGTATCTGGATATATGTTTCCTATCTGTTAGTGTAAGTTCATTTTCGTGTTTTTTCATTATGTTTCGTATCTTTCTCTCTATGTTTGCTGTTGGATCTCTATTCAATTTTGTGTAATTGCCTTCATTTATAATTTGTATTATTTTATCATTATATTCATTTTCGTTCATAATGACTGTAGCGTTGCCTTTATCAGCTGGAAGTATTTTGATTGTATCATCGTGTTTAAGATTATTAAGTGTGTTTTTTTCTCTTCTCTTGTGATGTTTGGTGTTATTTCATGTTTTTTCTCAATAATTATTTTATTTCTGATTCTATATTCATTAGAAAATTCATCAGGAAGTCTTTGTGCAGTTTGTTCAATAGCTGTTATCAAATCTAATTTTGGAATATGATTCGGAGTGATTGAAAAATTCATACCTTTTGACAGTATTAATTTTTCAGAATCTGTTAATGTTCTCGAGGATAGGTTTATAACAGTTCTATTCATGAAATTTTGTTGACGATGTTCTAATCTCGATTTTTTTAAATTCCTTTCTTCAATGAGTTTATTGAATTTTCCTATGTGTATCAATTTGTTCTTGTCATTCTCTTTTTTGTATGAGTTGTTCACAGAAATGAATATATGTGTTGAATCATCTTCGTGTAAAACGTTGTATAAAGTTTGTTCTAACTGTGAGATGATATTTCTTGTTCTTACCTTGTTGTATTTGTGGAAATTTATTCTTTCTCTTACCAATGCCTTACTTGCTTTCAGAACTATCCATTCACATTTCTTACTATAAAATGGTGCTTTCAAACGTAACCCTCTTGGTATCACTCCATTGTCACGACATTTACAAAGAAAAGTTAAACTGTTTTCGGTGTGAGACAGTTTTATGTATAAATTTTCAAGATTCCGAAACTGATGATTGATGTTAGGCCCATACCTATTTGTTAAATACTGTCTGTAAGTTCTTCGAGGAGGTGGTAAATTCATTTTTCAGTTTTTGATGGGATTTTCTCTCCTCGTTTCTAAAAAATAGAGTAGAAGTTATTAAAAATTATTGCAATATATTTGTAGTAAGGACAGATTTAGGATCTGTCCCAAAATGCCACTGCGCTTGAAATTAAACCTTTAGATACCTAAAAGAGAAATTCTCTATTGGTCAGTGACACCTTGTTTTTGAAAAAATTTGGAAATACAAATATATTTAATAATAATAAAACCTCTACTTATCTTGGTGGACGTTTCGGGAACGAATCTGCTCCCGTTCTCAACACAATTGAAATATTTTTCTTCGTAAACTTTTTCCGATGTTTCCGATTTTGACACTGAAGAGTGACAATTTGGCAGACGTAGGAATTCTGGTTACAAGGTGTTTTCATTAATTGATATCGAATTTTCCATTTTCATATTCAAGTTTCAGAAGTGGATGCCAAGTTCTATCTATATCAACTGAACAAGAAGCAATATTATTGTCTCCGTTCAGGAGAATGCAAGCAGACTCTTTGATTTTCCGTTTTTGGTTGTTGTCTTCTTTTCCTATGATCTTAATATTACTCCAATCGGCCATATGTTGTCCATTTTCAGTAAGGATATGCTCAGCTAATTTTGACTTGTCAGTATATCTTCTCTTTATATTGTTCTTATGCTCTTTCATCCTTACTGATAGAGGCCTGCTGGTTTCACCGGTATAATATTTTCCACAAACACATGGTATACTGTATATACAATTTTTTGATGACTGTTCTTCATTTCTCGGTTTTGTATGAGTCAAAATCGATCTCATTGTATTTTCTGTCTTGAACACTGTTTTCACTCGAAACTTGTCACCAACACGTTTAATTTTTTCAGATATTCCGGGAATGTATGGGATTACATTTGTTATCAGTGTTGGTTGTCTTTGTGTTTGTTGTATATTCTGTCTGTTCTCAATTTGGTGTATTGTTTTGTCAATGAAATGTTTCGGATAAGTGTTGAGTTGTAGAACATCTTTTATATGGTTCATTTCGGCATTGAAAATTTGGTGGTTCGATGATATGGATTTGGCTCTATCATGAAGTGATTTGATTATTCCTTTCTTTATACTTGTATGATGATTCGATTGAAAATTGAGGTATCTGTCGGTGTGTGTATTTTTACGATATACACTTGTTATCAAATTGTTATCTGATTTTTTAATGAGGACATCTAAGAATGGTAATTGATTATTACATTCGATTTCTAAAGTGAATTTGATTGTTGGTTCGATATTGTTTATATAATTTAGAAAATTATCTAGTTCCATACGGTTATGTGGCCAAATAATGAAAATATCATCCACATATCTCCACCAAGTCTTTGGTTGTTTACTGAATTTTTTCACAATATTCTCTTCAAAATCTTCCATGAATATATTACTTAGAATAGGAGATAATGGTGAACCCATGGCCATACCAAAATTTTGTTGATAAAAATCATGATCTAATTGAAAGTAAGTTGTTTTGAGACATAGTTCCAAAAATTCTAAAATGCCTTCTACACTCAGCTTAGTTCTTTCAATGAGTTTTTCATCATCTTCCAGTTTCTTTTTCACTATTTGTAAAGTTTTTTCTATAGGAACATTAGTAAATAAACTCACTACATCGAAACTTACTAAAATATCATCTGTATCGAGATGGATGTTATTTAGTTTCTCCAAGAAATGAGCAGTATTTCTAATGAAACTTTCACTATTTCCTGATAAAGGTTTTATTATATCTAAAAGAAATCGTGATAAATTTTGACAAGGAGATCCTATGGAACTCACGATTGGTCTTAATGGATTGTTTGGTTTATGTATTTTTGGAAGTCCATAAAAATGTGGGGGTTTGCTATGGTATCTGGATATATGTTTCCTATCTGTTAGTGTAAGTTCATTTTCGTGTTTTTTCATTATGTTTCGTATCTTTCTCTCTATGTTTGCTGTTGGATCTCTATTCAATTTTGTGTAATTGCCTTCATTTATAATTTGTATTATTTTATCATTATATTCATTTTCGTTCATAATGACTGTAGCGTTGCCTTTATCAGCTGGAAGTATTTTGATTGTATCATCGTGTTTAAGATTATTAAGTGTGTTTTTCTCTTCTCTTGTGATGTTTGGTGTTATTTCATGTTTTTTCTCAATAATTATTTTATTTCTGATTCTATATTCATTAGAAAATTCATCAGGAAGTCTTTGTGCAGTTTGTTCAATAGCTGTTATCAAATCTAATTTTGGAATATGATTCGGAGTGATTGAAAAATTCATACCTTTTGACAGTATTAATTTTTCAGAATCTGTTAATGTTCTCGAGGATAGGTTTATAACAGTTCTATTCATGAAATTTTGTTGACGATGTTCTAATCTCGATTTTTTTTAAATTCCTTTCTTCAATGAGTTTATTGAATTTTCCTATGTGTATCAATTTGTTCTTGTCATTCTCTTTTTTGTATGAGTTGTTCACAGAAATGAATATATGTGTTGAATCATCTTCGTGTAAAACGTTGTATAAAGTTTGTTCTAACTGTGAGATGATATTTCTTGTTCTTACCTTGTTGTATTTGTGGAAATTTATTCTTTCTCTTACCAATGCCTTACTTGCTTTCAGAACTATCCATTCACATTTCTTACTATAAAATGGTGCTTTCAAACGTAACCCTCTTGGTATCACTCCATTGTCACGACATTTACAAAGAAAAGTTAAACTGTTTTCGGTGTGAGACAGTTTTATGTATAAATTTTCAAGATTCCGAAACTGATGATTGATGTTAGGCCCATACCTATTTGTTAAATACTGTCTGTAAGTTCTTCGAGGAGGTGGTAAATTCATTTTTCAGTTTTTGATGGGATTTTCTCTCCTCGTTTCTAAAAAATAGAGTAGAAGTTATTAAAAATTATTGCAATATATTTGTAGTAAGGACAGATTTAGGATCTGTCCCAAAATGCCACTGCGCTTGAAATTAAACCTTTAGATACCTAAAAGAGAAATTCTCTATTGGTCAGTGACACCTTGTTTTTGAAAAAATTTGGAAATACAAATATATTTAATAATAATAAAACCTCTACTTATCTTGGTGGACGTTTCGGGAACGAATCTGCTCCCGTTCTCAACACAATTGAAATATTTTTCTTCGTAAACTTTTTCCGATGTTTCCGATTTTGACACTGAAGAGTGACAATTTGGCAGACGTAGGAATTCTGGTTACAAGGTGTTTTCATTAATTGATATCGAATTTTCCATTTTCATATTCAAGTTTCAGAAGTGGATGCCAAGTTCTATCTATATCAACTGAACAAGAAGCAATATTATTGTCTCCGTTCAGGAGAATGCAAGCAGACTCTTTGATTTTCCGTTTTTGGTTGTTGTCTTCTTTTCCTATGATCTTAATATTACTCCAATCGGCCATATGTTGTCCATTTTCAGTAAGGATATGCTCAGCTAATTTTGACTTGTCAGTATATCTTCTCTTTATATTGTTCTTATGCTCTTTCATCCTTACTGATAGAGGCCTGCTGGTTTCACCGGTATAATATTTTCCACAAACACATGGTATACTGTATATACAATTTTTTGATGACTGTTCTTCATTTCTCGGTTTTGTATGAGTCAAAATCGATCTCATTGTATTTTCTGTCTTGAACACTGTTTTCACTCGAAACTTGTCACCAACACGTTTAATTTTTTCAGATATTCCGGGAATGTATGGGATTACATTTGTTATCAGTGTTGGTTGTCTTTGTGTTTGTTGTATATTCTGTCTGTTCTCAATTTGGTGTATTGTTTTGTCATGTGATATGTGGATGATATTTTCATTATTTGGCCACATAACCGTATGGAACTAGATAATTTTCTAAATTATATAAACAATATCGAACCAACAATCAAATTCACTTTAGAAATCGAATGTAATAATCAATTACCATTCTTAGATGTCCTCATTAAAAAATCAGATAACAATTTGATAACAAGTGTATATCGTAAAAATACACACACCGACAGATACCTCAATTTTCAATCGAATCATCATACAAGTATAAAGAAAGGAATAATCAAATCACTTCATGATAGAGCCAAATCCATATCATCGAACCACCAAATTTTCAATGCCGAAATGAACCATATAAAAGATGTTCTACAACTCAACACTTATCCGAAACATTTCATTGACAAAACAATACACCAAATTGAGAACAGACAGAATATACAACAAACACAAAGACAACCAACACTGATAACAAATGTAATCCCATACATTCCCGGAATATCTGAAAAAATTAAACGTGTTGGTGACAAGTTTCGAGTGAAAACAGTGTTCAAGACAGAAAATACAATGAGATCGATTTTGACTCATACAAAACCGAGAAATGAAGAACAGTCATCAAAAAATTGTATATACAGTATACCATGTGTTTGTGGAAAATATTATACCGGTGAAACCAGCAGGCCTCTATCAGTAAGGATGAAAGAGCATAAGAACAATATAAAGAGAAGATATACTGACAAGTCAAAATTAGCTGAGCATATCCTTACTGAAAATGGACAACATATGGCCGATTGGAGTAATATTAAGATCATAGGAAAAGAAGACAACAACCAAAAACGGAAAATCAAAGAGTCTGCTTGCATTCTCCTGAACGGAGACAATAATATTGCTTCTTGTTCAGTTGATATAGATAGAACTTGGCATCCACTTCTGAAACTTGAATATGAAAATGGAAAATTCGATATCAATTAATGAAAACACCTTGTAACCAGAATTCCTACGTCTGCCAAATTGTCACTCTTCAGTGTCAAAATCGGAAACATCGGAAAAAGTTTACGAAGAAAAATATTTCAATTGTGTTGAGAACGGGAGCAGATTCGTTCCCGAAACGTCCACCAAGATAAGTAGAGGTTTTATTATTATTAAATATATTTGTATTTCCAAATTTTTTCAAAAACAAGGTGTCACTGACCAATAGAGAATTTCTCTTTTAGGTATCTAAAGGTTTAATTTCAAGCGCAGTGGCATTTTGGGACAGATCCTAAATCTGTCCTTACTACAAATATATTGCAATAATTTTTAATAACTTCTACTCTATTTTTTAGAAACGAGGAGAGAAAATCCCATCAAAAACTGAAAAATGAATCCAATCAATATGATTGCAGATAATAGTACACTTCATACCGTCTGAGACAAGTCGATACCATGAATTGAGATCTCAATAGATTTCCTCTTCGTGGTGTCAAAAACCATTTGGACACTCTGCTACGATTTGAAGAAGAAAATATCACACAAGAAATACAAAATATCTTTTATGCTTAGACATGCACGCACAGTCGATGAAACCGTTCCAATACTAACCTCGTCCAAAGGGCACCCGGAAGACAACAGAAGTCCATGCGACTGCAGCAGCAGAAATCGCAACAGCTTATCTTTGATCTCGCTGAAAACTCCCGGCCTCCCCCTGAACACCTGAATCCTCAGCGTGGCAACGGTGGAGAGCTCTCCCAGTATATCGCCGACCGTTATCAAAGAGTCGTCGGAAATCTGGTCGAACGTCAGCGCCTTCCAGTTCTTTATCAGAACGGACCCCTTGGCTGCTGCGGCGCATTCCGAGGAATACCCCAGCCTGAACAGCGCTGCTTGCACCAGATTGTGGAACGGGGTTCCGACGGGGATGATCACGTACGTGTCGATTTCAATCAATGGACGGCGTCTCCATACGCCGTGTTGTAGGGAGCGGTTCTCTTCTAGGGAACAGATTGCCTCTACTATACAGTGGACCGGAAGCGATTTCGCTGAAACAGAAAGGATTGTCGTCGATTACATCCATATTACTCTGCTTCAATAACGGGATTCATACTGAAGTTTCTTCTCTTGGAAAGAGGAATCTTCTTTGTTAAAAACGATGTGCGACTGATATTTGCTATCGAATATAGAAGTATAGAAGTAGGTTTCCCTAATATACAAAAGCTCTAATATATATATATATATATATATAACAATAAGTATAAAAATAATGTATCACAATATATGGATTCATCCTATATGAATGATCTGTTAATTAGGTTATTAATCAGAAGTACTAAGAGAAACATTATTATAATTGAATATAAACACAGTTATAATACAATACATAGTAAAAAAATAGTATAACAATGTAATGATAAATCCTATAAGATTGGACAGTAACCTGGATAATGAGAATAACATTACAAATAAAAATAGTACTAATTTACTTCCATTATATGTATCAGCAATTTGTGTCTGAAGTTTTTGCAGGATCCAATAGATTTAACATTATGTGGTAAATTATTGTACTCTTCCATACCTTTATAAAACAATGAATTTCTTGTATTTGATAATTTTACTCTTGTCACATTAATATTGTTCAAATTACGGGTGAATATAGAGTCAGTTGTAGACCAATAATTCGCAAATATAAGATATTGACGTTACCCTGTAACAAGATACTAATACACACGAAGGATACAATCCATCTAATTTAAAGAAATTTCGATTGTGTACATAACACATCATGTATCAGTGTACAGTAGTGTACAGTGGCACAATTTTTTCAATCCGAAAAAATACACCATTTCATTAGTTTTACTATCCTCCTTAACTAATTTCTGATTCCTACGACTGATCTCATTCAACAGTCTTGGGTGGAGAATTTGTGATAATCATAAGTATTGTCTTGCAGTATCCAGTAAATGCATTAGCAGAAAAAATATATTACGTGAAGTCTGAAGAAATCATTCGAAATCGAAGAAATCCTCGAATAACCTACTGATAATAATCAACAATATCAATTGTTCGACCAAAGAAAATCAAAGTGATACAAAACACAATATTCATTGTGCTACTCTCCACCATTAAATTCCTGATGTCACATTGTGATCCTGGTCTGAACACGAACATTTTCCAATCATTCAATCTCAAATGGACTGGAAAATCAACCAAACTTTCCGCAAACGGAAATGAACAAGTTCTTAACCGTCATCTCTAGAGTGGTATGAATTGATCTGTCTGTCTTTCTTATCAGTGCTTACTTTTCCGCTTTACACCATCCTATTAAATTCACTATGGCAGAGGTTCAGCCCCACAGTATCGCCAATCGCGATGATCTGCCCTGAGACCATAGGCGCATCAGAAATAACTTCAGAAGGGTCCTCATGAAGAGGACATTTCCTTCGATTCATCTAACTAGCTGTGGAACAGCACAATCATTACTCGTCCATCTTCAGTAACGTGGAAGACCGAACCGTAGCCATTTCCATAGTATGTAGCCATGATATAGAAATTAGCAACATTATGGTCCTCCTACTTAGTTTGTTTACTCTGTATGATCTCTGTGTCGAAGTTCGTTCTCTGGTTGCATGGGGTTTCATTTCAAAGTAAATGTGAAACATGTGAGATATTGTCGATAGTTTTGGCTATAAACCAGTGATTAAACGATGAGGATGTGTGACTGAAAGCGAAGGAAATTTTGCGAAAAAGAAGTTACGGGAACACGCAGGTGAAACACCTTCGATGTTGAAGTAGATTGGTTGTTGTGTTAGCCAAACTATAATTGCAAATTTACTCATTTCCTAAAGATGAATAATCGCGAGGGAGTTGGATAAGTGAAATACCTTGGAAAAATTTGACCCCATCGAAAAGTTCTGTAGTATGTGAAATACTGAGAATAATTGTTTTGAAGCACGATACATTTTTTTGGTCACATGGTTCAATTTAGAAATATTTGAAGAGATTACAACTTGTGAAAATTGTAGTTCTCTCAGTTTTTGAAGCAATCTGTTCTTCTTGTAGAACACGAGAAATTTTCCATAGATCCTTCAGATGATAATGATGAAGAGTTTGGCTATCTACTTGAAAACATTGTATTTCTCACCTGAAATTATCAAATAATTGAATACTGTCATGAGTGTCAACAACAACAATGACAATAACAAGGGTTATTGCTTTAGAAAATCAACCAAATGACCATTAAGGAGATCAGAAAACTTTGACAACTGAAATATGTGGATAGTCACGATTGCTTCCACCAGATTCACATTTGCATTATCCAAAGTGACAATTGAATCCAACTTGGGGTCGCGCCTATGTTTTTACGCAGATAAATTGCCTTCTGCTTAGAAGTATTTATCTTTCCATCGCTTTTTAACTGAATGCTGATGGATCATTTGGTTGCTGAGATATGCTGGTGCATGAATTTGAATTAATGCCCTAATGTACCTTAGCAGGGATTCGAACCTTATCGTAATTTCTTTACGATGTTTCTATATTTCTCGATTTCGTCTGTTATTGCCTTTTGGCGAGAGTTTGTATAATGGCTGTGAATAATGAGGTGAGATTTCACGTGAAAAATGGGGATCATTATGATACTTTTGAGCAGCGCTTTCGTATTAAGTATCAAGAGTCGAATCCTCTCAACGATTTTCTTTTGATTAGCTGACAGAGAAAAATTATGTGGCGAATATCGAATCAAATAAAATCCGTGAGAAAATCGAACAATACACCATTTTCTCGTTCTTGCCAAAATGATATTTCACTTCAAGAATCATCACAATGTTTCACGAACTATCGTTATTGGAAAAAGGTTATCCACAGTTTGATAAAAAAAAAACTTTGAAAGAAGCTGCAAAGTAGTTCATAGTTGTTTGCGATTGTTTTTTTTCAGATATATGATTGTAAACAATTATATGTTTGTATGTAAACCAACAATTTTCCTTGACCTTTGCGAAATGATATGTTGTACCTCTACTTGTAACTACGATCGCAAATAGCATAACAAATAATGAGTCACCTTTTTCGAAAATCACCTGTATCATCAGCATAATATGAGAAATTTACATGTTTGATGTCATGTATACTTTCCTTTGTTTGGCATCTATTCAAGAAAGCTCAAGTCGACTGAACTAATCCTTAAGACGCCGGGCTAGGTCTAGCTTGCTCACACTTAAGCTCTCTAATATGCAGAAACCTTCTTAACCTAACGAGATTAGCATAGACAGGGCAGGCCAGTGGACCTTAATTCCCTCTTCGTGTGGGTATATTAGTCGCCGTCATAGACTTTCCAATCCCAACTACACAGATTCTCTCACTATGTCGGTCAATATTCACGTAATATTCACCAAATCACCAACAGATATACATGAAAGGCAGTTATTCTTCACTAATCGGACGTCTTAGAGACGAAGCATTTCTTCGGTGGTTGATGTAGACGGAAATAATATCCATAAGAGGCCAGTGGCGCAACAATATTCTGACAGTTCGGCACGGCGCACCAACCAAATTCCACAAATGTGCCGCTTTATTGATGACTTGAGAAGTTCGACAGATGTCGAGCCTCTCGATAATGTTGATCTCTCCCGAGATCTCTTGTTAATGTAGGAGAGACTAGCTCGAGCTCATCCCATTTGAGTGTTTGTTTACTTAGAATCGCTCTTGGTGGAGTAATTGGCGATGACCACCGACCATGGAAATTCCCGCCCACCTTTCAACGATGTTCTAGAGAGATCAATGAATTCGAAAGTCTTGCATTGAACGACTAGAATCTGATAGCTTCAAAGTATGTTTCCGAGCTGATCTCCAAAGATGTGAATAGTACTATATGGCAGGCCCAAACAGAAATTCATGTTCTTGGGAAGCAGTTCTCGCAATGGACCTCACATGGTCGTTTCATGGTGGCGATACCGAGCATAAATTTCATCATTGAATCAGGCATCGTGTGACCCATCTTCCTGGTGATCATTCAGACTCATTTTGAAGTTACCTGGCTGTTCCCTTTTGATCGAAATGGGCATTAAAAAGGAGTCTGATAAATTCGGCGCTTACTCGACAGTCGAACTCAAATTTCTCAAAATCTGTTCTTCATTTAGTCTTGTGTCTGTGGAATCATTTGATCAGGTCAGGATATCATCAGCAGGAACGAATAAAAGAATCCAGGAAATTCTAGTGAGATCCGAAGGAATCCAAAAGTTTTGTGCAGGGTCCTTTCTCGGTAGACTCTGATTGCGCCACCTAAAACAGCCACTCAGCTCGATCCCATTCGAACGAATCAAGGTGAAATAATCAGAGGACCGCTTAATAAGTTGCCCGCCAACTGGCATAGTTATAATAGCGGGTCTTATTATTTATAAGGTTGCATTATTGATCAACGGGGCCGAGAACAAAGGGCCGGAAGGCAATATGAGCCCCAGTTAAGACGCTGGTCAGCTCGCCTGGATCAGAGCTAGTGGGATTATACTAGTGGACTATACAGAGCGCGGTAAGCCGATGGGATTAGGCCCGGGCTGGATCCGGAAGCAGGATTCCCGAGATTTAGAAGTGAGTCGACGGCGGTGCCCCCGGACCCCGTCCGCCGCATCTGCATCGGAAGTCTCCGGACTCCAGGATCGCGTTCTTAGTTAGTCCGGAGCGAAAATCACTCCGCATTCCTGATGAGGTAGATCTCTCCATCATGGTCCGATGAAACTATCGAAACAATTACTTATACCTAATTATTAAATCTATTTGGGGGTCCGAGGTATGCTGATAATATAATCATCATCTCATCATCATCGTCATCGTCATCATTTTTTTCTTCTCTATTCCTTCTTTATCTTTGTTTCATTTCTATTTTTGTTTGATTTTTATTTTCCAACTCAGTTGAAAATACCTCAATTGAATCTAAACATGAAACTAATCTTCACATCCACTGCTGTTGACATCATTGTCGGTTATAATGAAACTATTATGGGAGTGATTGGAGAAGAAGATGAAGGTTGAAGAAGGTGATGCTTCACTGGAAACTACAATGTTTCTACAATTTTTTCCTAGTCACTTCTGTCGTTCTTTGGAAACGATATTCTCATATGACAGTTATTATGTTCGAGAGTAAGATGGCACCAATATATGTATATAAGGTGAAATGGACTGATGATTTGTTTCCCGAGGTTTTTCCCATCTACGCCTCTGAACATGATTTGTATTTAATAAAAATGTTTTGTCACGAATGCGAACAGTTTGTAGTTGCGAAATAAATTATCTCTGATTTAAATTTTGAACATATTCCTTCAAATTTGATTTGAATGACTCCAGATGATATTCCATGGATTTTGATTTCGATAGAGAGTTACAGAGTCTGGAAGCAAGAGAAAATTCTTCAGGCCAATTGATATCTGTGGAACTGAAATCATTTCAATCTCTTGTATTATGATCGTGATCAGTTTTTTTTCATTTTTACTCCTAGTATTATGTTGAATAGGTGTCTGCGTTCAGATGTCAATGTCACAGGCCGAAGTTCAGGTACTTACTCCCTCTAGGGGATGTCCTGCTCTACCACCTATCCTGTGGAAAATTTCAAATAGGTAACATCTCCAAATTCACTTACAAAACCAGTACCCCCCAAAGAACAATAATGAAAACATGAAAAGATAATTGAGAGTATCATTATAGATTATCACACGTAGATGTGATTTTTTTCCTCGTAATGACTTTGAGAATACGTATTTGTATCACTTACAATTTTTGAAATATTCTTTCACAATTGAGTACCCAATAACTCGATATAGATTCTTTGAGCGATGCATAGAGAATTCTTATGCAAGAATTACCTAGAATATTTACCAATTTCTTGAATATCCAAATGAAAAGTTGCAGCGGAGTGAAGTGAGGATCCGGTTGTTTCTGTGGATCTATCCTCCCCGATGACAGAATAACAGGATCCGAAATATTTTATCTCGAAGATCCTTCGGAATCAGCCGCCCAAGTGAATTTACGCGTCTCAGCCATTAGAGCTCTTATTGAAAATTCGCTGAACGCTAATCGAGAATTTAAAATCAAAGAAAACTCTGAAGCTGTCAATGTGGTAATGCTCGTCTCTAAGCTAGAGAGGAAGTTGAGGTAAGTCGTCGCCGTGAGGATTACGTCAACAAGTATTCCGTTTGGTGCACCCAGCCGTAGGATCTATTGTTTAGATGAGCGAGTTTTTCACGTTTTAAGTACGTCGACTGGGATTCCGTTCGGCCACTCATTACGGATTATGAAAAATCTTTTCAGCATAATTCCCCTACAAAGAGCGAAACTCAGCCGGGATCGGGTCCTTCTTACATTCCGCTTTAATCCGTCGGCGTATGGGGTGAACTCTCCACGATAATACAGTCGATGGTCGATGCTTATGCTTGATGAGCAAGCACTGAATAACGAGTTCTCAATCACTACGTTCTCGAATCATTCCACTTGTCATTATTTGTTAGTTTCAGAAGTTTGTTAGTTGATCGAGGAGGCAGTATATTCATTTCTTTCGTGTAGTATTTTCTCTCCTCGTTCTCAAAAAGTATCAGTAGAAATCATAATATTTGACTCGATATATTTGTAGTTAGGACAAATATATGATCTGCCCCAATGATCTGGTCATGTCACTTCGCTTGATCCACATCATCTGACCGACAGGTTATCAATGCCAAAATCAATCACATCAAAGATGTTCTTCATCTCAACTGTTAACCAAACCATTCCATCGATAAAACAATACAACAAATTGAAAACGAACAGAATACACAACAACAGAGATAACTAACACTGATAACAAAAATAATCCTATACATCCCCAGAATATCTGGAAAATGAAATTCTTGATTATCATGAGAGAAAAATTGTTGAACAACGAAAATATACAAATACGGGTGAGTCAAAAATGTGTACCGAGCTTTCTGGGGGTGATAGACCATTGAAAAATAAGTGTAGTTTGATGATTAAACTCATGGCCCAAAATGCATATTAAGGGAGATATATCCTTCCAAAGTTGATAAAATTAAAATAATTTCTCCGCATAACTTCTGAACGATGAAAGCCACCTGATTGAAATTTTGTGCATGAATGTATGTTGTCAAAATACATTTTTTCGTCACACTTCCACATTTCTGATATTGTTATAAAGGGTGTTTTCAGAGGGTGAGTCATGATTTTTTGTAGAAAACTTTTTTCCCTGTATTATTTTCGGTGGAAAAACAGCATTCGATGGAGCGAAGAAAATTACATGAAAAAGGTACTCTTATTCAAATACAGAAAATTGAGCCGTTCCTGAGATATTTGAGTTTTTGTAGTTACATGATATCAGCAGATTGATTTTATTCATCGCGAGATTCATCGGTATAACGATATTTCAGCAGCATTTGCATTTCCGAAGCACTCGCCAAGCATTAGAAGCATATCAGTTTGTTCAGAGAACGAATAACCTGCCATATTTCTCGAAATCTCAGTTGATAATTGCAGTGATAAATGACACAGAAAAACCACACGAACAAATCGACTACAACAATGTTGACCCGAATGTTGATGACATGAACGTCAAAATTTGGAAGAAAATTATTCATCATGGCCTGCTAAAATATTGTTACCGATGAATCTCGCGATGAATAAAATCAATCTGCTGATATCATGTAACTACAAAAACTCAAATATCTCACGAACGGCTCAATTTTTTGTATTTGAATAAGAATACCTTTTTCATGTAATTTTCTTCACTCCATCGAATGCTCCTGTTTTTTCACCGAAAATAATACAGGGAAAAAAGTTTTCTACAAAAAATCATGACTCACCCTCTGAAAACACCCTTTATAACAATATCAGAAATGTGGAAGTGTGACGAAAAAATGTATTTTGACAACATACATTCATGCACAAAATTTCAATCGGGTGGCTTTCATCGTTCAGAAGTTATGCGCGGAGAAATTATTTTAATTTTATCAACTTTGGAAGGATATATCTGCCTTAATATGCATTTCGGGCCATGAGTTTAATCATCAAACTACACTTATTTTTCAATGTTCTATCACCCCCAGAAAGCTCGGTACACATTTTTGACTCACCCTGTATATCAACACCGCAGTGGAGTCAATTTCCAAACTGCTTCTGCGGTGTTGATTTCACACCATAATGGTCTGTATTGATGTAGAAACCGCGTGGTGTTCTTTTTTTTTCTGTCCATGTTGTCTTTCGGTAGTTGGTTTTATTTGGATTTGACAGATCGATTATGTTATGGTATTACTCAATTCCAGTATGTTATCGATGTATAACTATAATAATGTCTATTGAATTTGATATTCCTGATTTTAATGTAGTTTATACTTGATATACCAACCTGTAGCAAGATTGGAATGTAGTGAAATGTAATCATTTCCGTGTGCACTAAAATAATATAGAAATCAACAACTTGGAAGTAGATATACGAAATGGAAGTGTACTCAAGAATTTACCAAGTTTTGGATCCATGAATCTGAAGTTCGGAAGTATGACAAAGTTTGGGAACGCCCGGTAATCTATCTCAGGGCTACTGAACATGTTTTAATCCAGGGGGTTGAGGACTTATTAGAGGGCGAATACATAATACATAATATACTAGCAGGGTCCGAATACACGTCCGCACAGCCCGCTAAAACGGCCCAAAGCATCTTACAAAACAGCTTGTTTCTATCCATTTTCTTATTAGCTTAAGTCTTGTTAGTCCAAAGTTTTAATTCTCGCAACTTGTGAAGAGTCGACAGTTGGGCCTTGTATGGTTAAGTTTAGTGAGTGCTAAGGGTCTCCGAACCCGCAATACTGTTTACAATAAGTCCTGTGCTCTGTTCTGCTCTCGCACTAATACGATTTCATGCTGGATTTGCGATAAGGATTTGAAGGAGCAGCACGGATTTTGAAACATCTCCGAGGTGTGCACTTTCCAAGATTTCTCGATGTTTAATCCCGTCACATATAGAGATTATGCATATTACCCCACACTTCTGCATCAGTCTGCAGCATATTTCTGTCCCGATGAGGGAGTCATTATTATAGTTGATCGAATAAAATTGGAATGTTCTCATCAACGCAAAACAATCCGCGAAAATGTTCAGAACAGCAATCCCAATTATGAATAATGTGATTTGACCAACTAGCACTCACGGAAACAATATTCAAAACAATACAGAAACCAAATTTTTGACATATTAGGGAGAGATTATCCATGAAACTCTCAGAAAAAAATCCTATAAGTGGCATATAGTACAAATCCTTATGGAAAGCTGCATATGACAATCATGTAGTTGAACAATTTCCGAAAGTAACTCTGAAGAAATCAATTCAAATCAAATACCTACTGCAAAATCGATGAATGAAAATGAAATGAAGCATAACAAGAAATTTCCTACAATTGCAGTACAACAAAAAGATCAAGAGAATCTTAATATTCCTCGGCCGTCTATCATTCAGTGACCTTGTAATATACCTACAATTCCATCCTAAAGTCTGTTTTATACTCACAAAACAACCAAATTTTGAAATCAGGTGCTGTCAACTTCATACTGTGTATCACATATCTTTATATATTCATATCATATTATGTATCACTGATCTAATGAATAAAGCATGACTCAATACAATCAGATCAATCACATTTTTGTTTTTTTTTTATTTCGATTTCCGGTTTTTTCTACTATTTAGGCACAAAACGGATCTCATTTTGAAATCAGATCCATCTAACTTGTTAGAATATTAATACATCATCAGTTTCCTTTTTATGTTTCCAATTCCAGTTTTTTCATTTGATTCATTCAGTTCAAATTCAGTTCTTGACTTCACTAGATACCTCAATCTCATGATTATAGGTATATAAGGCTCAAGCGCAAACAATTTGAATTGACCAAGAAATGATATGGGTCATCAAGGTTAAAGTAACCTTCTATTGGAAGTGCAGAAGAAACATTTGTATTGAAATTGGGACTTCCACTAATACGATTTCGTTATGGATTTGCATCGAGGATTTTGTAATATCTCACTACCTATATTCGTTGTCGTTCTTTCCTGCTGAAGGTGACATTTACAGATTATGTATATCAGTATTAATGCGACTTATAAGCCGCATAAAAAAACCAGTATCCAGTTGCCAACCTTAATCTTATTTCTTAATACTTTAAGCTTCCTCCGATATGAAATACCTATTCCAATAGCAGTTTGATCTATAGTATAATTATAGAGCAGGAATTTCGAATGAATATACATATATCTGGGATAGACATATAGACTATGTCTCGGTTGATATGAGATAAGATGAAATTTCTATGCTGACGTTTCAAAAAATGTATGTGATGGTGTATGACGAACGCTAAGGCAAATTTAGGTCCAGACGAGCAAATGAAAATTCGAGGAAAGAGTACTTTATATGCGAATCATCGTTTTATTCGGAAATGTCTAAGAACGCCTAAGAAACAAAAGAAAGCTCAGATGTAAGAGGATTTTTGAAAAAGCCAAGCCATATAAATTAATAATCGGTAATAACATTTTGGCCTGGAAGGAATATATAAAGAAAGCTTGGTTACTTAATTATGTCTTTGATCGTCTGGCCGAGAGGAGAAGCCTCAGTACGAAATATGGTTAATGAATAATCAGCACAAGGCGGATGTTGGCTATCGCATTGTCTGTAATCTTGTTACAGTCTTGCCACCCCCACATGAACTGAATTTATACAAATATCGCAATGAATAGAAATGTTGAACCAAGGATTTTGGATATTTTGATCTCCAATTTTTTTTCTATTATTTGAGTTCTTGTCAGAGGTTAGAACTGATATTTATATACAGGTTTACATTTATATACAGGCACTATTTATTTTTCCACTATTGCTATCTCCTAGCAGGGCTTCAAAATATAGAATGGTATACCGGATAAAAAATCTCTTACAGCTAATGGTTTCCTCGGAATTCGAAAATATGGAATGCAAATTTCTATGAACATTATTATTATGAATTATTAAGAATAATTATTTAGAGCGAATTTTCAATCTACTCAGATATCTCCGAAACAAAAGATGATAGAGTCTCGGATAGAGTAGATAGATACATAGAAAGATAGTTTTAGCGATCGCAGTGTACTCAATAAAATATCTTTTTTCCGTTCGAATGAGATTTTTCGAATAGAAATCTGAAAATCTAGTATGTCAATTCAACAAAAACTTGAGCTTTTATCTTCACCAGGAAGGCAGATCACACAGTGCTCAATATGATCATGTCAGGTACCACTGTTTGAACAAGATTTTCAAAAAAGAGATCTGAAAATCTAGTGGAAGATCATGTGGGGAAAGAGATACTTTGCACCCCCATCGATCAACCTATCCTTGTTCTGAGTACTATACACACGTACTATACACACAGCCATTGAAGCTCTTAGAAACCATTCAGAAGAGAGCTGTTCGCCTAGTCGGTGATACTATACTTACGAATCTAGAACATCTTAGAAAGGGGGGCGATCTCTTTTCCATAGATATTTCCCACGTCTGAAATCTTGGTAATTATTCCGCCACGAGCGATTCCAGATAGACGAACTAGTTGGGCTCAGGCTGGTCACCCCTAATACATTGTCAGGCTCGATACCTCTCGAACTTCGCTCTACCTCAAGTATCATTCATCGGTAGAACGGCACACTTGTGGAATTCTTTGCCTAGTGGAGTATTGAATTCGATTACCTTCCTCATTTCTTCCACGAACATTATAGGTTTTTCTTTCGTGTTATCGGAAGATAAAAAAAAAATAACGGTATCACTGTGTATCTATCCTCTACTACTGTTCAGATGCATTCACATTATGTAGATGACGATAAAAAAGTGAATAGCAGTGGTTGTGAATGAACCCTCACAAAATGACCAGGATTTCAGGAGTGTTCAGCTGGCATAAATTCATCCGTGCATTCTCAACATATCCACAGATTAGAGTATCCGAGCTCTACTCTGAACCCCGCAGGGATTACGTCGTCAAGGTGATCTTATTGTCTCTTCAGTAGTTTGGATACACCGGCCAGAATAGGAACTGCGACGCAGAAGATTAGATGCGAATCATTTCGGTTTTATCTCATTCCACATATTTCAGAGATCAAAGGATTCAGAGAATCTATATCAGTATAGTATTCGTTTCACTTCGCAGAAAGAAAACAATATATCTTCCATATTTCTTGGTTGAAGGAACTCAGATTATATCTGCACTCGTCTATAAGAATAATCCCTCAGACAAAATGAAAGCCTGATCGATCTCAACATCCTCGAACAGAATATACTGAAACTTCCGTGCGATATACTCAATTGTTACTTAGGAATCAAATAAGTTATCGAATCTACACTATCTAAGAATATACCGAGAATATGACGATTCAATTATATCAACAGGTATTATTATCGATGTCACGAATATCTGGTTTTTAACAATGTGGCTATGTTTTCTTGACGTCTGTCTCTAATACCCGACGATATTAGGCATGGAACAAAAAAGAGATAGAAATGATATGAGATCAGAGCTCTTTCTATGCCCGAGATCTATTCTCTTTCTAGATGAATAATATTTCTCCAAGGCACAGAACGTAGATCACCTTTGAGCTGATTAAAGTTTATATTTTCTGGAGATCTGTGGGTTGTAGGTTTCCGTTAATTCAAGAGCGGTGAATCTTGGGAAAGATGTAGCGATCTGCAGTTACTAGGATGAGGTCAATCAGCGTGGAACTGATAGTAGAAATTCTCGATGGAAAATCAACCAACTGCTGCCACCACGTAGTCTATAATAGCTCATAGGAGCTTTGAGTTTGAAGTTTAGAAGAAGTCTAACTGAAATCACCCAACCATACCACTTCATCAAATTCAAGCAAGATTGGAGAGAGGTTGTTTTCGAACCCATTTGAAAAAAATATTTGTCTTGATAAGTTAATGATTGAAGATACTTACGAATATCAGAGACAGGAACAATTGGCAGCAACTGAAGATGATGGTGATGGATGTTGTAATTGTATATATCTACGTGAGTCCATATATTTTATAAGCACATGAAGTAATGGAAGCAAATTATTGAACTATTTGTCACTTCTCGTTGATCCCTATCGGGTTCACATTCTCGTTCCGTCAATAATTAATTGGAGGCCTTTCTTCCTTATTTGCTGATAATTGTGGGTGGGTTTCTCATGAGATGTTCCCGCTGGTTCTTCCATGTGAAAGAAAATGGTCAATTCGTCCATATCAAGCCACTTAGTTAGTATATAATCTCCTCACAAATTTCTCGACCAGCACATTGGAATGGCTCATTCTCGGCTTTTTCTTCTAGAGAGAAGAGTATCGCTAAATCCCCGGAATTGTCGAATCCTCATGAATGGAGTGAAACGTGAATAGTACGAGGGGAATACAGTCAACAGATAGATCTCATTGTTAAGCACGTGGCTCGGGTCGGATACACAGGATTCGGGATAAAGAGTCTTAATCAGAGCTCTCTACGATCGCGTAAACGCTTTCCATTGTTGCGAGACGGAAAACAGTTTTCCCTCTACCAGGTCAGTCGAGATTAGGCTCGAATTTTCCAAAACGGGGATTGTTCGTATTCGTTGTGATCCGGTTTCGCTCTTGATAATCCTGAAGCCCTGGGTATTTTCTTCTGGCTCACAATGCTCGGCTCTTCAGTTTATTTGCACGGGAAATCCTCATCTCACTCTTACTGTTCAAACTTAAACTGGACCGTTTCAATTTCTCTCTTTAAATGTTGACAATTTTCATACAGAGATCGGATAATATGCTCAAATGCCCACTCTTCAAGTTGTCATACAATATCATTTTATTAAATAGTGTTTCTTCATTCTACAAATTTTCATCAGATGGATTTCAACTGGCTATGCTCTCTGGACCTTATGAACCCTTCTGGACTCGAGCTTCTGAAAAAACTACTCGAGATTCAGTTGTTGACGGCTAACTGTCGTTCTGTTTACAGACTGCTCTTCGATATTTTTAACGAATTCTCAATAATAATGATATAAAATCATCGAATCTAATTTGTCGAATGTCACTTTCACTTCAACACTGAACATTGATCACCGTTTAGGATAATCATTTTATGTCTGTGACGTCATTCGTTTTAATGATATATTGTATTATAAGATATGGTCGGTGGAGATGTTTATGATATATTCGTGGTACCTGACAAGTTCATAAACTCACTTTGTTCAAATGACTATGATAGATAGGATAGTACTTGAAGAAGTGGAATACATAATTTTCACAGGTTTTTCTATACTTCCCAGTCTATTTTTATCTTCTAACAACACGTAAGGGAAACTCATAATGTTTGTGAAACATTGTATCAGCCAGCGGTGGAATATTGGAAAAGGAGGAAGGCACTGGAATTTTTGGGAAAAAGTAAGATATCGTCCACCTTTCTACGATGGTTTGAAGAGGTCAATGAATTCATGATTGTTGTATCATGCCTGTGCGTATAGCTCTTCTGAATATTCAGGATTATATGAAGTAATCCTGAAGACAATGCCAATGTTAATGAGAAATCAGGAATATATAAAATATATTGCGATGAATGTAACATGGAATATATTGGACAAACTTGTCGAAACATAGGAACTAGATCCGAACAAAATATTGCTCATCTCAGGTACAATCGGTTTGCGAGATCAAGCGTTACCCAACATATTGTTGAGATCAGTCATCCAACAACCTTAGATAATTTGACACTTCTTGAACATGTAACGAACAATCAAGAATCGAATAGTTTGGAAAGTATTTCCATACATCGTATTAAGAACCGAATAATGAACTAAGACCTTGGTCCTATTCTATACTCTCGATTATTTGATTTGCTGACCTGGAAGATACTGAAGAGTTGATAATCTGTTTTACTTTCCAGGTCTAATGGAGATGGCAACTGAGTTTCCGAAATACGTATTCAGGTTTCTTTAAATGTTATTGTGGTTTTTGGTTTTTTATTCATTTTGTATTTGAGTATCTTACCACAGTCTCCGAATGAAAAATTTAGTTTGATCTCTTATGAATGGAATCCAAGAGATTTCAAGATATTTGGGAGCTCCAAACAGTACTCAAGAAGAGTTGGAATTCTCACTCTGTGAATCATGAGGTGATGCATACCTTTAACGGAACATGAAGCAAAGATTTGTCAAACAGTTCTCGCAATGGACCAAACATGGCCGTCCCCGTGAGAGAGCGCTGTTGTTGGTGATACCGAGCATATTAGATATCGACGACTCCATAGGATCTGCGCGAGTAATTTCAGTAAATTTTATTGGCGAGATTCATGAACTCGCAAATTGGGGCCATAGTAGATAATATCATCGTCTATGAAGTATTTCGAGAGATCTGGTAATCGCGAACTGCATATAATCCGTCATTCTGGTAGAGCACAAGATCCGCTCATAAAAACCAATTACCAATTAAAATCCACGGTAATAAACCGGCGATTCCAGCAGATAATAAGATCCAGAGGCTGGTGAGAGACAGTCCAGAAAAGAATCGGGCGGTTCTCAGGTCACGCCAGGAATGCCTTATATTTCTGGAAAACGACGATAACACGCATCGATGGCTGAACTTAATCCCTCGGGTGAAATTAATCGGCATATTATAGGGATCAGGTTTATAGTTCGATTCATCGCTGGAATGATTCGGCCTTACGCTTAGGGCGTATAATATCGGCGGATTAGCAGGACATCTGATCCCGATTCCTTCTATCAGAAGCTTCCATGATCGAATCGACAATTTTCACGTGATGATTTCCATCAGTGACCTATCGAATTTACAACTGAAACCACCTTTAATATGCTGGTCTTGTACAAATACATCATGTAACGGCATCATTCGTTCTCGAAGTCAACTCATATGCTTCATTTTCGAATTGAAATTACAGCCCTATCCATCAACTCATTCAAACTGGTGACGTAATTATCCTGCTGTTGTCGTTCCTCTTCATGTTCAACCGCTAGACGCTAGACTCATGTCAACGCTTTGTGACGCCTCTAGCCAGCTGTGTTCATTCAAGAGTAATAATTGTGATCTCTGTCAGAAACTATGAGTATGACATAGAAATATAGTCTAATGCATACAGGATGACCTGAAAAGTTATCGACAATTCTCAAGGAGTGATAGGGAACATCAAAAAAATCATCTTTGTATACATAAACATATGTCCGCAAATGAGCCGTTTGGGCTGTAGGGCAAACAAACTATTTGGTACTTACTCATTATAGTACTGCGCAATTAGCGAATAACTGTTTATTTTTCAATTTCGCTTTTTTAACGAAAAATATGGTTCATAATCATTGAACCAAATGTTGACCATTTAGTTCAATGCAAAGATTGCATCGTCGGTCATTGACCCCTTTGGAATGTTCCGGGAATAGCTTTTACATGGTGACAACTAACCATTATCCTTGATTTTCCTCATTACGAACAGGTGTTTCGTAGACTAAACTTTCCAGATAATTCCAAAGAAAAGAAGGTGGATTTTTTTTCCCAATTTATTCCAATGTGGGAATTTTCGACATATTTATATGATAAGGGAATATTTTTGCAGCTCGTGGTCGACTAGATGAAAAACGAAGTAAAAATACTTCTTTGTTCATGTGCGCATAATTTGAATAGTTTTTTTGCTTCACATTCCGAAGGCTCATATGCGGATATATCACCACCACCATATGTCCACTGGTCACCCCTTGAAGTTTGTCGGTATTTTTTCGGAACACCCTGTATATATAGTATAGTAGTCTATACTGCCCAGGCATAGCCTTGAATACGGAAAATTCCGTTTTTCCGTTTCCAACACTTGCGCAGAATCAATTTTGATACTCATTACCTCGATATTGTTTCGAATCCGCAAGAGATTGACATTTTTGCTGTAGATGCCATTTTTAAATGATCATAAATGATAGGGAAAATATTTTCGTATTTCGTATTTGTAAGTCAGTAAACGTGAAGAATCATCATTTGACCAAATAACGAAAGCGTACCCTTCAAATTCGATTCAATTAGAGAACTTTTATATGTGAGAAACAAACCTATGTAGTCACTACAGACATTGATTGCTATAATATGGTAATATTGCAATATTATTGTCATGTATTATACGATACAATACTGATTACTCATACTCATTAATATTATTTACAGCAATAAAAAGGTGTTTATGATGTTCTGTCTGAATAGCTTTCGTATTCACTACTTTGTACCTAGCGTCACCTACTCAACAAAACATAACCTGTAACAAATAAAGAATCTGTTCCATCAATCTTCAGCAGAGAACTTATCGTTTGGGTTGCAGTCCAGGATCACTGCCACTGCAAAACTTAGAAAATATCTGTGTCCTGTAACCACAGTTCCGTCACTCTCCGTATTCTCTTCGATGTTTAAACGTGCTTTAATTCCACTGGTTGATACCTACAGGGTTTAGATAAAGTATGGAACCAAGTAAATCTCTTTCAAACGAATTGAACGATATTTACGAAAATTTGCAGGAAAGTGCAATGGAACAAAATGCATCTGATGTACTTTTTTTTGTTAATAATATACTTCAACCGGAAATGCCATCAACTTCTTTAATTTAAATGGGACACCCTAAATATTTCCACAGATTCCAACCCTGTATATCTGTAGATATGGTTCATCTACTGCGGTCTAGACGGGGGAAGGGTAAGGTGCGAGCGGCCTTCGCGGAGAGTGCCGGAACTGGTACCGAAATTTCAAACTGCGTCCGTAACGAAGACGGTGAAATATGTTGTTGAGATCGTTCCAACATTTCGGCTGGCCCTCGTACGATCGGCTAATCTAGCGACGCTCCGAATCCCACCCCCTCCACACCCCTAGCGGCTCGGATTGAAGCGGATAGTGTGGCGTTAAGCAGATTATCTTCTCATGATTGATGAAACGGCTGCACCGGGGTACACAAGGTACAGCCCGATCCAAAACAGTGATCGGATCAGGTATGCAGTCCGTTTGCCCATATGTCGGCATCGCATGCACCTAGAATGGAAGGCAACCGAAATCCATGGCATCGGGCATGGGCGTCCAAAAACTGCTCCAAGACAATGTTTTATTTGAACACTTGGAAGTTCTACGGTGACCATTGTATATGCATAAGCATAGACGATTGACTCTACCTCATTCAAACATCATTAGTTGCCCCTTAATTGCCAGAAATCCAGTCAATACTTTTGGCAAACTATACAAAGGGTCTTGTTTGAGTTTGGCAACCTTATCAGATCAAACCTAACCTAACCTACCAAGTGCGTCATGCCAAATTCTTATCGAACATATCAGTACTGAGAGGAATGTTTAAAACTTCACTATCATTAAACTCCGCACATATCTGACCACCATAGAAACCTATGAGTTTTTGTGATAGAACTTAACAAACATGAAGTTTGACAGAACTCTGAGCAACCTTAACCAAACCTTAACAAACCTTAACAACTTAACCAAAATTTATAATCAATTGTTGTGGTAATTAAAGTATTAACACTACCTCAGTCAACTTAATAATTCAGTTTGGAGTTCGTTCACACAACAAATTGCCCTTGTAGGCTCGTCTGATGGCTATAAACTCCGATTCCATTTATGCCTATCGTCCGCATTGTATCTGATATTTTTGTTGTACTTTGGTCCCTTCTATAAGTTTTCAAAAGTCCTTTACTGGGTGTGATCCATATAGTCCTGGTTCTCCAGCTGGCTGTCCAAAGATTCTATTTGCACAGTATGTGTGATACCGATACTAGATCTATATCCCTTAGTCTGTAGGTAATGGAGACCCTTCGTAGAGTCCCATTTTGTTGAGTGTTCTTCCACTGGCGCATGACCAGTATATCAGTACATCAAAGTTATTTTATATATTCTTTTCCTTTCCTGTCGTTACCTTAAGAGTATTTTTTCTTGATTGTCCATTACTGTCATTATTTGCTTATAGCTGCATATGTTCAAAATTCTTTGATTCAGCCTATGTCGAGATGCACTAAATAGCCCAGAAAGAAAGTTTGGAGTTATTCACGTTCAAGAATTTGTTTCAGTTTCAGCGGGGCTGGACCAATTCGATTCATTCGATAATGTTCACTCTTCGAGTCCATACTTCGATTTCAATTGACAGAAAATAATCTTAATTGAGTATCGCTGGATACGCTACTGGATGCCACTGGTAGGACAGTTAAAGCTGGATTAAGCCGAAGGTAGGGAATTAAAGGAAGCTCGGATTAGAGGGACCCTGGCCTTTCCCCCCGCTTTGAGACGGGAAGTTGGAGATTAAAGCTCGCGAGGGATTAACATTCACCGGCATCGAATATAAAATAAAAAAAATTGAAACATAACTCTGATAAATGTCTCTATAATCGCGCTGGTTTCTCATTCAAATACCTCGTTTGCCGTATTCATAGCTTTAATTTATCTCGAGAATATGGAAATAATAATCTCGATAGGAAATGAAGTCGAGATGAGAAGTTTATATTTATCCTGAGAAAATGATATCTATCACGAAGACTACGATATTTTATTTCGATTTTCCAATATTATCGTATTGCACGTCACAGCAAAAATATCGTTTATTCACATGACCTTTCAAGTGCACAAACAAAAAAAATGCTGTTCTATTGATAGTTTTAGTATAACTACTTACCAGATGATATATTTTTGGATTGGTCGAATTCTTCTTTGATCGAATGAGGTGAAATGGCATTCTCTAGTGGAGTGGAAGATCTTTTGACAGGTGGAGTCAATGCTTTTTCTGCAGATTCTAGACTAGCTCTTTCGCTAGTAGTACCAGCAGTAGGAGTGGGAGGTGGAGTTTTGCAATTTCTCGTCAGTGCGAGAGCTTGATTCTGAAAAAAAAAATATTACATACATCTCACCATTATTAAGGTCGGCAAATTTTTCAAACTTCAGATGGAGAATATTCTATCTAATCAATATTCCTAACATATGGGGTATAGAGCTTGATGCATGTACAGGGTGGCGCATACTTTTAAACCTATAGCGAGCAATTGGATTCGCTTCAAAAATAGTCAGAGCTCTTCCTCATATTGTTGAATGACGACATGATAACCAATGAAAGAATACTTCGGTCCATCATAAATTAGAATATTATGCATAGAGTAATCGTAATATCAGTCAAAATAGTAGTGTGGATGATATTCCAGTCTTTTCTACCGAGTTTGAATCTCTTACCCATTCAATTGTGGCAACTAAACCGATAGTGACTTCATTCAAAAGTGTGTTTGATGTAGGTTTGTACATTATATTTGATGCCTGATAAAAAATATCAATTCAGCTATGTTCCTTTATTCAAGGATTACATGAATTAACGGAGCATCATCTGCTTCTAAAGGTTACTTGTGATACCTCGACCATTTATTTTTTCACTCTATTTTATTTACTCTTCTTCAGCGATAATTTCAATCAGACAGATAAAAAGAGTAATTGGCAAATTATAAAAAGAACGATATTTTTCTTCTGAGACGGTGGAATTAGTACGCAAAGTAAAAGTATCGAAAAAAACTTCTTCACAGTTCTTTGAAGTTTCCAGTACGATGAAGAGCAAGATGTATACAATCAATTGCTGCTTGAGTTTCTATGAGTTCGAAACAATTTTCAGGATTGTGTGTGAGTTGACTTATTTCTATCAGAAAATTTCACATAAAAAATCAGTGATTTTTATAATCGATAGACGATATGGTGCATCCCAAATTGCATATATTTACGGCGCACAAATCTGACTAGTTAGTAGCCTATAGTGAACGCGTTTAATCTGGGTTAAGTGGGGTCAAAAAGCTACTGAATTCCTGAATGTTATATCCATCAATTATTACGACATGTAATTGGGAACAAATCTCTGCGAATTAATGGGAATCTCGGTTGATGTCACACCTCGTCCAATCGATCGTATTAGCGACAACAGTGCAATGAGGAAGATTTGAGGCCTATGAATCCGTGATTTGAGAATCTCAATAAGGAAGGAAACATGTTTTACCGCTACGCTTATTGGTATGCTTGATATTAGGGCCCTGGCATTGCATACTTACTTTTCCTTCACTGGAATGATTTTATTTGTTAAAATAAAAAAGATAATAAAATAAATTCTTTCGCTCGAAGAATTAGCCATTTCCTATAAACTTGAGAAGTTTCGATTTCGAATACTTGATGTATGGCGGTTCAAAAGTAAGGGATTGTCAAATTTTTTTGGATGTACCGTCGTGATAATAGATATCTCATGCAAAACAGATATAGAATATCATCTAATCCAAATTCCAAATCTGAGCGCATCGAGTAAGAAATTCTCGTAGACGCTTTCCACATTCAAGATGGTACCGAATGAGCTATCGTGTGTTTTGTTTTTTTCATCAACCTGGCGTCACTTCAGAAACGACTTTGGAATTTTCATGACGGAGGAAACACTGCAATTTTTGTGAAAACTGTCGATCGAAAGTGGTTGTACGTACGGAAAATAAGGAAAGAGAGTGAGTTCTCGTGATATTTTTGTATTTGAGAACATATAATTCGTATTCAGGAACACAATAGCACCTCGTTGGTTTTCATTTGAGAGAAAAATTAACAAAAAGAACTGGAAGGGCCCCGAAAATCATTGAGCGCGGGGCTACAGAAACCGTGGTAAGCCCTTCTGGGGTAGACGGAAGCACAGGAAAGATACTTTCAAAATCCACATCACCAATTGATTCATCGTATACAGGGTGTTTAATACTATGTACGACACTGTATGTTCGATATCTTAGAGATTTTATTGCTGTTGGGAATTTCCATTATATCACCGAATACGAACAAGAAACCTACCTACTAGTTGAAGATTAGGATGGGTTTATCCCATCCCTAAGTAGGTAGACCAACCCTTGGTATCTTCATGAATTGTGAAATGGTTTAGTCGTCAATTATTGCCATCGACACGGGTACATCGAGTACACTTCTTGATCATCCACAGAATTATCCTTATCGATCAATTAACACAGCAAGTAGTGAGTTAGTTGTTTCATTACTGAGCACAGGGTATCCAAAATTCGATGAACAATAATGATCATTTTCATAATAGAAAAAGTTCGTTATTTCAAATGTGACGCTCTGTATTTATTGGATGGTAGAATTGGTAGAAGAATTCAATTCTGCATGGATACACTAAAATTTTCCCTATATCTATTTCCAAAGGGTTTCTTGATGACCCATATTTTCTATTTTTATTTGATTCTTGGCAGAAACTGAAATTTTACACCCTGTATTTATTCAAGAATTCTCAGATTTAATTTTCAGAATCTGCATCGATTCGCTGAAACTTGATCCATACCATCTTTATTGTTGAATCATATTTTCAATTTTGGTGTGATTTTCGGCAGACACTGAAACATTGTTTGTCTCTCGAAACAAAAAGAGCATTAGAATTGAGAACTGGAAAAAGTGTAATTGTAATCGTTCATTATGGCAACGGAATACTGACAAAGGGCAATTGTGCCACGATAACCCTATACCGCTGAATTCTTGAACCGCTCCCCTACAGCATAATACTTTTCCAGCATTCTCAGATATAAGAAGATCTAGAACTAAATCTGCATGAATCATAACTCTGCATGTTAATCCGCATATAACAAGCATTTGTGTTCCGGTTTTTCAGACCCGTATTCTTAGTCTTTTGAAATTAAATAAGCTCATCAACCTCAAGTTTCGCATAGACTTACAGACGTAATCTGCATCCGTACACCAACTTGAATGGATTATTATGACGGAATGAAATAAACGAATTTTTGTTGCACTCGCGTTTGTATGCTCAATACGGTTCACCAGACAATAGAACCTTTTATTCATGACTTGCCAATGGCTCCAGATCCGGAATTCGAGGTTCACTAGCATCCTCTTCTGGATTTTCAGACCGACACACATTCAATGGGTGAAATCTATAGATGCGTTACTGTTCAAAAAATTGGAGTTGTATCAATATTTCATCATGAACTTCGATCTCTTGATGAGAAGGAAGCCACAAGCGTGTTCGGAAAATTTGAGGTGCACGAAAATAAATTACGTGACTTGTCGTTCTTTGTAGAAGACTAGACTAACCAATTCGATCGAAATTCGTTAATTTGTCAAGGATATTCGGCGACATAGTTCTGAAACCAACAGAAGCATGCAAAGTTTCACTGAACTCTTTTTTTATCTTTCGACAACATGGAAGGAAATCCGACAGTGTGTGTGCTATAAGAGCATGTTGTGATGTGAGAGAGTAGAAGTATTGTTATTTATTCAGTACTTGCACCATCAACCGAACTGCATAAGAACAAAATGGTTACTTCGCATCAATGAAATAAAGAGCATGAAACAGAAGCATGCATTGTTTCACTGAACTGTACTTATTTTCTCAGATACGTAAAACTGCGTATGCTTCTGATGGTTTCACGACTCTGTTCATTTCATGAAGGCGAATTCATCTTTTGTGTTTTATGCAGTTCGGGTGATGGTGGTAGTACTAGAATAAACAAACAACAATAATCAACACAAACTAATAACACTCATAACTACCAACGACAGAAGGAACAAGTAATTAGCAGTAGTAGCAAAGCCAATTGTCATAACAATCTCGGCGAGTTATCGAAACTGATTAGCTTAATCATGGCCAATCAAACTGACTGGTTTTCTCAACTCGAGATGATCAGGTGTGAAAGAATCAACTGAAATACTCAATTAAGGCAAATAGGCGTTCACATGAAATCGAAATTATCTGCGGCAACAACATGACCAAGATGTAGTAACTAACTATTTTTTTCAAATCGGCTACAATATTTTCTCAGTTGTGAATACTTGACGAGTATGTAACTAATATTACACATCCAATGACTATTACTACTGACTGTATAACGAGAAATATCGTCAATGCTACTAATTCTTCTTCTGTCATTAGACTGACATATTCACTAAACACATAAGCATTCGATGACCGAATTCTAAGCAGGATCTCAGTGCGTGAATGAATACGAATGAACTCTCGAAATTGATCGGCTTCAGATGCCTGACACTACTAGTTAACAACTACGTTTCGCTGGTGTACTTTGCGGGGTGCGCGAGAGTAGACATTAGGAATTTGGCTTCTTTTCGGTGCAACTCCCTTGACTGACAGGCCCGTCCATGACATCAACTTCTGCGAATTCGCACTGCAAAAAGTGCCAGCAGTTAGCTGTGCGAGCATGCAGGGCCACAAAACAAGATCATCGACCTGCTTGACGAAAATGAAAAGGATATTATCGCATACGGTCACTGGCGCACCCAGAAATTTAGGCCTGTTGTCAATGTCAAGCTGAAGACCCAAAAAAAAACCGACGAAGGCTCACGATAATAACATTTTTGGGGCGTTTTGGGAACGAATCCTCTTATGAGGTTAGTTTTGGTTAAGAATTTAATGACATGAAGAATTCAAAAATGTTGAAACGTACTGAATGGAGATGTCTATTTCATCTTGATAATATGTATCGGAATTGATATAACCCTGATATTCTTGCTTGTCCGAATTCGATTATGCAAACCAGATGATGGCAACGATAAAATTAGATCTAATATCATTGCAAATTTGAAAGATTCATAGTCTATTGTTTGAAATCACGATCAGCAGTTTTTCGAAAAATGTGATTAACGCTTCCTGACGACAAAATAATCCACTAGCAATTTGAATATTCTCACTCACGAAAGTAGGCTTCGATACTTTTTTGTGAGAACATCGACTTCTGCAGTAATAATAAGATTTCCGTACCAAAATGCACATGCACACACATTCGTCGTCTTGCACCTTTTTTCTCATTGAACGATATAGGAGAAGAAGGCGGTACCTATATAAGGTGTACTAACATCTGCAAAGCTATGGATTGTTGGAAGTCACCTACAACAAATCGTTGATCCAACCAAGACTATTTTGTGAGCTTGTTATTGTTGTCATTGGACATCGTTCCTGATCTATGATGAAACAAAGTTGCCTAAAGTAGTGTCGAGAACATCTGCGACCGTACTTTTGCATAAGAGTGTACCTGTAGGCTGTCTCTTATTACCAGCACTAATTTTATGACAGTACCTCACCACACACCATGTCTTGTGTTCTAGTGCTTGAAATTTGGTTTTATGACACATGGCTCGATTTTTATGTCCACATGAATTTTCACGGCAGATTACAGGAATATGATGAATAGCTGGTTGAATGCTTTAGGAAGACAAAAGAAGGAATTCTTTTGATGCGGCTTTCTACAGAAATTTCATTCCGCTAATCGGAAACTATCAAGCAGCAATCAATACAGAATACAAAAATACGACACAGAATTGAAAGAAGAATGAAATGAGTAGATAGTTTTTTTCATTCACCACTTATGAGAGTTGTTGTGAAATATCTGTATTTGGTGCAAATTTGCAAATTTGAAAATTCGACACATGTAATTTTTAACCAATCAGAACGTGTATTTCTGTCGAATCACCATAGCAACGGATGAATTTTATCGGAATTTTTTTCCTGGTGGGTACCCAACAGCAAATTATACTGGAAATTTTTTTGACGTTTATAATGACATAATATTTTTTTGACAATCTAATTTTCATTTGTTTTCACACATAATAATTTTGATTAATTTCAACAAAAAGCTTAAATGTTTTCTAAATTCATGATTGATGTTTATATTAAAAACGCAATTATTGTAAACTATGGCAGGTTGATTCGAAGTTGCTTGCTCTTGATTTAGAGATTCTTGGACTGTCTTTGCAGAAGTTGAAGCAGACCTCATTGCGTCAATTATATCCTGATGATGGCCCGAGTCAATTTGCAGATATGGTTTCATGAAGTGACTGCTACCATGCCCTGTTATTTTAATTAATTGCTGTTCTCCAATTCTGTTTTGCAAGAACTTGATATAGACGAAAATTGATGTTGTTGGAAATACATTTGGTGTGGAATTTTCTTACCGAATACCCCACGAGGTCAAATTGAATCATGAATATTTTTAAAAAAATCTCAAAATATTCATGAGCTCGAAAAAATTTCCGGAATTTGACCTAAAGTGGTATATCTAGTGAAAAAAAACGTATTTTCACTTATACAGTGTCCCGCTTGAATTGTACACACCCTAGTATTTCGGAGTAGGCAGTACGATTAAAAGAAACGATGGATTTACTGCATGCAGAAATTGAGCTGATAATTAAGGGTTTTTCCAAATTTGCAAATTCGTAAATTAGATAATTCATAACTTGCGATTCAAATTGCAGCGACAGTTCCTCGGATGAACTAGTGTTATCCTTCCACTGAATCACATTCAGAATAATGTTTATTTTGTACAGCAGTTGATTCATCGCCAGTGAAATTATCAATATTATCAGGATAATCCGCAATCGTATTTTCCATCCGGCGAGTGGGATTACCACTATTTCCGCACACGATGATATTCATTTCTCTCAATTATGAATTATTTGAAATATAATTCAGATACGATTCCTGGTACTTCCGTATCGGATGTGCGTGCTATTGACAGGACGAATCTAGTTCAGTTGGAACTTTTGAATTCACATTTTTGACACGACTATCTGAATAATTTTCAGTTAATTGTCAATTGACAAACACATCAACTTACATGCAAGGCGCAATAATGAAAACAACGTATACATCGATCTACAATGCTAATGGAATATAGCTTCATATGGTTCAGTACTTGCAGAAAAAAAAACACTTTGAAGCACACCAAAGTTGCAGAACGGAGTTGCATGAGAACCATCACCAAAATTCGTCATAATCCCTCACAGAACCCTTCCACTGCGCTGTTATACAACTCAACCAAATTAGAACCCATCCTTCGTAGATTGCAAAGACTCAGTAGAGGAATTTGTAACAAAGTTCGCCTCCAAGGCTCATCCATTTTCAGCAAGCAGCATAACAATCAGCTTTATTGATTTTGTATTTGCATTTTTTTCTTAATCACCATTAGGATGAAAGATATCTGTCAATGGCACACACACACTCCATCTCTCTCACTTCCTCTATCTCTCACATTCTCAATCCAACAAGATATGAGCAACGGAAGTAATGAATGACAAGTAACATTTGACAATTGACATGCATGGATTCCACAGGACTATACCTGATTTGAATTTGACATAGTAAGCAAAATAATGTTCAATAAAAGTTTGAGAAAAGATCGACTAACATGACAATACACTCAGTCAGCTGTTGCAAATTCACAAAAATTAACTGAATGAAGAAAGAAGTATTATAGAGCTGGAAATTATAGATCTAATGGGAACCCAAACCCCAGTCTCGAACCGAACATAAAATGGAAGGCTATTCAAGTGAGGTGCAAAGGTGAAAACTGACATGATCAAGAAAGTATAAAGTGAATTTGGATCGGAACTCAGATTTCCAACAATAAAAGTTCGAAATCTAAAGTTGTAGTGTCCAACTCGAAGTTCAACGAGATGTTACCTGGACTCTGGATTTGAACATCGCCTAAGAAGACCTGTGTCAGATTGTAGTCAAAATTCAAAGTCAGATCTATGACTCTAGGGAATGGTATATTGGAGAAGAGTCCAATTTGATGATCTGAGAAATCACATCACATTTATATCTGGAAACGTTCTTTACAGGACTGGCAGGTTCTCCTATTCGCTATGTCGCAATTTCTCTCCTCTAGTACATACTAACAAACATTTTCAGGCGTGTATGTCACTGCCAATTGCAGATAAGAAATACGATTTGCAGATTTTATCGAGGAACTGTGGAAGCTTTATTCTTCTCGTTTCATAAAGTAGGTACTTACTATAATTCTTCCAGTTTGAGTTGTATACTTCATTCATTAACACTAAACATCTATTCACAATACCAGTATCGATCATAAAATGTCATTGATAAGTTCTTCAACCTCAAGAAAGTTCATAAAATCAATAGATTGTTTTACAATATTTCACGAACAGCACGAAGCAAACATGCATACACAAATACACATAAACAATACCAAGATTATTACCTCTTATTAGGTTTAGAATCTCTATAAACTCAATAGTACAGGTATGGGAGCTGATAAGGAAAAATCTGATTCTATCTAAGATTAGTTTTCGGATTCTGAGCAGGATTACTCTGAGAAATGTGAGAAATGTGGATATGAGAGGTACAATAAAAATTAATAACAATGAAAGTATACGAGTATAGTATCAATTGTCAGCATTCATAAGATCAGCTGTATTAAAAATATAAAATATATCTATATCTCGTCTGGTATTCTGGTAATCCAACAAAAGGAAACAAAACAAGTAATTATGAGACTGTTCACTGATAATGTTCTGATAAGGATTGGTCAAACATATAGGATTATTATTATTTTGACATGGAATATTCAATCTGTGATGTAAAAATCGCAGGGAAATGTAATTTGCGTATATATTTATCGTCATATTACGACAATCTCGATCTCAATGAATGCTCTTCTCTTTCATTCTTGACTGACTGAATATTCAGTACCAGAATTTTCAGTACCTACCAACTTGGGGAAGTCAACGGATGTGATAATAATGTCTAATCCCTAATCGTAAAACCTACACATAACTTTTTCAATCTATCCGACATAGGTACTAGTCAATTCCTTATCTCTCAATAAAACTGCTTATCACGATGGACTATTATTGAATATTTATTGCTTCATTGTTGAATGAATTACATAAAAATCAACATTACAAGATTTTTCCTCAAACATGCCAACATGAACGTTCCTGCTTATTATCGTTGACCAAATGTATGAATTAATGATTGTTTATTATATACTGATGATCATAATTTTTGGTTTTATATAAAATAATGTTCAGGTGCTTTGAAATAATTCTCATTATAATGAATAATTTCGACAAATCCGCAAATATAACAATTATTGTGGTAAAGCAAACCGTTACAAAGGTTGGTACATGGTATTAGTGAATCCTATAATTCGTTTCATTTTCAATACTATTATAGTCAGGTCAATACTATGAGTTATATAAATCATTTATAAATATTGATATTTCACGGTTTGCACCAATTATTTTTGATGGGTTGGTATTTGGCTGATAAAACAAGAGGACATGTATGTGTTGGTCGAAGAATCACCTTTTTTGCAAAAGAGTTTCAGGACCTGAAAAATAAAGAAATTTTACAGGTCAAATGATGAGATTGGTTTGGGTGAAAACCGTTGAATTTTGATCTCATAAGGAACAGGTGGGAAGTGAGCACCCTTCTAAGAGTTACACATGAGGAATTCCACTGGCTTTCACTACCGGTCATTCTACCCATTTATTACGAAATGCTCTATGCATGCAAACCACACCCCCTGAAAAATTGACTAGACATTATAAATATGTCATCAATGATAACCGATGACAACGTTAACTTGGAACAGAATTTTCAAAACCGGCTATTCTAATCTGTCTGTAATTCTAATAGTATCTCCTATTACAAATTACTCTACCATCAATCAAAATCAATGAATCATCGTGAATCTTGAGCTATCGATTCATTCCAAAGAAAACGTCAATCGGAAATCACTGTTTCGATTATATCGTGTATATTTTCTCTCAAATTTTATTTGGAACGTTGAACTTGGAGAGTAATATGCGATTGATATTTCCAGGAATCAAACCTCTATGAGCGATGAAACTAGAAGCATAAAATGGAAAACTGCTCACTATATCTTACCAAGTTCAAAGGTCATGGAATATATGAGAATTGGAAATACGTTCGGAAGGAAACCCGTTCCTACCACATTCATATTGATAACTTCGAAAATAAATAAATCTGGAAGATAAACTAACGCACTGAAGATGTATTTTGACATCGATATAATGTATGGTTTATCAGTTCAAACACAACATACAAAGGCGGCATTCGCTCTTAATCTATCTTGAACAATCCGAAATCTCGAGATTTCTCCGATCCTCATACCATTCTCCGATATGGTATGTTCGACGATTGTTGTTACTAGAAGTTTGAATTTCGTATTTTGGAATTTTATATCTACTCTACAATGATCAGCAGGTCCTGATTTTATATACAAAGTGAAATTTTTGCAGATATATGCAAAATATACCACGAACATACAAGCTAACCTCGTCTTTGTCTAATAATTTTCTAGGTGATAGTCTTTCTATCAGTCTCATCTCAACTCCTGAACTTCTCGAATGACGTTTTCCATTTTTTGGATTAGAAGTATAATACCGAAGAAATACTACATTTTTCAGTCCAGACTCGAAATTTGGCAACATTAAACTTTTACAATTCACATTTGCTTTCTGATATGTGATGATTCAAAAATGCCTGCATGAGATCTTTCATATATGGCACTTTGTATAGCATCAATAAAGAGTACAAGAAAAACCATCGTGAATCACAGACTTGAGGAGTCATCTCAGTCCTGAAGAAATTACTGATTTTGTAATATCTTACACTAATAACGCGGATAAGATGGAGAACTAAAAAGAATATATCCCAAAAAATTGCGTGCTTCGTCTAATATTTATATATACAAATATAAAGATGGATATTGTGGTCTGACAAGAGGCGGTTGATGATTTTGGTTAGCCAAACGAAACTCAGGAAAATGACAACTAATCATTGAACTACTTCGATAGAATATACGCATGAGTTCATGATTCGATATTTTAATGGATGTTTAACCTCTATCTTCTGGAAGAATTCTAAGAAAATTACCTGTTGACGCAACAAACTTAGGTCCTAGAATGGATCATTGGGAAAATCCGAATATGACCTTCATTGCTTATTCAGGCAATGGAATTTCACTGAATGAACGGAACTGTGTTGATTTGTTTCATTGATTCATGGTGGAAATCAGTTTGAAACTTCATGGAAACTGTGCAATTTGCTATATAATGAAACTCGATCTGAGAAATGTGAATGTGACAAAATTCCTGAGAATCATGAGGTCTTAAAGATCCTCTACTCACGAAAACCCTCAAAGTCTAATCCAATTATACGATTCAAGCAGAGAAAACCATCGCCATTAACCCTCTAATCCATTAATCATCATTTTTATGGTTATGGAAGAATGGGTAATGACGAAGAGTCGAAACCCAAGAAATACCTGAGTTGACCTTCAACAGGTACTCTGATTCTTTTGTTCGCCACACGGCAGGGAGTTAACTTGATTATCCTAGATATTTCACAAAAACGTAAAGCAGGTAATAAGATTATGCCTAATCCGAAACTTTGTAGTTTTCTCTTGGGAATAAGATAAAGAACTCACTGACTTATAATGTGAAAACATGTGCTATTTGGTCATTGAATAAAATAGTATATCTACTGTATCTGTATACTGGGTTTCTATTCATTCTATAACACCAAAAATATACCCTCTATAGATTGCTGTGAATTTTCAATCAATGCAGATGTTAACTTATTTTGCGTTGCCGGAATACTGCACACTAAAACAATAGTACTACACCACTACTCCATGTTTTTATCTAGGAGATATTCGGACCTAATTCGACTCATATTTCAGGTTATGCTGAAGAATGGAAAGACATGATCCTCGAGAGATCTTAAGAATGGTGGTGATGTTGCGGATGGAAAAGAGGTCCCAACGGATTTGAAACCCCTAAATCAGACGAAATATAAACTATATATATTACTGCATAAATTAATAGATGTATCAGGATGTACCTACAATAATTATTCATGATTTCTTCATGGAAAATGCACCTGAGGGTGTTTTTTGAAAGAAAACACCAGGTATGCTTTAAGATTTTTTGAGGATTGCAGGCAACAATGTGGTTTCACGGATGTCATCAGCAAGACATTCACCAATAATGGAGATATTGCTTGTTGAGGAACATGTATAGGTTTAGCTACGCTGGGAAAGAAAAGCTGCGATTTTGGTTTTGTGATCTAACAGGAACACAACTGAGGTCGTACCTGAAAGTAGAAATGCATTGGAATACGTGGCAATGCGGGTCAAACGACTCTGTGACGTTTTCGAGAATGTGGAGGAGGATATATTGGCCAAGATGGGTTCTAGATGGACTTTGGTTGAACCGGAACCGACTTTTTGAACACACATCAGCATGGGTCTTCCATAGAGGGAAAGCTGCAGGAACAGTTTCCAAAAACATGGCGGTAAATGAGGCAATCGAAAGGCTCACAAAAGAGGTTTTGTCACTCACGTGCAAGAATTCTGAATCTACCTATCTGATAATGAAAGGAGTCCAGATGTCCACCATCATCTATATATATAATACAATTGGGAAAGAACTGAAAGACAAACTGCCTGATAATATTCGAGGAGTCAGTTTAGACCTTCCCTCCGTTCCGATTCTTTTCCTTCCCGGTTCCTTTTCGAAAAATTCTTTTCGAATAGGTTGGATGATGCAGTTATAGCAATTCAACAATAAAGCTGGCTACTTCTATTATCTTTTCATTGATGTCCACTGATATTATAACTATTTAATCGAGTTTTATTCCAACCGTCTGAACTACATCTGAACGTACATCTGGACTATGCATGATAATTGATATTATAATTATATTCAACCTGCGCACATACAAAAATAACCATATTGACGTTTTTTTATGATATTTACTACTGAGAAGTAATTTGTTGCCATAATGAGATGGAAGTTAACGCGTTGCTTATTTTTTTTCATAATTATACTCGCCTTTTAATATGGGATCACATATATTTAATACAAGTAATTATTATTTATTACTGTAATACGACTAATTCGAATTTACCTTTGAAACTTACACATCCAATTGAGCAAGGTTATACATAGATGGTATACTAGGGACATAAATGATTGGAAATTATTCCATTTCTACTAAACATCCTTGTCCATGATAATCATCTTTTTCATCATTCGGATCATTATCAGCTGTCAATTAGCTTTTTTCAAGTTCATTCAAGAATTAACGCATATTACATATTCCTAATTGTTCATTTTTTGATTATGTATGTACATGCATCAATTCGAATTACTGGAAGTTGTATATGATTGTCGTGTGAGTAGCAACCTTCACAGTTGTCGCCACTGTCGAACGAATATTTAAAAAAAAAAATTTGTTAATATTGCGTAACACAACCAGCATTTTTCTTCAATTCCCAAATTCTTCTTCTTATTAGGTAATTCAACCAGAGTTTAATCAATATTTATATTTGGAAAGATGCAGAGGATATTGCCACACACATTTTAATATCGTCTCTGCCAGTCAATCAGTATATATGGATTATTCGTCAAACATCGAGATAAAAAACATGATATACAAAATAATTGATGACTCGTATTCCTCAAGATTATTTTGGTAATCTCTCTCGTTGAATTAACTAACATTATTATGAAAATCAGAAATGGATATGTGATAACTGTATGTTATAAATCATTTTCAAAAACAATTAAGTTTGAGTATTGAGTGTACATCGATAGTTCTAAGTGTACATTGCTCGTTCCACTCTATCAGACATGAAATGGCCGAAAAGTCACGAATTCATGAGGATTTCAACAATATGATGCTCTCAGACAAAACTTGAATGAAACCTCCAGTGAAAAATCGTTCGGCTGTCTTCAATTTCGAAGATAACCCGAAGAAAAATTAGACAGATAACCAGGTTCCCAAGAAATCTTTTGTTTCTCTATCATTTCATGATTTGATAAGTCAAGGAATCTTTTGATGGATTATCCCTTGATGCAAACCTGATTTAACTCACACTTATTTGGAAAATCAGGTAACATTATGAGCTTCTTTGAGCTATAACAACAGAGAATCACAACTTCCTGAACTCATTACTAGGGCCATGGACTGGAAATATCAAATGAAAACCTGATTTCCGACAACTATTTTCCAAGATTCCATTTTTTTTTTCTAATATTCCATGATTTTATGATTCTTAGGAATCCGTTCTGAAAATGATAGATTTGTCATGAGTTTCTGATATCTGAACCTGTTTCGTGTTATTTCATTATTTGTTAAAGTGACAGATCATATCACTATGATGTTGGAGAGTTGAAACCACCCATTCTACATATGTCGGACATTGCTGCGAATAATGTGAGATGACATTCCTGAGGAAATTGGAATAGGCTATGTCAAGAGTGGATTGGTAAACCGAAGGTCAAATGCTGACGAGTTCACGAAACATCAATCCGGCGAATATATTCATTTTCCATCGATCTCGCTTTGGTTGAATTCCATAAAATGCCATTTGGAAAGACGAAAATACGTGACATCCCTGAGAGTACACAAATGCTGGCCAGACCAATCGATCCCATATCCGGAAGCAGTAATCCCAGATTAGTGAAATCCTGGATTAAGCAGGATATTCAGTGAACGGCTGCTATGTATTTCACTGTATTCCAGGAATGAAATTCATCAGAATTATTAAAATTACATGCTACCAGCCAATCACGGAAAAAATATGAGTGAGATCACGTGAAGGTTGGAAGTGCCGACGCAAACAATTTGATTGGCTAATGAGAATTTTTTACTAGTAAATTACCGATGAATTTCCAGTTTCACGATAATTAGCTTATATAGAGCAAAGAGCAGGGTGGCACTTAGTGGGATCTGAATGTAATGGGAACTGAAAAATACTGAAAAAAATCATATATACTCGAAATACTGGTGGACGATAGGCTTCTATTATCAACTTTGAATATTTATTTGGGTATACGGAATATAAATATGTACACAAAGAAAAATAATTTTCCGACATGAATAATGCATACCCGTATGCATATTTTGGTTAAAACGATTTTCAATTACATGGTCAGACAAATAGAAATGATCGGACCAAGAATGAAAAAATTTCCGATTATTTCCAATGTCTTGTGGAATACTCATTTAGAAATAGTGGAAAATGATCGAAGATCAAGAATGGAATAGATTTCCAATAGATAGCTTCATTGAGTCAAGAATCAAGCGAAAATCCTTATCATTTATCACTTGATGTAGATATTCAGAAATACCCGGATACTCTTTTGGCAACTAAGAGTTGGTATTATACTCAAAATATCCTTGATAATTACACATTTCCAAGGGTATTTCTGTTATGTTTCAGGTACATATTTTGTATTTGAGTAAGTAACCACAGTCTTCACTTTGAGTTACTTGTATCGTTTGATGTTGAATGTCTTGATAAAAAATAATTCAAATAACATGCATATAATCCTCACAGCATCGGTCAGTCGAAGAATACAAACATAGCATATGACAAATCATTAAAAGAATTCTCAAAACCATCAAAATACCATAAGATTCTGTACAACACCTATATAATATATCTTTGAATGGAATGGATGAATTATTGAGTGCATTGAGAAGATAGTCTATCATAAGAAAATCCAAGGAGACTCATTGAGAGAAGCGATATCTGAAGCGAAACCTGATCGATTTGTCATATTGAATTTGCCGATATACCTATATAGATGTAACAAATGAAGCTTATTTTCCGAATGATTACCAGATATATTTTCAAGAACTTGTGGAAACCTAACCTCAGATGGAGAATTCACAGACAATATAAGGCGATCAACTAGAAACATGATGAATTTATCAAAACGATTAAATGGCAGAAAAATATGAAACCAAACGCGAATCAACAATAATATGATTATCATAACTTCAGGACAACTTCTGCAGCAACTTGTACAATCAAGATATTTTGTGCAGATTATGTTATTATTCTCTACGATATGTTATTCACAAGAGAGTAACTACGATATAGACCACAATAATCACCATTCATTGGACAATCTTGCATTTTGCATTTAGCTTTACGTGAGGGAACATTTGGAATACACCACGTATTGATAATTGGAGAAAATGAAATTATATTGATTTCAGTGGATAGAATTCCAGGTACTATTTTTCATATGTTAATAATTAGGTATCAGGAAGGATCATTTTATATACAATATAGTCCAGGTTTTGTCTTCCGAAAAATCACAAACGTATCCATGTGTCATTATTAAGCAAGTACAGCTGTACATTACAGTTTGGAGAGAAACAAACGCATATCGTCAATATATATATAGTGAGATGTTTTTGGATATGTAATTGTAAATGAATCAGACGACTCACCGATGTTGAAGATGTAGATAGGGTCGGGGTGAATATTTCAATAGTGTTAGATAGGCTTAGTAGGAAGCATTGCCAAATGGGAAAGACTCGTTTTTTCCTCAGTATATTATTGCTGGAACAGATTTACTCTATCGTCTTTTGATTCGGAGATATCTCAATCTGAGAAGAACTGAAATTTGCTCTAAATAATTGAAGGTGCGAGTAGATGAAGGTGCTACGAATTGATTTATTCGTTCTGAGATTATAATTGATTCATAGTGAATTACTCTGTGAATTCTTCACTTGCAGCATGCAATGAACTCTTTCACTTGTCAAATTGGATTTCGACAGGGTCACATACTCCATTCATTCACTGAAAACTGCAGAATTTCAAAATGTTGGGAAATGTATGATATCACCTTCATCCATTAGCCCCTTCAATTTTATTCATACAATTCAGATGGAAAATTTGTATTCGACGGATTCGATTCCTGAGGAATCTGATGGCAATAATAGATGTTTTATCCGGTACCATTTTAGAATTTGAAGCTCTAGAAGATAGCAATAATGAGGAACGAAATAGTGCTAATCCTGTATGCTGAACAAAATTATATAGATGCACTTTATTGAACATGTTTGAGAAGATGTCGAAGTCGACGATATAGATGAGATGGAGACAGCAATTATAATAATAAATGTGTCTTAACTTTTTATTTCTTCAACATGAAATACTTTATCGGGAATAAATAGAGAAGCTGTGGCAATTTTGTCATCACACGTGAGAAACGGAATATATTGCAAAGGAAGTAGTCACGAACACCTGTTGAACTGACTAGAACAATATTGGCGCCGAAAGGGTAATGTCTTGCAGCTGACTAGACACACAATAAATGTTCGAAACCGAATCATCGACTATCATTAGGAAGTATATTGTATGGCCGAAAAGAAGATTTTCGTTGTCCTACCTGTGTGGCAGCGTCCGTGAGCGGAACACCCTTGGTATTGGCGGCGACCCATGCTTCGGCAAAAGTCTCCATGGCACTCTGGAAGTCCATCCTCATCGGCGGCCACTCATTCGAGCAAACCAACACGGAAGACCAGGCGAACCAGCAGGTCAGACGACCATCACGGATTACGGCGACAACGTGACCGGGGCTCCAGGAAAGTCAGCGCCACGTAAACCCTCGCCAGCGCTGGTCCGATCACGACTGAGGCAAGAGGCAGCGAGGCAAGACGAAATGAGGCGACGGCACAGAGCCAGAGCGAACTCGGTGCGCGAGCGAAGCGAAACGCACGCTTCGGGAATCCGGACACCCCCTCGGATGCGCTTCTCAAAAGCCGATCGACCGGCCGGCGCTTCTTAACGAGCGCGGCCTCAGCCAACCAGATTTCCACGACTCAATCTTTATCGCCGATATTTCTCAATCGCCCGAATGAACCCCCTACCCCGCGGTCCGACTAGTTTTTCTTTCGCGCGGCAGCGCCGCTAAGAAAACTATTTTCTTGGAAGTTTTCGCGCGCCTGCGCCGATCGCCGTCTGGACGCCAAATGAGTAGATGCGTAGGCGGAGCTCTCCTGTCGGGATAGGGCGTTGCGATTCGAAGGTATGTCCCACCGGCAACAAAGGGTTCAGCCGAAGTGGGATATTCATCCTTGCAGATTTCCTCATTCGATAGAATAACTGTTATTCGTACCTAATGTGAGACGTGCGATTGGGTCCACATGTGACGTTCTCGAGTGGAGGCTTTGGAGTTTACTCGACACAATATAGCCTCCGTATGTTAATTTTATTTCTTCGAAGGACGAAAGAATGCGGAGATTGCAAAGCCAATTTCATCTGATACTGGAGACGTGGAGATCTTTCCAGAACGCTTAAGCGAATTCATTCTCACTGCAAATCATTGTGCTCGGCAGGAAATATGGCAGCGAACCCATGACATGAGCTTGAAGAGGAAGATGACCTGTCTTACTCCACCAGAAAAATCAACTTTACGAAAACAAGATTCAATCCTTCATCATCAGCACGCAGAATATATATCTGACGAGGTGGAGATATGCCATAAATGTGAATGAAAGTCGTGGAAATCACATCAAAATAATTCAATCAAGGGACATTATGGAAAAACTGATTGATAAAATCGAGGCCGCACTTGAGATCTGAAGACTAACATTTTGTAGTCTTGTAACATAAACGGGGCCTGACAGAAAACTCTGAATGATTTCGAATCTAAACGTGAAGTGGCGGGTAGACATAATCTTATCCTCTTCAGATAGATCTCCTCGCACCATCCTGATCGTGGAGGATTGATCGTTAGAAACAGGTCCCTTGCTTTTGAAAGTAAGTAGTAAAGGTAGTAAGAGTGGGTGGTAAGAGCGAGTCCTCTGAGTTACCTTCCTCTCTACACATAACCTCCATTGTAATTGATGGACCATCTATGGTACCTATCCAAACATTTATGCTTGAGTTACAGTTCATACCGAAAGGTCAATAGGAGAGCAGAAAAACCTGAAGAAATTTACATTGGACCAGAACCATAAGGCTGGATTCCAAACTGCAAGAGGATAATCAATTTCAAGCAGAGTCAACCATCAGGAATGGCTCAATTGAAAGCATTCGTGAACCCTACGAGATAGGTCGTTATAGGACCAATTAATGTTGTTTGACAGCCTCATAGGTTACTAATTTGATTGTTCACATGACTTGGCGAATTGGGCCTGATATATAATCTTCCAGCGAAAAAAATTATTGATCTTATGTCAGGATTAGTTCTAAATACTATCTGAATATTCAATAATCTGCTGTCTGGATTTGATTTCACTGAGTAGTCTCTGAATTTAAATATAGAATGCTGCTGAGAGGTATGATTTATTTGGTGAATGAAAACTGCGCCAAAATGGACACATTTATCGGTGACCATATCATCAGTTCAACTAAAATTCTGCGATATTTGCTATCACGGCAACCAAAATTGTATCATGTGGTATTGTCATTTCCTGCACTTATTGTATTCCAGTTAGATATTCGGATTCAGCACTGTTCAGTACTTTTCATCCAGATATAACAAAGGTGTGATAGGCATGTGCGCTCTTTTCAAGGCTCTTAACGATGACGATCTGAAAGGATGGTCACCAATACTAATAACTCAGTTCTCGGAAGAAAAGGAAAAATAATGACTTCAGTTTAAGCCTGGGACTAAACTTGCCCTTCTATTCAACCCTCATCTAATATATACTGGATCTCAATGAACTCCTTAGACAAGCCACAGTTTCCAGATTCCTGGCAGGGGTGTTGGGATCAAGAATAGAAAAAATTGTCGATATGTCATCAATCATACCCATTATGTGCCTCAAAACTATGTGATTATACAGGGTTTCTCTCATCAGAAGTTCCCAAATTATAGTTGTGTCCGGTGAAACCGGGAGTGATGGGAAAGTATGAAATATTGAAAATATTCCCAATTCTTGAATCCAACACCTTTTCCAATTTGGAACCTTATATCTTCGGGAATCTGGAAAAACTGTATTGTATAAAAAATACTTTGATACCTAGTATAATAATAATATCATGGAACTCAGAACTGAATAATAATAATGAATTGACTACAACCCATAAGATTATGTGAATGGAGTGCTTTTTCATACCTTGATGAGATCTCGATATCGTATATTAATCGATGATCTTTGCCTCACTTGAGAATGAAATTACATAGATGGCACTCGGTCTGAAATAACAAAGTGGGAAGAGCACCGAAAACATTTCTCTGATGAACAAATAAGATCTCAATGTGACATTGATTATGTGAATGAACGTCTAATATCATCAATGATCTATTTCAGATTAATTTTCGATATATCTGTGTAGCGTACGCCAATGGAATGAAGAGATTTTACCTGGCTTATAACCATCCATCAAATTTAATAGTCGTAACTCAAATAACATTTTTATAGGATCACATATAAGACCGAATATACGGCGGTTTGGAGAATGAAAAGGAGCAGGACGCTTTGGAAAACTAATTATTCGTTGTTATAGGTGATTACAATAACCAAATAGATCCCAAAATATTATACGACCATTGATTTTCTTCAGTTATCATGGAATCATTGCTAGGAATCATTTGCATTGTACTGCAAGATTCCATATAACATTTTTCCATATTAGATCCTTCTAATGTTTGCACTTTTGATGTATGTAATTTATGCTTGGTGATTATTTCTACACCGTATTTAGGATATGTCTAATCTTTGGAAAAATAAATCATGGTAGCTGTGCAAATATTTAAATCTGAAAATTTAATACGTGTTACAATGACTACTGAATTAAAACATAATTCTCTGATAAGGATTAAAGCATGAGGTGTAAACAGTGGAATTTGTCAAAAACTGTTGTATAATGTAAAGGCTAAGCCAGCATAATAATATGCCAGTGTTGGCATCATAAATGTGAAGAAAGATTAAACTCATATCTGTTTACAGAAATATATAATACTATACGTATAATGAAGGTTATACGCTTGATATGTTGGCATCAACACAGCATTCACTATCAGGAATCTCAATCCGAAAACCCCAACCTGACATATGAAGAATGTTAGATCATCCAACGTCTCAGTGAACTGTATGAAAACATACTACTTGTATCACGGGCGAAGCGGACTGTATAGTTCGGGATACTCCTGGACCCAGAACCATCAACAAGACGACTTTTTCTTTCGACAACACGAAAGGAGAACCTTCATTGTTCGCAGAACATCGTGTAAGCCAGCGATGGGATGTTATGGGAGGAGAGGAAGGTATTATAATTTTTCTTGAAAACTTCGAGGTTGTAAGCATCAGAGAAAAACTTCACCTACTGATGAATGATGTTTGGTAAAGCGGATTTCGACAGGTTACGAGCCTGAGCTCGTCAAGTCTGTCTATTTGGATTCTTTCCATTTCAATTACCGATGGAAAAAAAAGGAAATCGCCCACCTCAGGTTGGAGAAAGCTGGCCTTTGACCTAGTCCACTACGACCTTTCCAGTTCTATCATGGATGCTCTGTATGTTCGAAGCACATCATCCAGCTTCGTCTCTTCAATCAGACTGAGCGGTTTTGACAATGGCTTCTGGAAGTAGCTTTCCCCCCTTGGTTTTCCTTCTCCAAGTTTTTTCGAAACAGCTCCCTTCGCATTGGCATGGTGCGTGTCATATTCCTATAGCAGAATCTACATAGTGTTTCGTCTGCCAGACCCACCAGATCCAAATGGCTGTCGATCCTAGAATGGGCTGTCAGGTATTATTGTTCTCCTCTTATAGCCTGAGGAGATCTACCGGGAATTTTGGCGGTCACCCTTCGCTGAATTCTTTAGCCTGTCTCAGCCTCGATGAGTTCACCCACCATTGCTGAGATTTATTTTGTGTCCACTGTTTTGTGTGAGCCTTTCTTGCTTGAGCTGCGAGGCAGAAGGGTTCGGGCCCAACGAGCGCTTCCGAGGAGTCTTCTCTAGCCAGTGTGTCGGCACGAGTCCTTCGAGCTATCCGCTGGGTTATTTGGCCACCACGTCACTGATCCGTAGGTAACCATTGCTTATAATCATAAATGTGTTTTTGGGTTGAGGTTCTATTTTTTTTTTTCGGATATCCTGCCGAACATCTCCAGGACAAGTGTGGCTTCGTGTACGATGTTCTGGATGTGAGAATTCCACGTAAGCCGTTTCCAGCCAGGATCCCACCGGAGTCACTCTCCTACGAGGTTCTAGATAGGTCAATGGATTAGTGATCAAGCTTTCTGGATGGAATCTGAAGAGCTTCAGCGTTTGCTCGGGAACTGAACTACAAACATGTGAATAGTACCTACTCCAGGATAGGTCGAATGGGGAGCTGCTGGGGTGTGAAGTACCTCTTTGCATGCGATGGACCTCACATGATCATCTCATGAGCGTGAACTGTTGGTGGCGATACTGAGCATTGATATTGATTTCGCAGGAAGAGTGGTACCTAGCAATATTATATTGAGCCGTCGTGTGATCTACCTTCCAATATATCGTTGATGTAGAGCAAAAACAACCGGATTGACTGTCATTGTATCAGATATGGCCAAATCCACCGCCACGAAGAGAGCAAATGCAATCCAATGCTACAACCAGAGACTGGACCTTTACCTTTTCTGTATCGAGAACTTTCGAGTGAGTTATGACTCAATACAGTGCTCTGACGAACATGTTATCAATGTCTTAATAAATGACATTGTCCATGGAAAGGAACTGATACAATAACATCACGGATATTATGTGGAACTATATTGGCCAATTGGATCATTTTCTCACAAAAATATGTCACTTTTAAAAAATAATTCATTCATTCGAGAATTTCAGACTTTGGTTCACGGTATGAAGTTTCAAATGCCTAAGGTATTTCCAGAGAAAAGTGATTTTCATCTATACTATTTCTCCAAATTGTTCATCTTGTGGAATTAAGAACACCTTGATATATATATATATATATATATATATATATATATATATATATATGTTCACTTTGCAATCATTGATTCATCGGTATTTCGTTTCCAGACCTGATTACATTCGGCTATTGATTTTGTTTACGAACTCAATTCCATTGTGAAAACATCAATATAATATATAAATATTATTTCCCAAGTAGCTGATATCAAATCAAGAGGATGATCTTACGGCGAATTTATATTTTCGGCGATAAGCGAAAGATTAATGGAATATCTACTCGAATTAATACCATATTTCGTCGATTAGTATAGCTTTGATCTTTTGCCGATTTCGATGATGACTCTGAGATTTCAATCAGTTTCTACATCAAACACAAATCTCGAAGTGAGCTTATTTCTCGATTTTACTTATCGCTATCAATAAATACAGATTATTATAGATTGGATTCTCACCACTATACGATAAAGACAATGATAGGAAAATTGAGCGGAATCAATTCAATTCAAAAACAGACATGCATTTTTCTCTCTCTAAATCAATGAATGATCTAGTTGAAATCTGAAGAATGAATGTATGGTTGCGTGAGAAAGTATTTGGTGGATGCGCAACTCCGTCGCCAAAATTTTCAATTACCCATAATAGGAATTCGCCAGGCGATCTCCAAGAGAGTCCTGTCTCATGATATCGAGAAAGGAGCCAACCCTTCGTGCAATCCATTAACCTCCAATAATAATGTCCGAAGTCTCACAAAGAGCGATTCAGGACGTCTAAGAGCCATGGCGGTCTTATTATCACCATACCCTCTGTGCAACAATTAGCTCCGAAGGCTAAGTATATTACTCACTACTTACCTAAGGGCTTTAAACTCTAAACTCAATTTACGCGAATGTAATGCGTGAGTATAGCCGGGCCTTGTCTGCCTCCTGCATACCTGCCACTTTTTGACGAATATATCAACATACAGAGATATTTTTAGGTTACGTTCACCGCGGCTGAATTACAGGAAGGTTGGTTTCTCTGGAGGACACATATTGTGAGCTTGGAGATGTTAGGACAATAGCTATCACCCGCCATATTGAGTTTCAACTCTGTATGTCTGTACTGATCATGCGCGTATCGTGAGACATTGCCTCAATACTTTTTTTTTCATTTTATTTTTTTTTTATTTATTTATTGCTCACATCATATACATTTATAACATATGTACAGAGACTATGGAAATAATAAATTACATTTGTATTTTTCTTTTGCACCTAAGTGTATAACACTTGTATGTGCAAGTATCGGTTAACAAGAATATAGTAATTTGAGACATATGATAAGTATCCAATTATAAGTGTTTGTTTATTTTATAATATATTATATTCTAATGTGTAATGTGTGATAATCGGTTACATAATTAATTAACTCAATATTTGTTGATTATTTACAAATAGTTTACAAATGGCTTTCAAAACAAAGCTTCAAACTTATTGTAGTTTGTACAAATATATTTTTTACAATTTTTATTGAAAAGTTTCACAGTGCTAGCTGTCCTTATTTCTAGAGGCAGTATATTAAAAACTTTTGGTGCCAAATAATTCACAAATCTTTCTGGTTTGATGCAAAGAGCACCTGCGTGTGGACAACACACAATACATTCATCGGAAATTACTTCACAGAGTCTAATCGAATTCAATGCCTCTTCCGAAATATTGGAAAAAATGTGAAAATGGTCAGAAACTTATTTCTCAATGAACTCGACACCTAAAGAAAGTTTTCATACTACGGTTGAATAATTATTCCTACCTCACAAAATTGAGTCGTTATATTCCTTTGACAGCTACAGCTAAACAGCTATCAACTAAATTCAACATCAATATATTATGATTACTATTGCTGCAATTACAGCCGTCCTTGCGATAGAGTTTTCTTACAGAAATATTTGAGAGATATCGAAATAACAGAATATGCTTACCAAGAATGGGATGTTGGAAGTCACATCTGGTATGAAACTTGAGAATATCATTATCACGATCGGTGCTCAACGGAAATATAATCTATTATGCCACCGCGTGCGATTCCTAGTAGACAAACCAGACGAGCTCAGGCTGGTCACCCCTACACTGTCAGGCTCGGGACCTGTCGAACATCGCTATACCAAGCATCATTCATCGATAGAACGCCAAAGTTGTGGAATTCTTTGCCTAGCAAAGTCTTTTCCGATGCTTACAACTTTCAAACTTCCAAGAAAAATCCCAACACCTTCCATCTTTCCCAAAATTCCACCGCTGGCTAACACGATGTTTCCCTTTCGTGTTGTCAACAGATGAAAAAAATCAATAATACAAAGGTAAATATAGTAATAATACAAAGGTGAATACAAATACATCGAATCAATATTCGCTAGTTTTCATCGTACAAAGATAACAAAATGATGATAACCCCGATTGTATCGTGCGATAAAATATCAATCAATTCCTGTTCAAAAAATGGCATTCAAACAAACTTATTTGTCATCACCAATTCACCACCATATAGGACTATTTATTATTGCTTACTTCAATTATTGTGACGAAACTATCGTCGTTCAATATATCTTCGATTCTGTGCATCATTCTTGATGTTCTCGCACTCTCATATCACTTATAAAAAATTGGGGAAACAGGAAACCGAAATAGCCATCCATAGTTTCATAAAAAATATTGTTATAAGGAATAAAAAGCAATATTGTATTCCTCAGGCTATAGGTATACAATATTCAAATATATCTGGAACAATAAAATCACATACATAAGGATGGGAATATTCATTCTCCCTCTCAATAAGCCAGTCGGCATACTCCGAACAGAAATATCGTGAACTACCGATCACAATAATAAAGCCCGGAAATTACACCTAGCATGAATATATCAAATGGAACTGCCCTCCAGGGAAGTTTTGTATCTATTATATTCGCCGGCGTCTTGAAGGAACTCACAGGAACAATATTATTTCCCAACTACAAATCAATTCAATCCCACAAAATCTTCTTCGCCAAGAAAGACTATGTATACATTCGAATTCGGCACCGGATGATAAATTCCAGGGGATACAATTCCACAGCTGCCTATATTCAAGACGTCAAAACAAAACATGTATGTGTTAACAGAATGATTTTCTTCTTCGACATCACATATACACAATTCACTCTTGATGAGTGATTCGATGTAAGAATTGAAAGAACTTTGCAAATTCTATTATTCAATAGCTACATTGTTAGTGCGGAGTCCTATATCAACTTTCTAACCTCACTAATGCTAATGGCATATTAGGCAGAAAGGCGTTCAAAGTGAAATATCGATCCTACCATCAAACATGGGCAATACTTCTACACTTTCTAAAATGAGACAAGTACACATGATCCACCTCAAAACAGATAAACTCCCAAGAGATACTGCTCCAACTGTCTGGAGTGATGTAATTCTTCAACACATTCTATATATAATGCAATTTTGCACTTCTCTGTAGAATTTCTATCAGGGATCTATAGTCACATATCGCCAGTACAGATCATGACGATCATTTTGTTGACCAGATTGGTTCGAGAATAAATACCGGTGCCAAGAAGAGAGTGGAAGTGAAAATATAAGAACCGACAGTAACATTTCACTGCGCTTCCAAGGTGTCCCCTTCCTCATCAACTTTCTGAATGAGTATAATGGAGTTTCTGATCATTTCGCTAAAAGCTCCTCTCAACTAAACCCTACCTGATTCTGGTCAATATCAATTTTAAGTAATGAAATTATAGTTCATAATCAAGGGATGCTTTGATTATGTGTATAGATATGCCGAAACTGAGAGGGTCCCGATTTATCCTTTCATACAAACATTCTCTCATTATATCGATCTATACGGATGAAATAAGTCGAAGAGGTGATATGATCATCTAGAATCTAGGGTATACCATAATATAGACATATAAACATTTCAACATTCGAATAGCTTTTTCTCTCATCTTTTGACAACACGAAGAAACAACTCTAATGTAGGTGGAACATCGTGTGAGCCAGCGGTGGAATGTAGAGAGAGGAGGAAGGATTTGCAATTTTTCTCGAATGTTTGTAGATCGTGAGCATCACTCATAACTTTGCCGTTCTATTGATGAATGATGCTTGGTAAAGCGAAGTTAGTCTCAACCCTATCAATGTGTGGGTGACCCAAAGATGCGAACTAGTGTCAATTTAAAATTTTCCCAACATCATTATTTATTATTCTGATCACTGTGTCTCCCTCTCATGGTCGTTCCAATTCTTCTCTCTCTGAGCTTGATCAAGTAGAGGATATATAATATCATATATTTGGATATAGAATACGCAACTTTCATTTCCTAGATCATGTTTTTCGCACTCGAGGCATCATTTTACTGGAATCTCTAGATATAATTAAGGAAAGATACAGGACACAGAATCAAAAATTAAGTAACTTCAATATACTTTTAATATGGTCAATATGGGTCTGAGGTTTCTCCCAATCAGCAATTTAATTAATTTGAAACGTCGCGATTAAATTGCAAAGTGTTTATGAGTATCGATGAAAGATCAAATAGGAAATTACTGAAGACGTATCGGAGATAAGAGTTTCTTTTAAAGGTATGAATGAATTTTTTCCTCCGGAGAAATCGGATTCGACATATAATTTGAATAAGAAATGTTTAATGACAAAGTGCACTGAACTGAAATCTTAGCAATTAGTTCTTTGAAAGAATATTTCGTTTACGGGTTTTGCCGTTTCAGAAAAAGATTTGAGTTATTCGGAGGCGAATCATTAGTGAGGTTTATCAGTGATTTGAGGTACTTTGAGCTTTCAAAAACGATATTTTTGTATGCCTCAAAAGAGAAAATATCAGGTCCTAATACCTCTATACTTGGGCTGGCTTAATTTTTGTATATACGAGTAATAATCTTTAGATTCCTCAATATTAATATCGCAGGTAAGTCGAGTCGAGTTTGTAGAAATCAAAAGAGTTTGAGATTTCATGAATAAGATGCGATCCATTTCGTGTATCAATTATCTTATACATAATATCAGATATTTGTGAAATGAATCACCAGTGGCTCACCTATAACGGATAATTCATACGAAAATTTAAGGCCCTCAATATTATCTTCGAAACAGTAGATTCAGTTCTGATGACGTTTGTAAGGACAGAACTCTATACAGGGTGTCCTTAAAAGGTCTTTACAAAAAGCTACCACATATTCTTCAGACCAAAACAATTCGATACAAGCAAACTTACCTCAGTAAAAAGTTGCTTAGTTTGGGCGCTAGACGGCTCTGAAGTTGAAATTTTCAAATCGATTTTGCTTCATAACTTTTGAACGGCTCATGAGATTTTTTTCAAATTTGGTACGTTGGCATAGACTCATCGGGCAATGAAACTCATATCATAATCATAATGAATATCATTCCATGGGCGTAGAACTTGATTTTTTCAGTAAATAAACATCTAAAACTCCTACGCCAATGGAAAAAAATTAGTTTCAATATGAAATCTAAATTATTCAACTCATTCACTACAAAAAAGGTACTCTTGACAAAAGTCGATTCCTCTCATGGTTTCGACAAAATTTTAATTTTAGTGATTTAGAGCATAATTAATAATAAAACGATTAACAGATATTTCAAAAAAATTGTTCAAAATGTTCACCATTTTCACGTATACAAAGATTTATACGACGCAAAAAGTTGAGATGTACTTTTTGCATAGGTTATTTCTATTGAAAATAAGTAGCACTGGTTTTTTTTTCTGAAGACTATTATTATCTGCTCGAAAACAGTGATATTCACATTCTTGGTTTCCATAGTTTTATCTGTGTTGATTTGTCGAGTTTTATTGACGTTGATTGTTGATATCGGACTTTTCTGATTTATCATGGCCGTACAATACACCAATGAAGAATACACCGATATGTTATTGGTATTCGGATATTGTCAAGGAAATGGTCGAGAGAGTGTGAGGGTGTATTCGGCAAGGTTTCCAAATCGTCGCGTACCAAGCCACCCAACCTTTGCTGCAGTTGAGAGACGTCTTCGGGAGACCGGTCATTTTGCTCCTAGAACTGGTGATTATGGAAGACAGCGTTATGTAAGGATTCCCGAAGTCGAAGTAGAAATTTTAGACCGTATTGAAGAAAATCCAGAATTGAGTACTAGACGGATAAGTAATGAACTAGAAGTTTCTAGGAATGCCGTTCATGAAGTACTAAGAGAACAATTATTATACCCATACCACAAGACGCCAGTTCAAGATTTATTAATCCATGATTCACAAAGTCGTCTGATGTTTTGTAGGTTCATTAATTTGCAAAGAGAAATGAATCTGAACTTTGGAAAGAATATTTTGTTCACTGATGAAGCCTGTTTCACGAGAAGAGGAATTACTAATTTTCATAATGAACACGTTTATGCAATTGAAAATCCTCATTCCATTAAAATAAACCATTTTCAACACGAATTCAAAATCAACGTTTGGGCTGGAATAATAGGAAATTTTATAATTGGTCCTGTCATACTTCTACAAAGATTAACAGGAGACATGTATTTACAACATCTACGAAATACGTTGCCAAATTTGTTGGAAGATTTACCACTCCAACATCGGGTAGATATGTGGTTTATGCACGATGGAGCTCCACCACATTTTTCGGTGGATGTTAGGAATTTTTTAAACCAACAGTACCCAGACAGATGGATAGGTAGAGGTAATGATGCACCCGTGAATTGGCCACCACGTTCTCCAGACTTAACACCGATGGATTATTTTGTATGGGGTTATCTCAAGTCTACGGTTTACAAGACCCCTGTGAATACTGTAGAACAATTATGGCAACGTATCCAACAGGCGACGAATAATCTTACAGGCGATGAAGAAGTTATGCAAAGAGTACATTCCAACTTTTTGCGTCATATAAATCTTTGTATACGTGAAAATGTTGAACATTTTGAACAATTTTTATGAAATATCTGTTAATCGTTTTATTATTAATTATGCTCTAAATCACTAAAATTAAAATTTTGTCGAAACCATGAGAGGAATCGACTTTTGTCAAGGGTACCTTTTTTGTAGTGAATGAGTTGAATAATTTAGATTTCATATTGAAACTAATTTTTTTCCATTGGCGTAGGAGTTTTAGATGTTTATTTACTGAAAAAATCAAGTTCTACGCCCATGGAATGATATTCATTATGATTATGATATGAGTTTCATTGCCCGATGAGTCTATGCCAACGTACCAAATTTGAAAAAAATCTCATGAGCCGTTCAAAAGTTATGAAGCAAAATCGATTTGAAAATTTCAACTTCAGAGCCGTCTAGCGCCCAAACTAAGCAACTTTTTACTGAGGTAAGTTTGCTTGTATCGAATTGTTTTGGTCTGAAGAATATGTGGTAGCTTTTTGTAAAGACCTTTAAAGGACACCCTGTAGAAGTTGATGCGCTGTGACCTCGAAATCGATATATACCGCATTTTGAAAATGATTATGGTTAGGTTAGGTACGTTTGGCAATTTGGTGATATTTTATCATAGCTGTTCTGCTAACGTTTTAGAAGAATGTGGTACTATAAATTTCACCAATCATCAACTTGTATAGCTTGTAGCGTGTATATTCGGAAGTATACGAATATTCAAGTCCCAGGGTGAATTTGATCTTCAACGATTGCGTGGTCATATTTTCCTTTATTTCGATGCTTAGACCCTATATCTTCTTGTCTATGATGTAGTTGACAACAATTGGAGGACACACGGTTTCAAAGGAGCAAGTGCCTTGACTTGCGGGTTTCTTTTCGCAAAAATTCCATGAATTCACTCGAACTGCTCTTAAATTTTCTCTTCGCATTCTCAGGTGAATCACCCTGTTGAGGTAGTTCCACCTGTATTCGTGGTATCACCCGGGGAAAAACAATTTTTTCCACTATTTTGTATCGTATTCTCGTGTTTGTAATTGGTGTATTACGAAGGGGGTTTTGAAAAATGATCGTCTGATAATCAATTATTCTCAACATTATTCAGCAGCCCTCGTAGAAGTCTAGCCGAATCCCGAAGGAGTTCATTCGGCTTTTGCCTCCTGCTTTGAAGGGATTATTAGATTGCTGCAAGAATTTCCTTAATACGATAGTTAGACGATAAAGGAACCTCTCTCTCCTTACTTTGGAATTATTAACATCTGACATCTCCGGTGATACGCCGTTTTACATCGACCGAGATCCATTATCCCGTTCACCAAAGGAACACAAATGCATTGCTACTATGAATAATATAAAGGGGGGTGTACACACCTTCATATACACTGTGTCCAAGATAAGGATGCACAGCAGAATTATTTTCATTTGTTTCCTATCTCTAAAAATAATGGTGAAGCAATAGAAAATAGATTTTTCAAAACTTCACTTTCCTCGATAAAACTCAAAAACAATGTGTGACTTTGAAAATTTTCAAACACTGTCGTCGGCTCTATGAATGCGGAACTTTTTTCATGTTCGACCTGATTCGTATCTCCCACCGATTTCCGAGATCCCCATGCTGTTCATCCTTATCTTGGACACAGTGTATAAGAATATAATTCTACATTCGTTCTGGAACTTAACTCACATGCTCTTTGTTCTAACTCAGATTACAGCACAATTCAAACAACACCCAGTTGAGCTGATGACGTAATCAGCCGGACTATTAGGCATATCCCAATTTCTTGAGAGACCAATAATGATGACTTTCATCAACGCTGTCAGATTGGTTCCGGAATATCCAATTACTTTCATTTCATTTCAACGACAGATGAAAATCAAATAGCTCTTTTTATTTTATTATGACGATGACTGTACCTGATTCAATACCAATAATATAATTAGAAGTAGCACTTATTTGTATACATGACAATGCTACACTAGAGAGAAGAGGACACGATTCAGAATATCCAAATATTCAGTGAGATAATACAGAAATGGAAGATCTGGAGTTGTTTCAGCAGTAGAACACTATGCGAAATGCATGGAAAGATAAAAAACAATAAATTATCTATATCTTGTGAGGAAGTAAGACACAATATCCCCTTATACCCCTCGCGAATCTTAGGGATTTTTAATCAACGTGGATCTACCGCACCCTATTTTTAAGTGGCTTAACCCTCGGGCTATAAATTATGACGAGAAATCCGATACAGTGTCATAACCTGCAGGAGTAAATCCAAAAGTTAATGAAGTCGGTAAACGGCTATTGGAAACGGAGGAAATACACTAAGCACGTCTTTTCTCTATACTAAATCAAGAATCTGTCTCTTTCTCAAACCGAAACCAGCGATATCGTATATACGACGACGAGACTTCCCGATACCAAATAATATATGGCCAGTTTATTTACTTTCGAGAAGCCGAACGGTCAGATAATCTGCAACGAACTTCCGAATTTGCATTCGTGATATATCGTTTTCTTATGTTGGTGCCAGATGCCAAGTCCCCTTCAAAATATCTCTAGAACCTGGAGTCTGGACTACAATGCTACTTTTTTCTGGATAGAATCGAAGAGCTTCATCCTATGCTTGGGAGCTGAACTCCAAACATGTAATCAGTACGGACCAGAATGTCAAGTTTTTGAGGACAACTTCTTTCGTCTGTCGAGCATGCTGTTGAATTTGCATTGGTGATATATTATATTGCAAAGTCTCCATCGAAATATCTGTTAAAGTTAGAGCCTCTGATTTGAGATTATACTGAATGTTGACTGGAGTATTCATATTCGGGTGGAGGATTTTTTTAGGATACCAAAGAGAACGTTGAATGATTCACTATAATTATCTGCAAGATCATTTCGACAATTCGTTTCATAAGCCTCATAGTGCTTGAAAATGGCAAAGTGAGAAATTCTTCAAATTATGTTCTTCAATATTCCTTGGAAGAATAAGAAATTGAAACGTGAGGAGAACCCACACTATATCGCTAATGAACGAGACGAGTTGATATATTCTTCCAATAATTGGTAGCTTCTTCTCAATATCTCCGAAGTCATCCGAATTCTCGAAACATTTGGAAAATCGTTAATAGTAAACAAATAAACCGTTTTCAGTGAGAATGCATAAGCGTCCCGATAAGAATCAGAAAAGGAGATATATTGATTCAATCAATACCAAGCTGAACATTTGACTTGAACATTCTTTGAGATTCCATTCTAGAGATCGGTATAGAATGGCCAATTTCAGAACAAAGGGGAAAAATATGGTATTTTACGTTGATCTAGTGTAAATATATTACCTACGTTGATTACAGAGAAACACAAGATTCATACAGAAAGCAATCCAAAAAGAATAGTAACGAAAGTGTGAGCATAGATCGAGTAATAATACCGTATATGATTGGAAAAATAATGAATCCATACGGAAACCTTCCACTGAACTTCTTATCTTTCTTTCAAAATCGGAATGAACATATTTTGTCTTCATCATTCATGCAACACCGACTAAAATTACTACAATTTGAATATTGCAGCATTACTGTAAATCTACACGTATCATTGGAAGCGCTAATGTTTCATCGGATTGAAAAATGAGCCAAAACTATCATTGCAATAATAATTCCTGGAGTTGAACTAATAAACCAACCTTTTTTTGGATCGGTAACTGTAAAATGTAATAGAAGCATTTGAAATTTCGTAGTTGACAAGAAGTGGACCAAGAGTAGTGAGTAAAACTATAGCAAGATAAGGATGATCATGACCTTGCCTGCAGATGAAACTGTCTTCGCCTTCTTCAGAGCAGATTCTCCCCTTTCAGTCCATTGTTTTGACTGTTCCTTCGTCTCAGGTTAGGAATGATGGACCCATGTTTCATTCATGGTTATAAATCGACGCAAAAATCGGGTATATTGTTGTGACATCGTCAAACAATCCACTGAAACTACGTTGTATCTGGTCCATTGTTCCAACACTTTTCGAAATTCCTACTATTGACTTTTTTCTCCATATCTAGCGACGTTCGTTTTTGCAACTCTCACGGCCTCGTTTGATTTCTGCCACTTCACATTTTGCTATCCTGAAAGGACGAGCAGACTCTCCAAGAGTAGAATCTCAGCCCTTCGATATTGGTTAGTCGGAGGCCTTTCAAACAGCCTTTCACATAAAGATAACTATTTTCCCCATGTTTACCAATTGATTGAACGTCGAGTCGGCAAACTCGAGCTCTACAAGGACGCTACATATTCATATAGTCAGGTCAGAAATATATTCGAAAACGTAAAGAACCCGTTTCCACAGTTTTTTTTTTGTTGCCTATCTGCGATAAACCTTATATGGTTAATATTTTTTGATACTATGAGAACTTGCTGATCGCTGAACACAATGATAGAGTTAGTGATGGAAATGGATGACCTCAGAGATTCGAGAGATACCACTGGATGAACAGTTGACTGATTTTGTTAGATACAGGTAATCAGCTTCTAGAAGAAATTCATGGTCCCCTGTGATCTACATTCGGAGGGATATTTAACAAGGTTGATCTGTTAGTAATGCTTGCTTGATTCGTCTGACATACACGATGACGACAGCGTGCAGGTTGATTTTCCTAATGAAGATCCATATTTGTGGACTAATATTTACTCAACTGAAGTGAGCTGATATAACTATTCATAACTATGATGGCGAATAGCGACTATCAGAACATAGCAGCAAGTATTCGATTCATCTCAAATTAGAAACCTTTCCTCGAGGTGAACTATCACTTCATTAAGTATTTTTTTCAAAATTTTCATCCGAACTTGATACCTCTCATCGCCATAATACTTAACCATAAAGAGCCACTTTGGTAATTGATTGCATCTAACGAATGCTGGGGCAAATGATGGAAGGGGAAGGAGTAAGAGTGTCAGTGCAGGAACTGAGATTTATTCTTAGGGTTACGAATTCACTCGAACATATTGCCACGAATTCAATTTCGTCGATATTGAATTCCTGTTCGTGATCACGGGTCATACCCAAGAGTGATATTTTCGAAATTGTCTGTTATTTCCTTTTATCTGTATCTCTAAGTGCAGGTCTAAATGATATCAATCCTGGAATAAGGTATGGTCCTTCGAGTGGAAGTTTGAAGTCTATACCAGGTGAAAATTGCTACAGTATATCACCTCTTCAGCTAATTTAATTTTCTGAAGCTTAGATATGTACAAACATCCATCTAGGCGCGAAGCCTGAACAAATAATTTTCTGGATAGTTTTTTGCCTCCTCGAATGTACGGTAAATCTCTGATATACATAACATAATGGTGGTATTCAGTACCAACTGAATCAGTTCACTCACATGCCTCAAATTTGTTGAACACTGGTTGGGAAATGATATGGGCAAATGGAAGAACCTATCGCCATTGTGGAAAAGAGAATCTACGTACTCTTTGCCTGACTCGGTATGTATTCTTGGAAAGATCCGCGTGGCATATCACTAAGTTTTCTTTTCATCCCTTCAGATCAGTTTTATTATTCCACATTGATAATTCCTATTGATATCACACGATAAGCTCGAGGATCAATTTTCACTGTCATCATAATTTTGATTCATAGCGATGATTGACATAATGTTGATTCTTTTACTTGAGCTATATGATCGCGTTCAGTTCAGTTCATGTATTCCTACATCTATAATGCGAAATCGCTGTCTCACTAAACTGTTTTTGATATGCATATTTTCAATCTCAGTTCCTTACCTGACGAAAAAATAGTCATTGTGTTATCGTGTGCCTATCGTGTATCTGTCCTACAATCATCGGTAAACTCTTTCGATATTCTTTTCTTTATTTTCGATTTTCTTGACATGAACTTTGATGCTCAACCGGAAGGAGGTTGAAATATTATAGATCCCAGAAAATAAAACTTCTTACGCTCTTATTGGTATAGAATCGTCGATGCTTGTCTATATCTTGTTTGAGAGTTATGAGGTCGCTTTCTGATCTGATCTCTGAAATGTTGAGTTGATATGACTTGCCAGTTCAACTGTCTGTTAAAGATAATGCTATCTTGCAGTTTTTGCGGTAACAGTTCCTCAGATGAATAACTGCTCTCATTTAACTTTGATAAGCCAAATCTATGACTGCGTTCCCAAGTATAAATAATGTAACCATGCCCCGAATCCATCATATCTCCATCGTTTTCAGTGTCGAAAACCAAAATCGAAGTACGGCTATGGCGATCGGGCGGCGGACATTTAATCTTCCAGCAAACGCGATTAAACGGGATCCCAAAGAGCAAAATCAACTGGCGGCCCGTGCAGTCAATGAGTTAGCTGACCGCCTCGGTCAACGACGCTCTCGTTAGGTCGGAGTTTGACACGACGCCACGCGTCGTCTGACCGTATTCTCGATTGATGAAGTGGGTTGGTGTATGAATTCGAGGAAAGTATAGCATGAAGGACTCGAGTGTTTTGCGTCAAGTTGAACGAATTACTTCGATGATGATTTGAGCTCTCCTAATAATATATGAACGCACCTAAAAATAGTTAGATTAAGTTGGTTAAGTTGATTTGCACCTTTTTTTCCATCTTTTGACAATACGGGAAGGAAAACCTGGTAATGTTTGAGGAACATTGTGTCAGCCAGAGGTGGAACTTTGAGCAGGGAGGTACCATGGAATATTGAAGGAAAAATATGATTTTTTCGAATTCCCTCCTTTCCTTGCTTTGATTCATATCATTTCTCAAGTGCAGTAGTTATGCACCATAGTATCAAGTCATTGTAGAACCATGACATTTCTGGTGTATCGATCATAAATCGTAGACTCTGCCAAAATATATTCTCAGCCCTGTCTCTTTATAAAGCAGAGATCGTTTGATAAAGTGAGCATTTTCGGAAAAAATCATTCATTTTGCGGTCCTTATCCTTCAGAGAGAGATTAAATTGTCGTATTCACTGCGACAGCTTTAGTGCTTTCTAATATTCCAGTGCAAAATAAACCCTAAAAGAAAAACGACGATAGAGCCTTCTTAAAAGGCAATTGTTATGCAAAACGGGCATGGAGCCAAATCACCACCTGTTCAGAGAGAAAGAGCCTTTACCGTTCATCCTCGTCAACAGACTTCTTTCAAAAGTCCGACAGACTAAAGCCAATCTTTTGTATTTGCTCTATTTCAGAACGGAGTCGTGGTATTACCGGCTTCTTGGACTGGAAAGAATAGCTATCTGAAAGGTTTTAATACCGTAGTTAGAATAATTGCTATTATATTTGAGATGACGACTTACAGAATGGAGACGTGAGCAGGGACGGGGGTTTCATATCGATTTAATATGCATGCACCCTCAAAGAACGGTTATTGTCAGTTCCTCAGCATTGTTTCTTATTCTTATCTATGGAGAAGTATCGACAGGTTGATTCCTACTTTCCACAAAATAATGACTAACTAATACCAGCCTACAGCCCAGTCATGAAATAATGAATCAAATGAGTATGAATTCAAGGAAAGCAAAACATACTTTCTGACGATCACTCTGAAGGGTGTTTGAGGAGTTTCAAAGGTGGCCCAGTTTCTAAGATACGTAGAACACTGCAAAATGAGTTGGGTTCGCTCAGTGAAAAATTTTCATTACGGCATCCGTATTCAAGATACTGGGTCTTGAAAAAAAATATTCAAAAAATTATTAATTCTGATGCTTTGGTCGAAACTACGGGCAACGTTGGGATGAAAATTCGTATGAATATGTTGTTTAAGCTGACAAATTGAATGAATTCGTTTTCATCTCTGGCTCTCCTATAGAGAGCGCTAGTAATACGGTTCGTACTGATTATTTCTAATCATAACTTTCTTGATGTTAGATTTTCTAGTGTTGAGTCTATCTGAATTCGATTCAATGAGGTTATTAAAGTGATGTTTGAAGAACATGAGCCTTAAACTTTCCACAAAGGAGATTTCGAACACGGATTTTCTGACAGATCGAATATTTCATGTAATCAGTCAAATTCAACTGGATTTCCTTCTTGTGATTCTTCGTTTTTTTTTTAACAGTTGATAACACGAAAGGGAACCCTATAATGTTCGAGGAACATCCTGTTAGCCAGCGGTGGAATTTTGGGAAAGAAGGAACGTGTTGGAATTTTTCTCGAATGTTTAGAGCTTGTAAGCATCGGGAAAGACTTCAATAAGCGAAGAATTCTACAACTTTGCCGTTCTATCGATAAATGATGCTCGGTGTAGGTTCTGAGCCTCACAGAGTAAGGGTGACCAGCTTGAGCTCGTCTGGTTTGTCTACTACGAATCGCTCGTAGTGACATAAAAGACGATATTTCCGTTGAGCACCGACCGTGGAAGTGTCTATGAGAAAGGGAGAGATCACCCACCTTTCTACGATGTTCTAGAGAGGTCAATGATCTGGTGAGTTTTGTATCACCGATTAGGCGATATGTTTGGGGGCTGTGCTCCAAACATGTGAACAGTACTCCAGGACATGTCGAATTTGTGCTTTGTAGATCATAAGCAGCTGCTGGGATGTGAAGTATTTCTTCGCACGGAACAGAAAGCCAAGGATTTGTGATGCAGGTCTGGCAATGGACCTCACATGATCGTCCCAAGAGAGAGCGCTGTTGGTGGTGATACCAAGCATGGATATTGACGACCTCATAGGAATAGTGGTACCCGACATCGTCATATTGCCTTCCTGGTCAACATACAAGCTTGAGTTCTTGTTGCAATGAACTCTCACTAGATTTTCAGATCCTCATTTCAGAATTCTTGTCAGATACAAAAACAGATTTCTTACTGTTGCCAGTGGTTTCGGCATAATCGTTAAAATGTGCATACAATTTTTTTTTAAGACCTTGTATCTGGAATACGGATGCCGTAACGGAATTTCCTACTGAGCAAACCCTACTAAGAGGATGAATAATTGAAAGATCCAATGAATACCTATGGAACGGATATCAATCATGTTCATGGCATCAGATATTTCTGAATTAATTATTGATTTTGTCAACTCCACTAGCTGCATGTGACAATACTCAGCCGTGAAAAGTATATACAGGAGTGCTGCAATGTTCACTTCTATCATGTCTTTCAATACTCCTTCCACACATCAGAGAATTGTTGCATACATGACTGTTAGAGCTCCCTAGAGATTGAAGCAGAAATGTAAGACGTTTTCCTATCACCCACAAAGCACACAAAGAGTTTTTGAGTATTCTTTCAAATAGGCGCTAGGTACAAAATGACTCAGAGATGATCCAAGTCTATGTACTGTATTCATAACCATTGAGAACTCACTGCATCGAAGATTTCCCACTGCTGACACTGTGTACTGCACTGTATTTGTCGAGAAGTTTTCATAAGCGCCTGGATTTTGAGAGCGTACTTCATACGCACGATTTAATAAATTAAAGAATCCTCAGAGCTCGCGTTGCACAACTCCAAATTCAACATCACAAATCTTATTCTTTAAGAATACACGTTTTCTGGGTTTTCCAGCAATTAGTCTGTCTCGGTATTGCCCCGAGGCTTATGTGCTATTCAGGATCAGATAAAACTTTATAACTTGGGCATTCGCCAAATAGACGAATGGAAACAAGATATCGAGTCGATATATTCACCTGATGAGTACTGAAATGCTGTGATGAGATATCCATTCTTGCAATGCTTCGACCACTAAACAGATTCGATATCCCAGATCTATGGAAATAATATGAATAAAAAAAAATTGAGAGCTGACGATTCGAATAGACCTTTGGAAAAACCAATGATGAATATCGAAAGTGCGAATGAGAATCAGTTTTTTCTTCCTCCTGAACTGATTCATACAATAGTAAGTAAAAGCGGATTCGAATTAAACTTCATGCCTCCCTTCATGCATCATAATACTGACGTATTGAGATACCACTCTTGCATAAAGACACCTGTTATCTTGATGTAGAATTGTCTCTTCTAACTCATCATCTGCGGCGAACGTTAAAGGACAAAATCAAATATATTCGCCTGTCAAATGGTTTGGGTAACAGGTTTAGAATGTTTTACTGTTTTGCGCATCCGCCAGTTTATGCACAATGTATTCGCCATTTTTTGAATTGTGACCCCGAATGTTTTCGGAATAACGAAAAATGCCAATGATACCTATAATAATCATCAACTATCTAGACTAGATGTATGAGTACTCATTAATTTCATCTTCGTTATATTCACATCAAAGCTACAGAACAATTAGCATTTATAGTTGGGACAATGGGACTCACAAACAAATGGCATTTCAACACAGGATATACATCCGAATTATTGCCCATCGTGATATTTTATAATAAAACAGTTTCATGTATCATGCAATACAATTTCTATTCAACAAATATTTGTACTATCTAGTCTAGCACACATTAAGCACATTCGGTGGAGTAAATTGAAAGTTACCACATTTCTCGTCCGAGCAATGAGAAATCCGTATCGGTGTTAGGACTTCAAGACAATCAATATAGTGATGCAATACTTCAAGAAGAAAAACTGTAGAGTACATTTTCTGTTTACAATGTGAGCTAGACACTCGAACCGATTCAATAGCAGTTCATGGGCTGGGTGAATTCCATGAAGCTCACAGCAAACGATTTTGAAACATTTTTTCTATATATTTTCAACTGATTGAATTTTTGTGTCATATGAATCCCAAATGAGCTCACAATATTAACGTTCCGGTAAGATCAGGAATCTGTATAATAGAAAGAAAACGTCAATTTAACACACCAATTTAACACAAGATGGCGTAATTCATATTCGACTTCAGTCAAGGTTGGGTTTGAAAGCAGTTTTGATAGATGAAATCCCTCCCATTCATCATACTCGTTGAACATTGCAATTGTAAACTATTGAATGTGATGAATGTTATTATTATTATTATTATTATTATTATTAGAATAAGATCTTCAATTCCCGACCAGGGTTCTAGAAGTTAATTAGGAATTTGTGCAATTGTATTTCAACTCGATATATCTTGGTGATTTGCGGGGTACGATGAAATTATACAACAATTGACATGTAATATGGTAAGAAAATCTTGATGAAGAATGATCGTATACGTTCAATCAGCTTCATACGAAGGTTCCTTACGATTATGTGGAACTTGGTTTTTGAGTTCCAGCGCCAACATCGTCAAGATGAAAAATGCATCGGAACTATATAGAGTATACTGGAGAAGACAGTTATCATCTAACTAGCATGAAGAAAAGATTAATGCTCGAGGGTCCTGTGCCAATCAGTAGTTGTTTGGTTAAGAACAAACAGAGTTAATGGACTATGGAAGGAAATTAGATGTTTCAGATGGAACCCTCCTGATCTGCATCCGATAATCCTCTTGCAGAAACAACTGGAAAGCGTCGAAAGAAGAGTTCGAATTCGTTCGCGTAAAGAAAAAATGTTCCAGCTCTCTCCATGTCTTTGGTGGAAGTAACTATTCAACATCATCGGGGCAACCAAACCATCTGCTCGTGCCTTTGATAATTAGATAGTTTATTCGGTAACATATTGGGAGAATCATTGAATCATTAGGTAATCAGTCAACTAACCCTCCGCTCAATAAAGGATCTGGTCATTGGTATAGCCAAAAAAGATGATTCTATATTAACTCAACGATATAATATTGTTCATATCGTCACGAATGTGACTTTCAGCATATAGATAGTTGATGTTTCTCAAGGTTTGAACACAATATGAAGAGTCAATTCCAATCAGCCCCAATCTAGAGAGATTCAATCCTGAACCTGATTGATCATTAACAGATTTTTCTCTTTCAAAGATTGGAGAACTACATAATGAGATGTGGATAGTCTTGAATATATTTTCTGGTAGTTTTGATCTTCTTTTTGATTCATTCATCAGAAACCTTCTGAACCATCCTATTTTTCCATCCACCATGTCTCTTTAGGTGTATCAGGTCACCTGCACCATTTATCAACAAACTCGCAGAGTTTCGTCGAATACAGTGTCTAGTATTTATAAATTATGTTCAGGTAATATCAAATATTTAGCAAAATCAAAGAAAAACTTATTTTCATATCCACTTCTTGATTCATACACTTTTTTGTAGAGTTGAAAAGTCCTTCGATAGTATTATTATCTTGATACTGTAATCTCAATTCATTTATGAGTGTATCCATATTTCTTTCATTATTTCTGCGGTAAGAGATCCAGAGTTGAATCTGTTCTGCTATATCAGAAGGTGTAGTTGATATTTCACTGTCATTATTTTCCATCATGCAAAAATTGGCTTTCGTTTTTCAATATTTCCGCTCACAAGCACAAATGCTGTCATAAAATGGCATTGCTCAGTGAAAGTCAACTTTGTGTTGACATTTCAAAGTGTCAGAGGCTTCTTTGTTGAGCGAATGTAGAAAGAAAAGCTTGCTTTCCCTTTCAGAGGAAATTATGAATGTCAATTGGATCATTTTTCAGCTTTTTATGGGATTTTCTCTCCTCGTTTCTAAAAAATAGAGTAGAAGTTATAAAAATTATTGCAATATATTTGTAGTAAGGACAGATTTAGGATCTGTCCCAAAATGTCACTGCGCTTGAAATTAAACCTTTAGATACCTAAAAGAGAAATTCTCTATTGGTCAGTGACACCTTGTTTTTGAAAAAATTTTTGGAAATACAAATATATTTAATAATAATATTTTTACTAATATAATACTCTATTTTTTAGAAACGAGGAGAGAAAATCCCATAAAAAGCTGAAAAATGAATGTACCACCTCCTCGAAGAACTTACAGACAGTATTTGTCAATTGGATCCTTTGTGTCAGTACTTGTTGAAGCTACTGTGGTAGCAAAACAGGCAAACCCATATGAATTGTGTTCGCGGATATCATATATTTGTGATAAGTAACCCTGGAAAAACAATGAATGAAGGCTAACCTGCGAGATAGAGAAGATTTGAGGCACAAGAATTCACCTGTACGTTGAGTTCAGCAGTGTCACAAAAGAGGCAATGGGTGGGAGGTTCGATCCCCCGATCTGCATCCGATAATCCTCTTGCGGAGACATCTGAACCGCGCCTAAGACGTACATCGACACGCGATGGGCTAAGACGAGAGTTCGAGACAAGGTATGATCACGTTAATGCTTTTACTATGCTCCGAGTACCGCAAGGGAGCGAGACTTAATTCGGCTCAGCAATGTATTATGTCTAATATGCGAAAACACATTTGGCTAATTCCGGAAAGACATGCAGATCTCAGTGGTGGATCACCCAATGAATCGAAAACATTTTGGAATGCTTTCAGATACCAGGAACGGCACAACAGTTCCTATCAGTCTATAAAAAGGACATTGCTGATGCTGAATTATCAGAGTTCAGCTATGAAAAACTATCGAAATGCATTTGCAATTGGATCCCACCAAAGGTTCCGGCCCAGATGGAATATCTCCAATGTCATTAAATGAGTGTATATTCCCTTGTGAAGCCTTTGTTACTGCTATTCAGTACATCTCTGAACTAGGGAGAATTTCCAAATTTGTGGGAATCCAGTACCATCACGTCGTAAGAAGTCGGGAGACGAAGCTAATATCACAAAATCATCGACCAATCACAATTCTGAGTCCAGTAGATTCCAATAACTATGTATGTTAATTTTACGATCACACAGTGAATATTGTACCTAATTACTCACAGTTGATATTGCTGGAACTATAAGTTTGAAGTGATCAACGCTTTACCTTCTGAGTCTACTATTGTGTAATACTCAATGTGTTTAAATGTCATATTTCAATACTTTTTTTATACAGGAAGAATTTGTCAATAAGCATAATATTTTGTTTCTACTATTTTTTACATCCATAAATGTTGATGATGGATGACTGATGTAGATACATGACGATGATGTGGATGATGATGTGGATGAATGACTTCGTCGATAATGGTAATATTTTTCGGGAGACATTTCTATCGATCTGAGGGTCAAAGCGGAGTGTGAGTTACACGGGACTGTGACTGCCACTTTATTATCCTCGTTCCAAATCTGGTCGCTAGTATGTAGAAGGATCGAATCAGTGGATTCTTTTGTGCCATATATCAATAGCAGCAGACGAAGATTAAGAATTATGACTTCCAAGGAAAGAAGGGGCAGTATAAGGAAGTTCGCCCGGATTGTTCATCTACTCTTCCTCAGAAAGAACTTCACCGGCAGGCTCTAACGAACGTGTAATTTTTCATTACGTGCCGAGATCAAGGGACCAGAACGTGATCAGATTTGAGTTTCGCCGGCAACGGCCAAACTGGGAGGTGGGCCATTATTCACCCACTCTCAGCAGCCCATTATAATTTTTAAGCTCCAATCTTTACCATTCTACATTTAGCTTTAGTCCAGAATCGCAATTTTTATAGCGATGGCACGTCTTAGCGGGCTCAGTGCCCGGGCAAATGCTTAAATCAACACGAAAAATAAGTTATTCAAATTAAAAATGTAATTTCAGCGTGCAGCGAAGTTATTACATTTTAATCCTCGACCCCTGATACAGCGTCTAAATGCGAGACTGTTAAAAATATTAAGAAGCGGAACAAATCGACAGCCGAGCCAACGGAATGTCTTCTGAATACATTAGACGATCAACGAAAGAGTTGCCGGGGATGGATCCGGCTCAGAAGCATCGGCCAGGGGTGGAGGCGGAATCCAAAGGGGTTGATTCCGCTCACACGTGAAATCTTCGCAAATGATGCACACGACCCCTCCGACTAATCCATGAGAAATGCAAGGTGAAAACACTGCCTTCGTATCGATGTTCTATAGATACGTATTAATCCTGATGAAAACATCCAGCAGATATACAGATACGGCGACGTGATACTGATAAGAGCGATCTTGATGAATAAATCCGAGCATGAATTCACGTCAGAAAAATCGCGGGGATCACTAATCCCCAAGCATACATCATTCAGCTCCTAGAATATTCATGTTTTATTGTGAATTATCCGCATCATTATGCATCACAATATACCATCCGTTGCCTACAATGACTCTGCGAAGATGGATGCTGTGATAGTTATCTCTTATTTGGAAACAAGGATCAGGAAGGACCATGGATGTTGTTGAAGAGGGTATCTGGCCTATATTATATTCGATTCAGGGTGAATGAATTTTGTCCAACTTCAAACTGGTTGAAACTGGTTGAGGTTGACTTGGTTGAATTTTTGCGTCTTGCAAGATGTGGCTCACATTGTGGGGAAACTCCATGTCCTCCATTAGGAAATCCGAGGAAGATGACTTGGTATACAGATCAAATGATTGCAGGAGGTGTTTAGTTAATATATTAGAGGCGTCTCGTCAATGTGTCGTACGATACAAGATAAATGTACGCCCAGGCGATGTCCACTGAAAAGATGATGTATTATGCTTTGATCGAAACCCACATTGGATATGGTTCAGCATTTTGGGGTACTTGCAATAATGAGCAGTTCCAACCAATTTTTTCATTACAAAAAAGAGCTATAGGATATGTATGTCACTCATTCATTTTACTCGTTTTACAAGAATCTCAATTTTTTCTCAGAATTTTCGTTCTCATATTGCGGATTCTATTCTTCATTATCCCAAGCTCAATTCGCAGTTTGGTTGAATCTCAACTTGGCACCCTTCGAAGTTTCTCTTGATTTAGGAATTTTTTGCAATATCGCTTAAATTTTGCTTCCGCTATCCTTTTTGATCTCTTGACTAACTATTTCATTCACTACTATTCTGGTCTATACTAGTTCATTCTACAAACTACTCTTTGGCTATTTTTTCAACTCGGCTCGATCACCAAAGTAGCATTTCGTGCACTTGATAATAAAATAACAATAGATCTACTTGATAACTCTATTTGTTGGAAAGATCATCCACTCAATGGACTTCTGAATTTGAAGGTATGAAGTTTCCGATACAATTTTTGAATCTTAGTCCAATATATTCCAGTTTGCTCATACATGTTCAGAAGGGTTGGAAAATAAAGAGATGGCGAAAGATATTGGCCTAGATCCGCCACTGGTATTACAGAACCATTATACAAGGATTAAAGGAAAATCACGGGCACGACCTAACCGTCCTCAGACCCGGCATTGTCTCGGACCGAGTCGTTTGGAAAAACGAATAAATATCTCAGAGATACCAAGATACTTCTGGCATACCGACTAATTCCACGCGATGTGCCATAAGACTATTAAAACTCTAAACGCAATGCGAACCGAGCTTTCATTATTTGTAATCTAGCGGGACTTATGGAAAAAGTTTCCATTTATTTTTAATTCCCTATATTCCACCCTTTTATTGAAAGCCGAGGAATACATCTTACCTAAACCTCGACTTGAGAGTGCGCCAGGCGTGCGAAATTCCGACAACCCTATTGTGTTTATACTCGCATTCAGATGAGACGGATTCCCTAAAGAAAATTGAATCGAGAAAATAATGAAACGTGCTTAATTAGTGCCAGTAAACTGGAAAAATTTCTCGAATATCAACAGACAATACCATTATTATATCTTTCAAGTCATATAAATCATATACATTCTTGGAGTGAATCCATTCCCGAGATTGAGTTCGACGATGATCTCTGATATCGTACCTCTTCGAATACAATTATTGTGGAGATGACTGCGAGTTTTTCCGCTATGATAGTACATCCATCCAAGTGATCGAATATTTTTCATGGAGATTAGGAGGAAAGTTATGAGATTTGATGTGTGCCTTGTTGAAAAAATTCAAAATTACTGGCTCAGATTCGTTGAAATTTCGACCAATATCACCGATATTCTTGAAAAAGATAATATTCTTTCAATACATCAGATTTCGATTTTCTCGAAAACAAGAGAACGCACACTAAAAACAGAGAAGAGTGGTTGACGGAACGGAAACACGTCTGAATATTCGACTTCTCACGTGTAATGAGCTTTTCACATGCCTATATTCGAGATGTCTGGCAATTGGATAATAAAGGCCCCTGAGATACGAAACATAACAACAAACTTTGGTTAGATGATTGATTATACAATGAATTCATCCTAAACTCGGTTAACTTTACACTAGTGTCCCAGTGAGTGAGATGAAACAACTTGGGAAGACAATTTGATATCGTTAACATTTAGAGTGTAAATACCTTATCTCGCTTATTTACAGAGGTCTTCTATTCAATTTTGTACGTCAATCAAATAACACGCCTCACATAAGGTGTTCAGAAGGAATGTTTGTGACACTCTCAACTCATTACATAATCTCACAGTTTACCAACACATATCTCCACATGTTGAACTATCAGAAATCAGTGAATTTCAGTAGTGTCGTAACGTAATTATGGATAACAGTATAAGAAATATCGACGGTAAAGTGAGGATAGATGAAATCCAGAGTTTTTTACCAGAAGTGAATGAAGTTCTAACAGATGCCAACAATGATACGGAGTTTCTATCAGAGCTACTGCAGAGCGGAGAAACGTCTTGTGGAGTATGGTTTATGAAAGGGCCATGCTTGCAGAAATTTGCCAATAAGAAAGCTTACGTATTTTTGTATGGACTCCTAGGTTGCGTTTTTTCGGCCGCTTATGCCTACTTCAATGGAACTATTACGACACTCGAGAAAAGGTTCAAGATTCCTAGTCGAAACACAGGTAGGTCATATTCTAGCTAGAGTTAGAGCGCATCTAATGTAGAATCAAACGACCTCTTCTCTCGATCGGTTCTAAGAATGTTGAAGAAGAATTCGAAATTCTCCAGAGCAGTAGTTCTCTTGTCCCTTGTCAGATCATTCAACAACTGAGCTCCACTAGTCAAACTGTAGCAGATCATGAATATTTCCCGTACATAACTTGGAGTCACGTTGATGTTCAGTTTAGGGTTGAGGGTTGAACCAACACCTTCCAGCTCTATTTCTTTCATTTGGTTGATTTTTGTAGGTTCGCACCAGGTGACAGACGGTTTCACCAAGACACAAGATTTTTCCAAATATTACTTTTACAAATTTTACTTCATAACAGTGTGATTCAGTTGTTTGCTTACTGTTTCAAATTGTATATTCAGTACAGGTTGAAATTGAATATCTAGTTGAGAGTGTATGAACCTCTTTTCAAACATAATCGATACCAGTTGTCGAAGTTGTCGAAGTTGTCGAGCTCAAGCTGGTCACCTCTACACTGTCAGGCTCGAGACCTGTCGAACATCGCTATACCAAGCATCATTCATCAATAGAACGGCAAAGTTGTGGAATTCTTTGCCTAGTGAAGTCTTTTCTGATGCATACAACCTCCAAACTTTCAAGAAAAATTCCAACACCTTCCTCCTCTCCCAGAATTCCACCGCTGGCTAACACGATGTTCCTCGAACATTATAGGTTTCCCTTTCGTGTTGTCCACAGATAAAAAAAATAATGTCATTTCCTGCCATACATTATACCCGTCCCAAAAGTCTTGATGGATTCAACATCATCGATTTTTTTTGTAGAAAAGTAAATTTTCCGAACATCTAGTCCAACTGGACTATTATTCGAGTTGTGAATGATTGTATAATGAATGGTTTCGACGACCATAAATCACAACGGAAGCGCTGTAAAAGCCGTGAAATAACGAAATAATTCTATAACTCTGACAGCAACCGTCAATTTTCAGGTATAATATCGGTAGGGAATGACCTCAGTCAACTTCTAGTCTCTGTTATCCTGAGCTACTACGCAGGGAGAGGCCATCGCCCGAGATGGATGGCACTGGGAATGTACACAGTAGTTTTGTTCTGCCTTCTCACAGCTCTACCCCACTTCTTGTATGGTGCTGGGGATGATGCTCTCTCGCTCACTGTGGAATACAGGGCTCACCATAATTACTCCACAGACGGTTTACTTCAGCAACAGAAAGATGTTTGCACAAACAAGAGTAGAAGGCACACTGAGTGTGAGCCTGCGGATGGAAATTACTCACCACAGTTGATACTTTTTGCTGCTCAGTTCGTTTCTGGCATCGGTGGATCTCTGTACTACACTCTCGGCATTTCCTACATGGATGATAACATCAAGAAGTCAAAAACCCCAGCCTTATTCAGTGAGAAGACATGAAAGTATCATAATTCTAGACTGAAGTGAGTTTTTCTTTCAGGTGTTTCCTATTTCCTCAGGATGTTGGGGCCAGCAATAGGTTATGCTTTAGCGTCGATCTCCCTTAAATTTTATATCAATCCAACATTAACTCCAACCATAAACAACCAAGATCCCAGATGGTTAGGAGCATGGTGGTTGGGCTGGATTATTTTGGGGGTAGTAATCTTCATTTTCTCGACTCTGTTGGCGCTCTTTCCCAAAACCTTACCCAGAGCTGCAATCAGAAAAGAGCAACTGAAGAGACAATATTCCAAAGCATCATCCGTCAAATTGGAGCCTGAGCCAGAATTGCCGGCATCTTTCAAAGGTTAACATATGATCGAAACTATATCGAAGCAATATCTCATCATCATATCTTTCAGATATGATCAAGACTTTCAGGAGGATAACCAAGAATAGGACTCTGATGTCGAATAATTTCGCTGCTATTTTTTACTTCCTTGGTTATATGCCATACTGGATCTTTCTGCCTAAGTATATCGAAACACAGTATAGGCAGTCAGCTTCAGCTTCGAATATGATTACTGGAAGCGCTGGTCTTGTGTTCTCTGCGATAGGAATTTTGCTTTCGGGGTTGATAATATCGAAGTATAAGCCTAAAGCAAGGTATCTGGCTGCGTGGAATATATTTGTTGGTCTAGTTTCCGTTGCGGGCATCGTTTCCTATGCTTCTCTAGGATGTACTGGTAATGACAACAAAGCCCCTTTGTTGCCCAACGGAGAGTAAGTGAGAAATTGGAGAGTTCAATCTGTTGATACAAAATACCTCGAAAATTCACGCTAGTAATTTTTCATTCTCATCAGTGACATGCATTATACCATTTATCTCTAGACTGAGACTTGCAGAACAAAGTTTCTCGAATGTTGCAGACTGAACCCGGTATCAAAATGTAATTCAGACTGTCACTGCGACTATATCAAATATAACCCAGTTTGTTCGGAAGATGGGAAGGCAACGTTTATATCCGCATGTCATGCTGGTTGCCGACATGTAAAGAAAGTAAATGGGTCGAACATATTTTCCGATTGTTCGTGTATTAGCAGAGATACGACCCATTATGCTGGGAGAAGGATAAACATCGAAAATGAAATGTTTCTCAATGAGACAGATGCAGTGCAAAGTAGTTTTGCTTTTTCCGGAAGCTGCCCAGTGGATTGTCTACATCAGTTCTATATCTTTCTCTCTGTGGTCTGTATCATGAAATTTATTGGTGCTTCAGGAAGAGCTTCGAATTTCTTAGTAACTGTCAGGTGAGAAATTTTGAGTTTACTGACTTCAATTCTCTGCACTGTGTCACATCATTTTTCGAGTGTTGATAATTTTGAAATTTTAATGTAATGATCATGGAATGAGGGAAGTAGAAAACAAATGATAATAATGAAATATTTATTGCAATTTTTGTCACTCACAAACGATAAGATGTAATAGTAAAAAATCACATACAATTAATTCCAATATAATATCATGTGATGAAAATATAATATCTCGATTCTTACGATCCTACTTAGTCTTTTACATATTATCGGCCTTCCATCAGTGCCAGCAACTGTTTTTCAGATCTATAGATGGTCCTCGCAACTTCTGATCTCATTTATAGGATATATACCGTGGTATATACTTTTCCATGGAAAAAACTAGTAATTGAATTACAAGTTACAGAAGACATCTCTCCTGCGAGCAAGAGACAATAGCCTCTTGCTCTGCCAGTACCGTGGTTCATATATCATATTTTGATCATTATTTTTTCTAATAATTTCATTGTCATCTTCACCAGGCAGACCATAGTTCTCTTACGTCAAATACAGCTTAAATAACGGTGTGTTCTGAAGCAAGTAGTGTAAAGAATAAACTGATCATAAGAAATGATGTTGATAAAATCATTGATGAGGAGGATTATATATCTATATTACATTTTTCGCCATAACATTATTATTGTTTTATCAAATAACGTTCGGATTTCATTTTCAGGTGCGTAGAAGAGAAAGATAAACCAGTTGCTATGGGCCTTGGTCTCATGCTCATGAGCCTTTGTGCATTCGTTCCATCCCCCATAATCTTCGGTATAATTCTAGGTAAAAACAAAGGGCAACGCATTTGAATGGATCTATGAAAGTAATTTTCTTACAGATAAAGCTTGCCTAGTTTGGGGGAAAACTTGCACAGGCAACGGCAACTGCTGGTTGTATAACGGAGAGACCCTGAGGTACACCATGAACTACACGGCGGCAACATTCGTACTGATCGGAACAATGTTCGACGTTGGAGTATGGTACTTCGTCAAGGACTTGAAGATATTCGATGAAGACATAGAATTAGATGAGACCTCGCCTCTAGGAGAGAACAATGTAGATAAGTGAATAAATAGGAGAACTAATCATAAACTTGTCTCGTTCTGAGGATCATCCGGGATATCCGTCTTTGCAGTGATTTCCTCGTAAATATTTTCTTCTTGGTCATTTTGTTGGTCGGGCTTGTTCACCTGCAGAACTATGTATACCAACGAGGTTTTCAATGAGCTCGATGAATCCGTATCACCTTTCATTTCCTCATCACATATATCTCCTAAATCATCGGCCAGTGCTACAAGTGATTCACCCAAAGATTCTACAGACGAAGTTTTTGAATTTTGTCGACCATTCGATCCAGAGCTGAAAGTTGAGGGCGATGTCGTTTCCAACTTTCTGCCGCTATCTGCCTCTTTCATTGACGAATTCAGCTCATCTTTGTTGAAAGTGCGCATGAAAGGGTATTGCTCTTCAGCTTGAACAGTAGAATGTCCGGGAACTACAGCTCTAGCTTCAGCTTGGTTAGTATCTGGTGGCAGAATACGCACCTCCAAATCAGAACTGCTACAGTAGTATTTGCCCACATAAAGGGGCAGATCTCTGAGTATACAAAGTAGTATAGTAGCAAGGCAAGCTGCTAGGAGTATTAGAAATATCGTCATGGATGAGAGAAACAAAGAAAACCATTCCGAGAAGTATTTACACCCAGCTTTGTTCCTGTCTTCACAAAAATTATCTGCAACAAAAATGTTTGCATCACAACAGGATGAATAATGAGAAATAGCCAACTGGTGGATGGAAGAAATCAAGACGAGTTGATGTAAGTATATGAGATATATTTTTTTGACATCCTCAACGGAGATGCAAGATGATCGAAACGTATAAGTTTGATGACCCAAATTTCAGAAGTGATTTACTGTCATTCGTTCAAAATTGCCAGCGTCGTATCTCTATTGTGTCTGTCCGTGATGGCACTTCATGAAACGAAATTGAAGAACATAACTTCTCATTATTGTGACAAAAAAATGACTCGATCGTTCTTCCCCAGAACAATCCTTCAGGTACAGATATATCGGACGAAACAAATGTTTCCTTCAATACACACATTTACCAATTCGTCGTTCCAATGAGGCTAGAGTTGCAAGACGGAGATCTGGCAAGAATTTGGAAGTGATAATCTGAAAATCTAGTATATTCACCAAGGAGGTAGATCACAGAATCCCCAAAATGATTATCAGGTATTGCTGTTCACAAAAATGAATTTTCCTCTCAGAAAGATGACCTCAGAAGATTCAATTAATGAGAATTATCTGAACATGAATTTTCATTGAGCCAATAATGAAATGGATAACAACTCTTGATAACTAGCTGATCTTTGTTGTCAAGTATTACTTCACGAGAATGTGCAATGAATCAACTTACAATTCCGTCATTATGGCGTTTTGCCTGCTCTATCTCTCTGAACGAATTTTCTGAATCTGGCGATGGAGTTTTTCCATAGTAGTTATGCAGTCTTTTTTAGTCTCAACAGATATACGTAGCTGGCAAATTTCAGTAGATTACGAGGAATCATTTCTGATATATCGGTCATCGGAGTGATATAGCAAACTCCCATAATATAACCAAAAAAGCAAACATATACCTAAATTGTCCTACACTTGTCGTAGTTTCAGCTATCCACCATTTGGCCATGTGGCATTCCTCACGAGTCACCCTGTACAAGGGCTCAATAGATCTACTAGATCGGAGTTGTTCACTCATTTGTCTGACCAAGAGTAGGTATTTCTGTAGGATATCGTATAGACCTACCTGAGACACAGTCATAAATCAGCTTCACAGGAACATATGGAACGATACCCAATAATGTCATTCCTAGTCCAAGCGCAACTGCTTTGTCTTTGTTGGGAACACTTCTCATATTGATGATGATATTGGGAACCACAGTAGAAGCTAGGAGACCATATGATATGACACTATTCGCTTGTGCCATCACCAGTAACACTTTACAATGCTGAGTTTCACAAGAACCCTCAGATACAGTCATTCCACAAGAACAATTGTAGACCTGCAATGAGATTGGATACCTACTTCGCCCGTCCTCGTAGATTGAAACAGTGTTATCGCCATGAATATTCATTTACTAACCTTAGTTTCAGCACTCAAGTATTTACATCCAGCATAACAGGGAGAAAAGTACGTCTTTCCATTCACACATATTGGTTCGAATAATTCATCAGCTGAACATCCACAATTACTGCTGCAATAAGGAATCCTTATAAATGCATCCTTATACTCAATCATTGATCCTTGAATACAGTTCGGAAATGCTGTTGCCGAAAAAACGACCGCAGTGAAGAAAAACACGAAAACATTCCAACTGACAAGTTGTTTAGCTGTGGGTTTGAATTTGGCTATCACTATACCTGAAGTTAGTACGAATAGAGCAGCTACCGGTTGTTTCAAAAGTGTTTTAGTGAACTGGATGAGTTCTGAATCACTATAACCGAAGCTGCCCTTCGTGGAAATGTGATACTTCGTTTGATTGAAATATTTTTCTAATAAACTGAAATTCACCAAGGCTGATTCCAGGACGACGAAAGAGAAGGTGTTCAATAGTAGAATTTTATTTTTCAATAGTCTGGATACGGTGACGAAGAAGCCTAAAAAATTGATGGATTATTCTTTTTGTACTGTTTAGCCGAGAATACTTCACCATCGATAATTTCCTCACTCTCCTCCGGGTCTATACCAGATGCTATGCTAACCAGTGAGTTCACAGATTTCATCATAACTATTTTCGGAAGGATTTTTGGGAACAAAGCGATTATACTTCCAATAATGAATGTCAAAGCTCCGATGGTAACCCATACTGAAATAAGAGTGAATGGTGATAGTCCCCAAAATCATCATCTGTTCTACCTGGAGATGCAAATATAGCATTCACTTTGGGGATGAAGGGTATCCATGAAATGTACACTCCGAGTTGCTTCCCCAGTTCACTAGCTCCAAATGCCACCCCTTAAAAACATTAGGTGAATAAGTTGTTTCGAGGAGGTGGTACATTCATTTTTCAGCTCTTTGTAGGATTTTCTCTCCTCGTTTCTGAATCTGTCCTTGCTACAAATATATTGAATAACTTCTCCTTCATTTGTTAGAAACGAGGAGAGAAAATCCCACAGTGAGTTATAACTTGTATATTGACATTCACACTCACCAATATAAACTGGACTGTGTTTGGCACAGATATGGTCGTCGATATATGTCATACCAAGAGTCATGAATGCTACGGTTGTCATACCAGATAATGTTTGGAACATAATGATAATAGCTAAAGTAATCGAACGAGTTTCCCACGGAATGGTGTCCATCGCAAAATCAACAGATTTGTTGCCACCACAAAGTTGTGGGCCTGAAACGAAATGCATTCAAACAATCCCCATTATCGTCGACATAGTATGCTTTGAGACATTTTTCTTGGCTTAGCTATATATTTCTCATGGTAAAATTACCTGTAATGGCACTATTAATCTCAACTTCAGTAAATGGATTATAAATTTCAGGAATTGCTAAAGTTGCACACGATATGGAAAGAAATATAGTTAGAGCTCCCATCCAACTTGCTCGATGTATTCGGTTTCCCCAGTAAGCCACATATAATGCAAATATACCGACAGATATCTCGTTCGCGAAAATGAACCAGCCTGAAAGGAAAACAAATCATCAGTTATACGGGAGGGACAATGGGAAATGAGGAATTGGGAAATTATTTTATGGAAAATCTGAGCCATCTTTTCAATAAGGAAAATCGGTTCAGTTGACACTGAAAATATTGGGTGGATCGACTAGTGATTTCCTCAGATTCTTCCTTCCTGTGATGTATTTGCTCGATAAGAAAATCTGAGAATAATTGTGATTGGTTCCGTATCAGTGTTAATCGTGATTCAAATGAATATGACGACGTATATTCTTCATTTGTAAATATATACAAGAATGAAGAAATGGCCATATAGACGAAATGATGCATATTCAATAGTATGCTGGAATGTGCTGGATTTATGAGACTGACTATTATGCTATATGCTTTTACGGAATTGGAAAATACTTTTTATAAACGCAGAAGAGCACAGGAACATAATAGTTGGCAACAGGTGATCTTTCATTTTCATATACCCTCCTAATGGGACAGGACGTGTATGAGGCTTAGCCCTTTCTTGAATTTCGTTAAATCATGCGATTTTTCATCTTCATAGATGTAGCCTCACTGATAGCCATGCTTCAACACGATTTTATATTGACAATTCTCATTGTAAATTTGTGCTTTGAGGTCGAGACTGAGGTTACATGTTTCATAATTTGACGCATCCATGAAAAAATATTGTGATGATGACTTCGAATTTTCCTACTTTCACCACTGAGACCAGATTCAAGTCATCTGAAAATGATAGATGTAGAACTTACCCGTAGCAGGCACATCATAATGGACCAACCACAGCTGGGAAGTACTCCGGAAATAGGAGAGAATAACTCCAAGGATGAAACCTACACCTGACAAGAGCCCCATGAAAACGCCGAACCTCGCGAACCTCTCCAACCCCAAGCATTTCGTGAGTGAGGGAAGGAACGAAACGCCGCAGTCGATTTCGTTCAGGTAGTTCCCCATCGGAGCGGCGAAATTCGCATTTTCCGAATCGACACGCAACAAATTCGTCGGATGCACCATTTTGAGAAAGGACCACTTCACATACTATAACTCCGGAGATGTCCCATTCACTCTCTGGCGTGCCTGAGCTGAGCACCTGCGACAGAGTGTGTGATAGATAAATCGTCGATAATGACGATTATACCGGCAGATAAGATATCGATGCAATGTTCTTATTTAATGCTACATAACTCCAACAAATGATTTAGGATGAATCATAACTGGACGAAAACAATCGCAATCAGCATTGGACTAGCCCTATAGGACATCTGTTACAACTTCCTTTAGGCGCAGTGACAGAGCTTGCCAGTTATCTGGAATCGCTCGAGAAATATCTATGAAAAAGAGATAGATCGTCAACTCTCCTTCCTGTGTGTTTGGAAGCTGAACTTCAAACATGTCCACATGCCTCCAGGACAGGTGGAATGTGCGCTTTGTAGATGCTGGGGTGTGAAGTACCTCTACACGGGGCAGACCTCTCTAGATCATCGTAGAAAGGTCGGCGATCTTTTCCTTTTTTATAGGTACTTTCACGGTCGGTGCTCAACGGAAATATCATCTATTTTGCCACCACGCGCGATTCCTAGTAGACAAACCAGACGAGCTCAAGCTGGTCACTCCTACACTGTCAGGCTCGAGACCTGTCGAACATCGCTATACCAAGCATCATTCATCTATAGAACGGCAAAGTTGTGGAATTCTTTGCCTAGTGAAGTCTTTCCTGGTGCTTACAACCTCCAAACTTTCAAGAAAAATTCTAACACCTTCCTTCTTTCCCAAAATTCCACCGCTGGCTAACACGATGTTCCTCGAACATTATAGGTTTCCCTTTCGTGTTGTCCACAGATAAAAAAAGGCATGTTCATATGAAGCTGTTCTCGCAATGGACGTCATATAAGAGAGCGCTGATGGTGGTGATACCAAACAAGAATATTGACGACTTCATAGGAATTGTGGTACCTGACATCATTATATTTATAGTATCGACCTGTCTCCTCTGGCCCCACCAAATGATATAGGGGCACTAGCTTGACGTCTAACAACAGATTCACCCGATCCTTGAATACTACTGAGAATGCTCGAGACGATTTAGAGTTATCAATGACCCATATTCTTGACATTTTTGTAGTGGAGATTCCAGTTATAATATAGGAATTTTTCCAACTACACATTTTTTTAGCAAAATTGGAACACTGAAAAATATTCTGACATTCTAATTAGGAAGTATCACTCCCTATCGTATATGTATTGTGAGAACTTTGTTAACACCATATCTGTATTACAGAGGGTCGAATCATTATTATAGTTCCTAGTTATTCCAAACATAGAAAGATATGTTACTTTTTCAAAAATGATTTGAGTCAGTCCATCTCTGCAATTCTATTCGCCTGAAAATTATCTGCTTTCAGAAGTGGGGAAACTCACGTCTTCGTTGTTGAGGTATTGCACGTTCTATTGGCAGTTGAGTCATCAGATTGGCAATTGGGCATACCAGGTCTTTATCGATAAAATGCTTAACGATGTGTGGCTATAATAAATGATACATCAGGAACTTGAAGGATAGATATTCATATGCATATGCGATCTCAATACAGTTTCATAGTTCGTTGACCTAACTAGGGCCTGTGAAAAAATTGGGAATCATTTGAAATGAAAGTGTACTTACTTACACTCATTTTCCATTATAACTTCAACAATAGTTGATACACAGTATGGTGATCCCATTGTAATATTTCTTCCACGTTTTTTGTGGGAATAAGCAGTTTCAGCTAAGACGCAGTATATAACGAATGCCATAATACCTACTGGCATAGCTATAACATATCAAACTCTTGTATATTTTTTTTTTCTTTTATCTGTGGACAACACGAAAGGGAAACCTATGATGTTCGAGGAACATCGTGTTAGCCAGCGGTGGAATTTTGGGAAAGAAGGAAGGTGTTGGAATTTTTCTTGAATGTTTGGAGGTTGTAAGCATCAGGAAAGACTTCACTAGGCAAAGAATTCCACAACTTTGCCGTTCTATTGATGAATGATGCTTTGTATAGCGATGTTCGACAGGTCTCGAGCCTGACAGTGTAGGGGTGACCAGCTTGAGCTCGTCTCGTTTGTCTACTAGGAATCGCGCGTGGTGGCAAAATAGATGATATTTCCGTTGAGCACCGACCGTGAAAGTACCTATAAAAAAGGAAAAGATCGCCGACCTTTCTACGATGATCTAGAGAGGTCAATGATTTGGTGAGTGTTGTGTCATCGACTAGGCGAATAGCTCTCTTCTGAATTGAATCTAAGAGCTTAAGCGTATGTTTGGGGGCTGAGCTCCAAACATGTGAGCAGTACTCCAGGACAGGTCGAATTTGTGCTTTGTAGATCATAAGCAGTTGCTGGGATGTGAAGTATCTCTTCGCACGGAAAAGAAAACCGAGTTTTTGTGAAGCAGTCTTCGCAATGGACCTCACATGATCGTCCCATGAGAGAGCACTGTTGGTGGTGACACCCAGCAAGGATATTGACGACTTCATAGGAACAGTGGTACCCGACATCATCAAATTGGGCATTGTGTGATCAGCCTTCTTGGTGAACATACAAGCTTGAGTTTTAGTTGTATTGAACTGTACTAGATTCTCAGATCCCCATTTCAGAATTCTTGTCAGATCCTCATTTAAAGCATCAACCTGTCTTCGCCTTGCACCTCTGGCCTCATTGGATGATATAGGGGCTCTATATGCAAATTCAATGCCATGATTCAGGTAGGTACCTATAAATCAATGTTCAAACCTATATTCAAGCATATATCACTGTATTCATCTATTATTCGAACGCACAATTAGAGGTAGAACAATGATCATTCGCAGAAAACGCCAATATTATTTCTCGGAACACTTTGTTGGAACAGGGATAAGCCATTCCATAATTGAACATATTTGGTCATTCGCTTCATTTTCTAGTTATGAACATACAGTACACACATTCCGTTGAATTTGTTCGAGAAGTCCCGATGGAAATTTTCGAGATATCCCGATAGGATAATTGTGGAATATATATTTTTTTTATCCATCTCAGATCATTCATATGTACTGTTTGACAATTCACAAATAACATGAAAACGAGTGCAAAAGTTTTCACGAAACGAATGGAGAATCTACTGACAAAAAAATAGCTGATCTGACAATGATCAATGGTTTATAACGTCCACCTGTTGCAAGAACTTTTTGTTTGCAAGAGTTCTTGTTATCTTACTGCTCAGCAAAAAGTATAAGATATCTCGTTGGTAGAATAGAAGACGGAACTATCCTGTATAACTAGAATTCATGGAATCATATCATTTCCTTTTCCACCCTAGTAAACCGATATCTTCATATAGAATTTTTTTATAGTACAATGCACAGATTGGTGCTACAGAGATGAATTCCTTCGACAAGAAAGACATAGAGGAAGTGATAGGACAGGAAACATACTTTTGTTATCATCTGCAGAAATAAAGACGAGAATGAGTCTAAAGAGCAACACTGAAGAGTTATTAATCGAATTTCAGCTCAGGCATGAGGCAATTGATACATCAAAGACTGAAATGCCTGATAAGTCTCAACTTCGCTAATGCATTTTTCTAATTAACCACTTTCGGAGCTGAAAAATCGGAAACCTTCTCACAGGTCTGCAAAAGAACGAATAACTCCTGCAAGATTAAAGGAAACATATACCCAATTACTTGAATTTTCGCATCGTGTAGTTCATGATGAGTCAATGTCATTCCACTATAGAAATATATACCATCAATTTGCCTGTTCGGTTGATAGGTATGTTGTTTTCAAACATGAACTTCATTTTGTCGATACACCACCTAAATGAAAGCAAAAAGAATTCAAATGAATGATGGTATACTAAATGATGATAAGGAGAATGTGGGTGCACACTATGCACAGTCATGAACGGATAATATAATTATTCCAATCAATTTCGATATGATAACTGTTACGTAACATGATATCTAGTTATAAATGGTTCTTGAATGAATGAAATGGCGTGAAATCAGACAGTATCCCCTTACGAATTACTGATATGCATTTAATGAATCTCTACAAGCCTCAGATATCACTCAATAATGTTTCAATTGCTGTCTGAACCCGACTTAGTATATTTTTCACAACATTAGAAGGACTGAAATTGAACTCGTTGACTGAAAATTGGTCATGAGAACTGATCAATCTTGAAATTGGTCCAACCGACAGATCAATCTTGCGAAATCGACTTGCCAACTACCAACTAGTCAAATTTCAAGATCGATTTGTAAATTAACCACTAATTGCAAGATACTAGTTGCAAGATATACCTGTCTATTGCGTAGTGATTGCAAGATCGATCTAGCAATTACGGCTCCATTGACAAATCGACCTTGCAATTAAGCTCATTTCGAGATCGGTCGGTTGAGCTCGATAGTAGAAACGGTTCAATTGACAGATCGATGGTGCGAGCTCTAATTTCAAGATCGAACTGCCAATTGGCTTCATTGTAAAAGCGATCTCTTAATTGGTGCCTAATTGATAGATCGATCTTGCAATTATTGGTCTATCGACAGATCAATCTTGCAATTGAACCAATTGGCAAATCGATGTTGCGAAATTGATTTGGCAACTAATCAAATTTCGAGATGGATCTGTCAATCAAGCACTACTCGCAAGATCAATCTTGCGATTAGAGCGATTGCGATTGTCAGTACATCGGACAAATGAAGTTGAATATATAATGACAGCCCCTATCATAAAGATTAGAGGTTAGATTTTCCAAACTAGTTCTGTAAAGAAGTACTTTCCAGCCTGGATGTCATTCATTCGCATCTCTATACATGAAACTATCATTATATTAATTGAAACTTCCGTGAGGAGTTCTTATTGGTGTTCTTGCAACATCTCTCGAGAGCTAATCAAGTTTATCAAAGTGATTTGCCGGAATCAAATACCGGATGAAAATAATGAACTCGGCGTATGAAATTCGACAAGAGTCGCCAAAATTAAGAGCTTTGATCATTCGACGGGAATGTTTACTTTTTCTGGATAACCCTAAGTGGAAATGAAATCAACGAAATCCTTTTATCTCTAATTCTATCCCATCATAGGGTGAGTGGAAGGTCTCCCTTCTCGAGATAATAATAAGGGTGCGGTGTATTCCAGCCGATATATTACTCCGTGTTATGGATTCATGAGATGTCAGTTTGCTTCCACTCTGTATCATTTCATATCAAAGGGAATCGTCATAAGATCATAAAAAATACAAGGTGCTGATTTTCGCTTGATTTCTCGAGTTGAGTTTTCATTTTTGGATGACTAGCCATATTGACTTGCCATGCCAGAATGGGCTCAAACAGATTATATTCTTTGTATAACCCACATGTTGATATTGAATATGTGGAATAAATTGATTATTTCCGAAATTAAAAACATTTCGAAGACAGGTTGGTTTATATTTTCAAGAACACAGTATTTTTTACCTTCGGTATTTTGATAAATTGAAACCAGCAGAATAATACCTCAATGTCAAGATTGTCACAAAATCAATTACAATGTCAGGACATAGATAGACTGCAGTTTTATCACTTATTGTGATTGAATTGTCTATTGTCTATCAACGTACAATACAAGGAACATAAAATATACATGATATAGGTATAGGATCTTATCAGAAACTGATGAAGTCACAAATAGATACAATAAATAGTAAATATAAATACTTTTTATGTTTATACCCACAGAATATATATTTATATATATAAATGAATATACAAGTTCGATCCAGTTGCGTTTCAATCTTCCATTTATTCAATTGTCATTTCTGTTTTATCTCTTGAGACTGTGATGAACGAGCCCTATAAATAAAGAAAAGGAAATGTGAATATAAAGAGTCTCGTGATATTTCATTCGATGAAATAAATATTTTTGATTGCAAACGTTGAAATTGACTTCGATGATGAATTTTATGTGATTCAAGAGAATTCCTCATGAAAAATCAGAAGAACTATTCTAAGATGGATCATACATAAAATATAATATACAGTAGTCAAATATCACATATTCATAGAAATTATTTACTCCAAATACTAAGTATTTTCCTTGATTATTTCAATAGTCAAGAGTATTTGTGATGATTATATCATGAGTATAGTTCTTGAACTTATATGCATTTTACTTGTACTATTGTAATATCCATATTATAGATATTATACATAAATAATGAAAATTATCACTCCTGATCCCAAAAAGTTCTCTGAAATATTCACAATACAACTTCTATCGTTACCCTATAGATGCCGCTAGGCTTTAGACATGAGTTTATTTAGTTTATTGATTGAGAATTCCTTTTCCGAATTCACAAGTTTCGAACTACGCTTCTGCAGATAGCACCACTGCTATGAAAGAACGTATAGCGCGTTGCGTGATATTCATCTAGTCGTCAACAGATGGCATTGTGATCAACAATTTCGTCAATTCAGGAGATTCTCAAATTTTGTTATTCTCATTGTTACTTCTTTGGTGATTTGTTCATCGGTTCAAAATATCAACATAAAAGATGTCCAAGGATAACATGCAAAAAGCTCTACGGGGTGGACAAGAGCTCAAGAATAGGCCGATTGAGATCAACTTGCATATTTAACCATAACAGTGTTCATCTTATGGGCAATGTGTTCAATTGCCCATATATATATATATATATATATATATATGATTCATATATGATTCATATATGATTCATGATATGATTCATTGTCCATCACTTATATACAGGGAGAGATATATATTTTGCATTCTGTTTGAAGAAAATCGATGGAACTTTTCCTAATCTGAGGTCTTGAGAAGTTTTGTTTGATTCTCGAGATATCAGACAGAATTGATTTCGGCGCTTCTCCATTCCATCGTACATTTTCTTCATTTCGCAACCTATTCAGTATACGATACAATATAGGGTTTTGGATATTTTTGAAAACTTCATGCGGATGTGATGATGATTACAATAATAATTGAAGAAGTATGAAAATCAGAGAGGAAGACTATGAGATATCATAATCGATCAGGACAATTTCATTGAAATTAGCATGAATGATGATACTATTAGAAAATGTTGTCAAAGAGGTTATAGAATATATAATGGCCTCTAAAAGAGGCTATTCTTGTATAGATATAGAGAAGCAAACTGAAAAACTTCTTTATGTACCTAACATGTTGATTTGATTTATGATCGGAGTGAGTTGAAAAGATCAAAATTGAATCCATATTGAAGCATGGATTAAAAACACCTCTACCTAAAACAAGTCAGAAATAGCTCTGCGTCCGCTATAAAATTCCATCAAATTCTGGATTTTCACTTCTGTCATCTTGCTTGTTTCGATTTGTCTCCACAAAGGAACTCAATTATCGATGAATCATGGATAAGAACTTGTTATGAGTCTTATACACTATACACATTTCGATATTCATGACTTACGACGGAAGACCCACGACTCTTTCACTAAGCCATAGATCTGTAACTACCTAATCATAGTTTCTGTTATTGCATGCTCTACACCATACCCACAAACTAATCATGAAGATTCAATATACATTCAATGTTCTGTAACATAGAGATAAAAAGAAAAGCTTATTGTGAAAAAATGGTTTCATCATAAGGGTACTCTTGCAAATGCCCGCATTTTACTATATAAAAGGTCCTACACAGTGCTTTCTCATTACAGTGTCTTCTGCAGTGTTCAAGTGGTATGTGCAGAGTTGGATAGTGGAAAATGCCATTCAACACGACAAGTAAGTTTAGCCATTTTTTCCTTTACCGTACTCGCTCTTTGGAAAATATTACGTTTAGACCAAAGATACAATCATCAGGAAATTAACATTTTTGAAATATTCTGGAAACCGTCAAACATGTAGAAGGTTCCCGGAATTTGCATTAACACCCTCAATCCTCCATTTTCAGTGATGGATATCGGTGCGAACCGCCAACCGAGATTCGGTTACGCGCCACTGCTAGGTTTGCTCCTTGCCAACCTCCTTTCTAACACCGCAGTGGCTAAATACGCTCCTCTAGGGGCCCTTCGTCTGACGTACGAACCACTACCTTATTTGAAACCAGCCCAACCGACTACTCAAAACGAATACTGGCATGCCGTGACCAACCCTGACGGCCCACCTAGCCCAGCTACAGAAACAACCGAGCATCAAATTATCCACCACCATCACCATTTACCAACCGGCTCTCAGCAGCAAATCGTCAATATCAATGAAAGGCCTACTGAGGTTTTCTTAGGGGAGACCGAAACGGAAGGTAATGAACAGGCTGAGACAACTCCGGTTATTTTCGAAGAACCAGCTCCTGTATTACTCGAAAGAAGTTCGGAAACACCTGTGATGGACGAACCCATCGCTGAAGAGTCGAGAATACTATCTACAGAGCTCTTGGCTCTGGTTTCGAACAACTCTGCTCTCGCCACGAAGAACATAGTCAAACGTGGTACATCGAGCAGATACACAAGAAGGAACAATAAGTACAGCTACCAGAAGCGCAGAAGGATCCCAACCACGACTACCGAGGATTACTACGATAGCTACGAAGATGCGGCTGCCACCACCACAACCACCAGGAGGTACAAACCCAAGAGGAGGCCTTCCAAACCCGTCAGAAGACCGATTCTCGACTCCTACGAAGACAGCGACAGCAATTACAGTGACTTGAGCAGCGATGAGGACTACGAGGAGTCTTACGAACTGACCACCAGGCCGCAGAAGAGGAGGAGGCGCCCCACAACAACAACCACTACTACAACTGAGAGATACAACAGGTACAGGAACAAAAACAAGAACAAGAAACATCAGAAGCGCCAGAAGGTCAGCAGTCTGGACGACTACGATGATGTTGAGTATGATACAGAAAGATACGATCCAACTACCACCGAGTTCGTGAGGGAGACAGAGAGGCCAGGCCTGCGACAAAGACCACGCCCAACTACCACCACAGAAACGCCTGATGCGGAAACTACAACTTTCATGACTATGTTGACAGCTGGTACCACTGATTCTTCGAATACAACTCGCAACAATACGAATAATAATAATAATACGGGATACGGTTAGTATTTTTCGATTCGAGGAGAGAACTGAGTACATGTTTATTTCTTCCATAGGCTATGGACCTTCTAATGGAAACGAGGGCATCAGCATCACTTATGGTCCTCCGAGTGCACAAGGCGGTTCTTCTGGTTCATATAGTCCTCCATCTTCTTCGTATGGCGCCCCATCTTACCCACCGTCTTTCGTTCCAAGCCCATCATTCAACCCACCGAGCTCATCATACAATCCTCCGAGTACCTCGTATGGTACACCATCTAGTTCTTACGGAACCCCAGGCAGTTCCCATGGGACACCCAGCACTGCTTACGGAACGCCAAACAGCTCGTATGGAACGCCAAGCCATAGTTCCTACTATCAGGTGCCGTTTTCAGATTGGTACAGCAACGAGGTTACCAGAAACAATATCGTGCATAAAGTTCACGACTTGATAGGTTTCGATAAGGTCTTCAATTGATCCGTACAATGTAGATGATCATTCGAATTTATCAGAGGTGCATAGATGGAAACTAGTAAGAAATGAGGACTATTGTCATATACAATATCAACTGAACTTTTGTCATGAGAGAATCATTATATTTATTCCTTTCCTTCTATATGCCTAGGGATGTTTCCATATTGAAGATAGATTGACGAATGATACGACGCACACACACACACCGCTGAATCTGTAATATATAATAGTCATTAAAAAGTAATCATAATTAGAGCAGGAAATGATTTTCTATTCATTGGTAGTATAATTACCCACTAGATTTTTCCGATATTCGTATGGCATTGGTGTGCGGGTATTATATAATTTATTGCTTTCTACAGATACTCACAGGAGTTTGTAAATAAATTGATGATATATATAGCAATACATTTCATGTTATTTCTTCCACAATCTGACTACGGTCCAAAAACTTCAATATTTTGCTACTTAGCATTTTGAAATCACATAGTTCAACATTCAGAATATTCACAATTCACGTAGATGGAAAGATCAATAGAAATAACACCTTCAGTTATCGACAAAAAATAAGGGGCTACTGAAAGAATGAGCAAACGCATATCATTATGTAAGTATCACATCGAATGCATTGCTGATATAGCCTCTAGTTTCACGGAATATTTTAATTAATTTCTGAAACATTACCCATATATGCATTGCATGGCAGTATGGAATACATATGTGTATCTGACCCTTGCGAATGTACAGGAAATAAGGATAGAGCGATAAAAGTAGCATTAGGTTGTAAACTGAATTCGTCCTATATACACGTGGTTGATATAATGTCACCTTCTATCTATAACTCCCATCTGATATCCAAGCACGAAATGATGTAGAATACGAATGAAATTCAACCGCTTCAGCAAAATATTGTCAATGCATTGTTATACCCATAAATTCACAATGACTATTATACAATGATTGCTATTGACAACTATTGATACTTGACAACTATCATACAATGACTAGATTTCTCTGGGATTTCCTCTCCTCGTTCCTGAAAAATAAAAATAGAAGTCATAATAATTATTTCAATATGATTGTAGTAGGTAATGACTGATTTGTCAATCTCAAGCGCAGTGAAATTTTGTGGCAAAACTGTCCTTACTACAACTTACATATAAAGGAGCCAGATACACCTAATAGATGATACAATAATTCCCCCTTTGGGCGTATTTTATAGTGGTCGATTTTCAAGAGATTCAATCCGAATTTCGAAAAAATCCTGTTTCACATTTTCATTTTATATTTTGGCAAGAAAGGGAGTCCTATAATGTTCGTGGAACATCGTGTGAGCCAGAGGTATTGGAGTTGGACCAGGCAGAGAATTCCACAATTGCCGTTCTGTTGCTGAATGATGCTTGGTAAAACGAAGTTCGACAGGTCTCCAGCCTGAGCATGTTAGAAAGACCAGCCTGAGCTCGTCTATATAGTTTGCCCTATCTGGAATCGCTCGTGGTGGAATAATATTCGAGATGAGCAAAGACCATGGCAATATCTGTAAATAAAGGGAAATCTCCCAGCTTCCATTAATTATTCATATGATTTCAAATGAATTGCCATTGAAGTGAATGTGGAATTGTGCTGAAGATTGCTGTGAAAAATATACATGATGCTACTCAGACAGAAATATTCATGATGAGCTGTGGAGGTGGCAATCATAATCGCTACTTTATTCAAGAGTTGCGAGAAAACTCGATTCTCCCCTGATTTTTCATGGTATGCGTGTCATGCTTGATGATGGGGGTCGGAACTGAATTGTTTCCTGAACTTATAGAATATTTCCTGGCAAGTTGTTATCGTTGCATAATAAAAGTACCCACGCCTCAAGCAGTCACGTAGACATGATAGACTGATTAATTGACTGTTTATTTAACATAATTTTGGACTCAGTAATCGCAGATTAGAGCGTAGTAGAAAACTTAATAAACTTGATGTATTCATCATATTCTTCGATAAGAGGTGTCATTTTCAATCTATTCTCAAAGTTTTCTAGCTATCGAAGAGACGAAATTTCTTTCTACTTATCACGTTTTTGAAGTCTGAACTGGATATTGGAATATTTCAAATCACGAATTTCTATTTTCACAATATTGGTACTGAACTATAAACTATTTCGCGTGGTTTCTTTTCATTTGAGTAGACAATATGAGTCTATTCAACCGAAAAAGACTTCCAAAATGGAAGGAAAACTATCTGAATGAATTCAAAATATCTTGAACATGTTATTGACCTAACCAATTCTCAACCTCCGTTTCTGATATATAGTCAATCATTTTCCGCATACACTTGTGGTTCTCCAGTAGTGTGCTCTTGAAATAATGACAATATCATGAACCTGATGAAGAAAGGACCCGACGATAGACATAGACCATAAAAGTAACTTTGGAAATAACAATTGACAAATAGACTTCTTCAATTGAATGTACTGACAATTCAGAACAATTGCTAATATCCATTCCAAAAAATTCAGCTTCCTAATACATGCATTAATGAAGAAAAACAATCCATTTCCCTAATGTCGCAGATGATACCTCACCGAGCCGTTCGAGATAATTACCGACTGTAGAATTTCGGATGGTGTGAAGGCGATTTAGATTGTTATTTTGGGCAGCAGAAGGAGGAAGTCGAAATTGTTCTGTCGTTTGCAGCTACGGACTGCGAGAGATTCGGAGTCTATTTTCGGTGGCCTCTTGGTTATTAGACGTTATTAGGAGCATAAACATCTGTTGCCCGTTAATCAGTCCTGAACTGATTTTATTTTCACTACTTGTCTCTACAAAATACACGTACGAGGCGTGACCGAAAAATATACAGAATCAGGAAGTTCTTATCCCACTAAGATACCTACTATAAATGTCAGCACCACATTATGAGAATAATAAAAATGGGAATGATGAAAGAATTACCTTTCCATCCTCGATTGATTCAGTATCCTAGCAAGCGATCTTTTGGGGTCAGATTCATGCCAGAGCCGTCATTCTTTCATTCATAACGTATACGAGGTCTGTCCCAAAAGTATTCGACCTGCATTCATAATTCCGCCCTGGCATAGTTTTTCGTCATCCGGCTCATGAAATCCTCCAAAATGATCCCCAGTCGACTGCAGATCTGGTAGTCTCTGCTACAACTGTCAATGTTGAATTTGTCTTGGCACCAACTTTGTTTTTCCTCCACATCAACGTTTGTTGTGACTTCCTGTCCAATCCATAGCTTCGGAGATGACAGTACACTTCATTTTGCCTTTGGAGTACGGAGACGAAGACAGAGATCGGCTATAATTGAAGATCTGGCAAGAATTTTGAAATGGGGATCTAAGAATCTAGTAGAGTTTAATGCAGAAAAAAACGTAGCTTTCCCCACCAGAGAGGCAGAGAAGCACACAATGCCCAATATTATGATAACAGGTACCACTGTTCCTGGTACCACCACCAACAACGCTCTCTCTTGGGATGATCATGTGAGGTCCATTGCCAGAACTGCCTCACAAAAACTTTTGGCTTTCTGTTCCGTGCAGAAACGGTACTTCACACGCCAGAAAGTCCTCATGATCAACCAGTGCAAATTCGAACTTTCCTGGAGTACTGTTCTTATGTTCAGAGTTCAGGCCCCAAACATACGCTGAAGCTCCTAGCTTCTATTCAGGAGAGAGCTATTCATTTAGTCGGTTATTCATCGAACTCTCTAGAATATGGTAGGAAGGTGGGCAATCTCTTATTTGTAAATATTTCTATGGTCGGTGCTATGGTAGGAAAACTCATCTATCATTCCACCACGGGCGATTGATGCTAGACCTCTCGATACCTTCTCGATACCTTCAATCTTGGAGTCGAACATCGCAGGGAGCTAGGTCGGGCGTATACGGAGACTGTAATATTATTTTGCAAAAGATTATTCTTGTAAAAGTCTTCTTTGTATGACTCATCTTGCGACTGCGCATTCATTGGAGCTTCTGCAAGAATTTTCAGAAAAAAAGTGCACAGAAGGCGAAATTCCGAAAATCGACTTCCAGAACTGCTTCAGCTCGTGGAAGCACCGATAGCAGCTCGGTCGAAAAGGGATTATTTTGGAGGATGCCATGAGCCGGAAGACGAAGAATACTACCAGCGTGGAGTTATGAAATGCAGACCTTGTATCCCTATGGATATAACTACATTCGGTGTGACATGCGTCCCTACACCCCATACCTCCAGCTGCGCGATATTTCTGAATGAACCACCGTTTCTTTCATACTATTATCTAAACATTACAATGCGAAACATGATAAGAGGCTGGCATTTCACAATCAACTTTTAATCTATATCCGATGTAGATTGCCGCTGAACATGAGATGAAACGTTACGAAAACCGTTTCGCACCTGAGAAAACCTAATAACTAGCAGAATACAAAGGATGAGAAACCTTGTACCTAAGTAATACTCGAAGGTGATATGGCGTCGGCCTGAAGTTTCCATACGCGCCCTGTGAAGATGCCCTTCACGGACTTATTATACGTAAACTACTGAGTATATCAGTATACCTCAATATCCACTTAAAATTTACGACCATATAATGAATATCACTATCACGGTAAATAAATAATGATCTGATAACCATAACTATGCAATTATATTCTTGTCCCAACAATAACACTAACTAAGGTTGTCGGTTCATTGGCGAGGAAGGTGTGAGTAGGTGAATGGAATGGTTTGGTCCATCCAACGACTGGTCTAGAGCTAATATACAAGGTATTCTCGAAGTGACAGCTTGTGAAAATTCATTAGGAAACTGATGGAGATTCGTACAAGGAGATAATCAACTTCAGTCACTTTTTCGAAAAAAAAACGAAATATCCTTTTTTTGGACCACCGTGTATTATATAGAGTAACCGAGATGAGGATATAGATGAGGCTTTAGTGTTGGAAGCTCCCAAGTATCACCAAGTATCAACGCGAAACCGAATTTCGATACAATAGTTATTAGAAAATCTATAGAAATTCTAAAAATGATAGTATATATTTAGGGTGTTCCATTTGAAATATCGTCGCTACTGCTTTCTAATAGACGCAGCAACACCGCATTGTGGATAATTTCCGTCGGGTAGGGAATGTCTGAATATGGTCTTCTTCAAATTTTCAAAGTGATTCGTTGTCTGGTTCACTAGAAACTTCTTATGTGTCATCTACTGTGAATCAGCCTGTTCAAACGATTATTCGTAGATTGGTTTCTCTTCGAGTTCTAGGAGTGACACAACTTTGAGAAAATCCTGTACTGTACTTTTGTTAGTTTTCTTCCTGAGAAGTATGGGTGCAAAAATGACAGACGACACTGATGAAATTCTGAGGGTTATTGCACCGAAGTCTGAAATGTACTGAGTGACTGAACATAAATACATCGGAGATAGCTCCATAATCTATGTGTCAGATGATTAGATATGAACCTCTTCGTCTATCATCCCGATTTCCTCATGAGAAATTAATTATGTTTTCCAACAAAACAAACAAAATTTTAATGGCGGACATTCCCCGCCTCCTGTTATGTTTTTTCGAGATAGAAACTCACTGACTACATTGAAATGGTATAGCGACCTTCTAGAAATAGCATTCGGCCTGTCGTCGATTTACGCTCATTCCTTTCGAGCATAAGCATAGAATGCCAGCGACAAAATATCCGAGTGTCCTGAATTTCCGGTGTTTCCTATTTCAATTTCGATACGAGTTGTAGCGGTATCATATGTTTTGTACTTCCACCTATGCTAATGAAGACTTCTAATCATTTGAATATGTTTCTTTTCTAGCGATATAAATATCTACCGAAGTCAATTATTGCTTTCCTGGCTTGGTGTATTCACAAATTTGGCTCTGTTCAACATACAAACAGCTAACATATTCAAGAATATAATATCGGCTGTGTCGGCAAGAATGTAATTTTTTTGAAAAATTGACTTTTCTTATAGTACTCCTGACGTCCGTGTTGATGACAGAGCGTATCAGAATTATTGCAGCTGATTTTTTTTCCGGAATTCTAGAACAATCGACATATTTCCACAGTTCCTTCCACAGGAACCGCATTAGGCATGGCATTACTCGAAAATGGTACAGCTCTTTTCTTGACGGAATCGAACCTGCTGATTCCGTATCTGCCTTATTTCTGACTTTCTGACTTATGTTTTTCATCTTCTTTTCTGTATCATGATCATATCTATTGGTTTCGAATGATATTGTTCAGGATTCAAATTATTGATAATGATATTCAGATCTAGTCTCAGGGCATATTAATATGTGGACCAGAACAGATCCATTCCCAGAAAGCACATATTTCATATTTTCCAGTTACATTAATTGACGTCCACTTCCATTAATTAACGCATAATAGATGTCTCCAAGGCATTTCAGTTGAATCTACCTACTATTTTTACTTTTTTTTTCATTTTGAATTAGTAGAATCAATATCGACAATGGAGGTAATGATTTTCCGAAAACGAACAGAAGTTAGTCGTTTCGCATTTGAAGTGGTGCGCAGTGTATGTTCTCGTACGCCGGAAAAATCTCTCTGCCAGAGTATCTATTGGGACGGTAGTAGTTGTTGAAAGCCAAGTTTCATTTTCAGCATTGGCAAAGGAACGATGCAGCGACAATGATTGATGAGCTGAAAAAATGGTTTTCGAAAAATAGTTCCTTCATATTTTTTCTTATATATTTGTGTCGTACCAACTGTGCCTTTTTTCAAACAGAATTAATGATTTTTAGATGGGTTGTTGAACAGGAAAGATGTCTGGAGAAGTTAATTCGAATTGGTATCCCTTAATACTGAGAGCGAAATTTTATCTGAGAAGTTGATTTACTACCTTGAACTATAGTAGTTATACAAATATCGTAATGAGTGTATATGGCAATAAGTAATTAAACATGTTCTAATTTGAGGAAGTATCGACGTTTAAGAGCTCTCAAAATAAACTCAATAGATCATTAACAAGACTATGGTTGACTGGCACTACACCCGCAACGAGTGTAAATGCACTCGATTAAGCTAGTAAAAAAATCATGGAACATAAAGAAGCTGCACGTTTACATCCAAATATTTACGGAGTCAGACATGATAGATACTCAGTGCTAATCCAAATCCCAACCTGAAATTAATCAATTGAAATGGCAACTGCCGCACGTGTGAGGGAAATACTGAATTTAAAATTTCAAAAATGTAATACCCGTTTCTGGTGCAATCCTGTTTGGATGATGAAGTAAACTTCCGTTTTTTTTTAATTTCCTTGAAAACTGCAACCTTGATCATTTTTACTTTACTCTACCTATGTAAATATCCTATTTTGACAAAACACCTCACGGCGAATTACCCATCAGGGTACAAAGGGTAATTATTTTTTCCACATCTTTGTCCATGTTATTATGAACCTTCTACCGAAACCGGAAGCTGAGAAAGAAAGATTTGGTTCGAATTTCTTGCATGCAATACCAAAATAACGTGAAAGAACTATTATCGCTCTTAATTATTATCTGCTCTTTTCTCTCAACGAATCCTGTGAGTGTGGGAATGAATAACAATAATGATAATACCAGTAATAGAAGAATTTTTCGGTAGCAGAATGGCGGAATTCGATCTCAGGCTGCGTCACGAAAATGATGATGCTCTGATGCTGCCATCCAACCAATAAACTATACCTAGTGGTCCTCAATTGTCTTCGAATATTTGAAATCAATCGCAATAGGTACCAAATCCATTTCCCAATCCATACCAAATTTCGTATTTCTCGCTATATCGTCGTTTTGTGTGAATGTATGTAAAATGGAGAGAAAATCAATTATGTTCGTCTAATATTATCACCTGAATCATTCGCAAGGCAATACTGAATTCAATAATTTCTTATTCAATTATGTTGAATCCCATATTATATCTCCGTGGAAATATATGATGTCCAATGAACCAATGGTATTATGCCGTTTCAGTCGAATGAACATTGGTTTCGTAACATATATCAATAATGCCGTTTCTGATTGTCAAGTTTGATGTGCAGAAAGTGCAATATCCTAGAACTCATAACGATTGGGGCCTCTAACGATAATGAAGATTCTGATTGAATATCGAAATATAACTGAGTTAGCTCGAAAGTTGATTTCGAAATATACAGGGCAAATATTAATGAGTTGCGATCTATGTATCGAGAATTTTTAGAGACGGTGAAGAAAACATTGAGAATCCAACTAAAATATTTTCATTATCGTTAAGCTTCCGGTTTCCCCGTATGTGACGTCATCTTCATTATTAGAAAAGTGGGTCTAGGTAGTGAATGCGAAACAACATTGAAAAACACCACGTTTCCAAATGGAAACCCCATTTGTGGTTCCCATGGTTCAGTTATATCATAAAAAAGAGCCCTACTTCTAAATTACTTTCATATAACCAAGACCCATGATTCGGAAGATATTACGTATAACAGTATCACTTAATTCTGCATACTAACTGCCTCAAATTTTGATTTTCCTAGTGAGCTGTGCATCTCAATCGACAAAAAAAAAATAGTCACTCTATGACACCCAAATGACTTTTTATTACAGTTGCATATACGTTCCATTTTCAGTGATTTTGGTACGGCACTGACCAGCTCCGCTCATATATTGAATAGATCTACTTGGCGAGTGCCACTGCCTACAATGAAATAGGCAATACTTCGCACTGAACACCTGGACTGGCTAGCACCCTTCTCTACTGACAACGCACCCCTATTATCCCAGAGCGCCGGAACTTTATCAGTTTGCGCTGTACACTTTCATTTGTCCCCCTTATTCTATACAGGCTGTCTGACTACCGCGCAATTATGCGTTTGAACTGTTGGAAACAACAAGAGTGCAGGACAATGAGATGATGATTAAATATTCTTCTTAGTCGGCATACCATTTGGGCCACTTTGGAGTGCGAATTATTCCATCGAAAATTGAATGATTATTATATTTCACTATTTCGAGGAAAGCTCGTCTTAATCAACCGATATTCACACCATCTCTAATATACTGAGTGAAATTATTACTCTTGAGATCCAATATAATCTGCATTTTGATTAGTACCTAACGGGCGATCAAAAAAAACTTAACAGACTAAACATGTTGGCGTTCAGTAGGAAAAATATACATTGATTTCTACACGTAGATATCAACTGAGATATTTACGGTTAAACACCGTCTTTACAAATATACACATTCATAAAATCAAAAATATAAAACAGTGAAAGTTAAAGCAGCGCATTATGGCACGACCAAAGTTTTGCGACTGTAAATTACCATGAATAATTGAGCACAATAATTGAGAGATCGATATCGTGATTGCAGTTGGTTTGATCTCTCAACGTTTTTTGAAACAAAACGATGCCAATATTTTTTAAACTCTTGAAAACACGGAAGAAAACCCTATAATATTCGTGAAACATCGTGTGAGCCAGCGGTGGAATGTTGTTTAAGGAGGAAGATAATGTTGGAATGGCAGAGGTGTGAAGTATCTCTTTGCACGCAATAGGAAGCCATGTTTTTGTGAAGCAGTCCTCGCAATGGACCTCACATGATCGTCCCATAAGAGAGCGCTGTTGGTGGTGACACCCAGCATGGATATTGAAGACCTCATAGTAACAGTAGTCCCTGACACCATCATATTGGGCATTGTGTGATCAACCTTGGAGATCCTCATTTCAAAATTCTTGACAGATCATAATTCATAGTGTCGAACTGAACCAATTTCTTGAAATGTATGACACATTATCAGTCCCTGGAAAATTTCATGAGGCCATTATTTTTCAATGTCATTCTGTTGTTTCTATCATTCTCATTCATCATTCTCTACTCGCAGTAATTGCAAATGAGCGAAAGTACCTTTAATATCTTAAATAGGCCGATAAATACAATGCGTTTCATGGAGACAAAATTTTTGGTAACTTTCGGAAATCTTCACATCAAGGCTCCATAGTTTGCAGTGAATCACTCGACCTTTTAATAACTATATTAAAACACACACATATTCAATGAAGTCACCGAATACTGTCCCATATTATAACGAACATCGGTATCTCTCGACCCACCCCCAGCGAGATTCTCGAATAGTCAGATGTTGAGCTGTTGTCAGCATTCACAGACAACTATCACGATGACAAAAAGGAGCTAAAAAGAAAATGTTCCAGACTAATTTATTAACTGCTCGCGAAGAGTCCGATGATACAAGTTCACAATGGAAAGACACCCAAAGAGAGTAAATGAAAGCAGAATTAGAAGGGATATGTGAGAAGGAAAGAAAATAGTTTACTTAGCTATTCGAATATACACTTTCAATATATCTAAGGACTGTTGCTCTGTTAAAATTTTCAGTATTCATGGAATTTTCACTTCTCGTTTCTGAATTCAGATACCTGAAAGAGACATTCTTCTATGATAGTCAGGGACACCTTGTTTTAAAAATTTTCAACATAGACAAATATATATATATAATCAAGATATTAATATATGAGTATAGATATATATAAATGAATATCAATATCTCTACTTATATCTGTGCTCGTTTCGGGAAATAATCAGCTTCCGTCTTCAATAAAATTAGAAAAATTCACTTCGCAAATACTTCACACCTTTTCCACAATTTCAAGACACAAATTGACGAATCTCACCCAATTAATCTTGAGTTTACCATTTGCATACTGAGATTTGAGAAGTGAACAATATTATTTTCAGTTCAGAAGAATTCAAGCAGACTCTTTGATTTTTATTTTTTGGTTATTATCTTTATTATTAATCTATTTTCCTCTGCTGAGGAGAGGAAGTCCAATAAAATCTGAGAAAATGAACATAGTACGTCCTCGATCAACTCAGACAGTATATTTAAAGCTTTGTCCTTACAATTTTCAACTACTATTTTTGTTCTCGTTCATCGACCCAGTCGATCTCCAAATTTTGGCATATTTGTATGTCACAATGAATTTTTCATAACATTTTAAGTTTTCACCTGATTCATTTGCGTGAATGTAAAAAGTGAACCCTGATTGTCATGTGACATTCATGTTAATCAACTTTTTTCTTTTCTAAGCAGCTCAAACCAACTTCAAGCTTTTTTAACCTTTCATATCCGATGATAAGGAAATCACACATAGGGCCACTTTTGAGACAGTTAGTATATCAAAGATTATGAAGAATTTCGTTGTTATCTACTTGTAAGGAGACTCATAGTGAATAACTTTTTACATAGAATGGGGAATATTCAAAACCGCATAGGGTTGATAGGTATGGAGAAGTGGATTTTCTTCCTGAAAACAAGGTGATTTGGCACGATTTCAATCAGGCTGTCATGTCTTCTGATTTTTTCCACAGAGAATATTTTCAGGAAGGGGTTCTGGAAATTAACGTTAATGTACGATCAAACGAGTGTGCAAGTGGAGGAGATGTAAAGGGGGTAATTTCCCCGCAGATGAGGTTATTGTCATAGGGAATTGAGTGATTCTATCAAAATCATATTGAGATATGCCTTAGCGTTTCTTGTAATTTCATTGACGCAAGTATCGTTTATGTGTAATAATGTTTTCATCGAGAGTAAAATATTTGAAAACTAACATGTACTGCGCTACAATAGAAATGTAGGCAGCTATACATATATACAGTGTCCTCCAGAGGGTTGCCATCATATGGAGAAAACATAATTTATTTTGAAATTCAGCTTGGGCGTTGAGTTTCGACAAAAATTGGCCTTGAATTTCCAGAATCTTCACGGAGAAGTTGTTTCTATTTCATTTCTACATGAGTATCTCAAATTTAAATGTTCGTGCAACTTATACAAAGAAACATATCAATATTGATTTGATAAGTGAGTGTCAGTAGCATATGTTCGCACTGTGTATCTACATGTGTACAAATATAATCACAATTACAAAGCTGGTTCGAAGACCAATGATCATAGTTCGGAAAGCAAAAAGGATGAAAAAAGTTTCATGGACACTTTGGCATTTTCGAGACTGCACGCAACCAAGATTCGAGAAGAATAAAATCTTGTTGGACCAAATCCACATACCCATCATCGTGGCTGCATCTTTATTTGAGAGGAAGCTGCAAAACATTTACTCAAAACATGACAAAACACATCTAATACGTCAAGGTGGTTGAACAAATCAGAAATGGGACCGAATCGAGACACGTAAGAGCGAGGATTCTCTTCCCATGCACCAGTGCTTGAAAAGAGAACAAGAAGTACTGATCAACTGCCACTATCTGCTGATCAGCAATGAAATTTTTCTCCTGTGAATTTTCATGAAACATCCCAATTATGTGTCACAGAGCATCTCCTCTTCTAGTTGATTTTCTAATGTAGAGAAGAATTTCATTAGAACTTCTCAATTAATCAAATATTGGTGACGGATCGAAGCATGGACATGGAGCATAGATTCAATAAACCGTCCAGCATTTCAGGTAGTTACAGAGTTTCCTGCGCTCAACATGTGCCATCCCCTTATCTGAGAGATAAGAGAATTGATACCGATACAACAAAATGTCAAATAAAAGTTGTTCACAGTCTCATAGAACTTTTCTGTGGTCCACCAGACACAGAGCTTGAGTCAACGAGGGTCTACGATATCTCCTCTCCCATATTTCGGAATTATAACTTCGAAAACGTTTTTTTAACAGCGAACCTCGCATTCTTAGATAGATTAGACAATACTTTAGGGTGCATCGAAGTTTAACTATTTTGATTATTTTGAGGAAGATCAAGAATCGTCGACCCTTGTTATTACTGAACTCGTGATCTCTATTCCAAAATGTAAAAATATATTGTTGAACAACATATGTTTTGTGTGTCACAAAAATTTGGATCACCTTGTGGTGTGAAGATAAGACTATCTAAAAAAGTTATGTTGGGAATGTACAATGAAAGGAGAATACCTACCAGCAGATATCGTATCGAACCTGTTTGGCACGTAAATCTATAAACTGTTTTCAATTTCACACAAAAGATCGAGATTAGCATATCAATCTGATAGTATTACAAGTGTAGTCTGTAAAATCGTTCTCTGAATCAATTCAACCTCAATTTTCAATCTTACTGCACTTGAAAATTACTGATTCCAGATAGGTACACAATAGGTAATCACCCAAAACCCCACATCAATAAAATTAGAGAAGCCCAAATACATATTTCGGCAACTAAGTCACCATTTTGAGAATGTAATGGTGAGTTCTGATAACAATTCTGTTAATGATACATTATTGACAAATACTATAGAGTCGCTAATCAATTTTACTTTTCAGATCCACTGTATATTTCAATATAGTTGCCGAAGTAAGTATTCAGGCTTTTCCAAATATTGATGGAGTGTTTCGAGTGTCGATTTTATATTGTCACAGATTACGAAAACATAATTATCGATAATAATCGAAATCAAACACTCTCAGCTGCCTCTATTTTGTCACAGCCCCGAACATACTTCATGTTCGGTGGTCACAATACTCAATACGAAAATGCATCATCTTCCTAAATGAAAAAAATCGAATTGTGCCACTGCGATTATTTTCTACAGTCCCCGTATAAGTCCCCAATCGAGAAATATCATTCGGGCAAACGCCGGGTAACGCACGGCGAAAACGTACAGTGCAGTCGTTCGCCGTCGTTTATCTTTAGAAAAAAAGCTGGCAGCGGTCCGATTAGATCGCGCTTTCGTTACGTAGAGCCACAGCGACTGGGGGTAGGCCGGCCAATCCAGGGGGCGCATTGCGTGCTGAGACCGAGACTCGCGGGAAACGAGCCGCCGAAGCCGAACGCCATACGCCATACGCCGTACGACACTCGCTACTCGCTCATCGCTCTCCGGTCACATGTGCAGCAGCGTATCATCGCGAGTGCAGTCTCGTCCGTCAATCGTAGCCCTAAGCCCTGCGGTGCGTGCTCGGCTCATAGCCTACTAGCCCGACTCCGGCCGTGCCCCGTCCTGCAGCTCTAGACCAGATCTAAAATTAGTTCGCCGTGGATAGCCAGCCGAATCCGAGTATCTCGAACACGTGCTCCGACCCGTCCGTCGCCGCGTGTCTCCTGCCATCGGCGCGACTTTATGTGCAAAACGGTCCTACCGGCGTACTTATGCGTGATCGTCGCAGCACCTTTACCAAAGAGTACATAAACAACATCTTCAACCCGCTGACGAGACCGACGCGACCGACGTCCAGGCCGACCGCTCGCGTCGCCGTCGCCGCCGAAGAGCAACGCTTAGCCCACCAGGAGGCGATCGAAGACCAGGCGAAGATAATGCTGATGCCGACGGCCTCGACGGAGACGGACTCCTTGGTCGGCAGCCTCGGCACGCTGGGGGTGCTGGGAGCGGCGGGCGCCCTCAACGGGTCGGCCGTCCAGAACAAGGACACGACGTGGACGAAGTTGTTCGTAGGGGGTTTGCCGTACCACACCAGCGACAAGTCGCTCAGGGACCACTTCGCGGTCTACGGGGACATCGAGGAGGCCGTGGTCATAACTGACAGGCAAACGGGAAAGAGTAGAGGATACGGATTTGTAAGTGGTACTTTTGGACTTATTTTTATTTATCAATCGCTTCTTCTACGTCGGAATCCCACGTCCCGTAAGCCGACACTTGAGCGGGTTAGGAAGAGCGGCAGGGTTTTTTTAGACGACTCCGCTAACCACTCCTGGGGGACCGTAAACCGAGACTGCCAGATCGATTTAATTGACACCTCTGCTAATTCTCGCTAATTTCTATCTATTGCTATCTATTGCTAGACGCCACACATTACAGTTTTCACACCTTGAAAGCGAATGTATGGTTCTTCCATTTTTGAAACTAACAAGAAGTTGAAGAACAGCAATTATCACCGCTTCAGTTATTCGACAACAAAAGATTTTCGAAAATGTCTTGTTCGTTCGTCGATCGTATCGATCCCAAACGTTGGGTAGATATTTGTATTCCACTATGAATTTTTCATGAAAATTTCGATTTTCTTGTTACATTTGCATTATTGAAAAATATTAGACCTGAAACTTTAGATTTGTCATCGAGGATCATTTACTGGAAGATTGGCATAAAATTTTTGTTTTCTCTACCTGTAAAGATACTAGATAATGAGCATGACAAATGTAAGAGAGAAGAATTTATGGATTGATATCTCTGTACATTGCATTTTGATGCTCAGAAAATACTACTTATCACCCAACTAAAATGAAATTTTCTGTGCTTCTCATTACCTAGGGCGATAAATATATGCTATAGAATTGATATAGTACACTCGTTACAATTTTTTCACATAATCAAACACAACTGTGGTCTATTAGGCGCAATATGAATGTGAAATTTTCATGATTCTGCCATTTAAAACACGTATGAATGTCGAAATCGACTCTTATATCGTCATATCCCCAACAAAGAGCTAAGTTGGATCATAATACGATATTTTATTGTAGATAGGTACGAGTCTCTGTACGAATAGTTTCATATTCCGCGAAGTTATCAAAATCCGACAAGTTCTTCTATGAATAACTATAAGAATAACTTTCCCTGAGTTTTTCGTGGTATATCCAGTAAAACAACACTCCAACAAAACAATAGAACTCCAAAGGCGGAACATCAAGTCAGACATTCACCTATATTATCGAAATAATAAGACTTAACATCAGGAGTTTGTCCTGCCCCTAAGGCATTACCGATCAGTACATCATTCGAACGGAAATATCAGATATCGTAACTAATAATAATTATAATAATGATGTTTATTGATATGTTCTGAGTATAAAACGAAAAAATTCTACTTATGATAGGCAGGATTAGTACAATTATCAATATCATGAAAATCATAATGGTGATTCAAAGCCAAAGCAACAACCATTATTTATGTTCGGTTGTTAATTGAGGCTCTGTTGTTTCGAACAGATTCACTGCCAATTTCTTCGACAGAAGATAATCTAGAATATCTTTTCTCCCGCATAGTTTTGTTTTCCAGTCCACCACTACGAACTAAAACTAGAGTCATTAGTTATGTTTTATATCTGCGTATTTCCATCACCTACTACATTTTCATCCAACATTGTTTACGAATTACCAGCACCAGATGTTTCATGAGCATATCATCCGTGAACACCATAAGGTATAAAAAGTTCCTTCATTCCGAAATGGGCTTTCATTAGGACCACGTTTTGCTATGAAATATGTGATGATATTCCAGTGTACGCCGCATTTTGTAGGCCTCGAATTATATTTTATCTGAATAATGATTGTCCGACGCATCAGATCGACTTGATCATTATCAACATACCTACCATGAGTAATTCAATATGTAACACAATAAAGCGGAAGTAGAACTATTCACTCTGTTACAATAGAAATATTTTATGATTGCATGAATATCAAATATGGCGATGCGGAGCTCATATTCTGTAACGATGTCAACCTTAAAAATGGCTAAGCTATTTTTTGGCGACGCCACTGTGTCCGTTCGTTTTTTGTGATTTTATATCTGATCGTTAATTTCATCACTCTCGAAAGGTGGCTCATGGAAATAATTTGAGGAATCATCCAATGCCATAGACCATGCATGTACCGTTGAACACAATGAACCAGAGACAGCTGTGGGTCCAAATAGTCACCCCTCATTATTCATCATAACAATGCAAGCTGCTGCCAGCTTTCGATCGGGACATATGTTTAAATTTTTAGGTCACCACGGAAGGTTAATTATCACTACTGAATTAGTGTAGATACATCCGTATTGAAGTCTGATTATTTTCAAAAAGTAGCTTGAGATCTCTGCACTGGGAAAAATGGACCAAATGGAACTTTTTGCTGATTTTTATTCAGATGAGCTCACGTATTGGTTTCTACTGATTAATCACTAACAGTGGAAGAGAAATCAGAATTATCTGAACTTTTCAGAAATCTATTTCCATTTATGGCACGTGACAGTTTAGACTATTCCATTTAGCTTACAACTTTTTGACACTATAGGACTATTTCTTCAAAAAAATAGACATAGCTGAGATTTCGACTTCTCTTCTGCATAGTGAATAAATAATCCTCCGATAGGGTTGATGCCAGGTATCAGATCTCATATGGAATAATTTGATCTCCAGCCGAAATGTGAGGATTATAGAACTGCAACGTGAGCTGATAGAGTATAACGAATTAAAAGTTTCAATCTATCCACAGTATAGTTCAAGTGAATCCTGATCAATGCAAATATTTATATCCTGTCGAATTGCTGAGATGTGAACGAAATGTACAGTCATGCTATAACTCGGTGAACTATTGAAACTGTTTGGGTACATGGAGTAGCAGATGCCATCAAATCGCACACCCGTCATAGTTAAATAGTGTGATCTTCGAGGGAACATATCGGGCATTCTTCCCTCATTGCATATCATGAAAGAAATATGTCCTAGTCCTCAATATCACTGAAATATTGACAGGTTATATACATGAAGTAGATAATTCTTGAATAACTCTTTATCAACTCTTTATCAACTCGATGGTTACAAATAAATCACGGAGAATTCGAAAATTGAACGACTATAGTCCTCGGTCCTATCATTGACCGTGATTATTATTTTTTGGCCAATACAATCATCACAGACATGAGAGAGAAATAGAAGCGTCAAGTCATGCTGCTACACCTGAGTAGTTGAGAGTGAACTTTTAAATTACTGATGATTCAGCATGATTATTTTCAGAATTGCCAGATATAGTATCTATGCATATAATTCATATCATTTCTCTTCCCATGAAAATATAGCACGAAACAAACTGAAAGATAGGCAAATCAATTGGATTTCATTACAATACTATTCAGAATAGACTTTCTCATCATCAAAATGGATCTTTATCTTCAACAGAAAATGGAAATATGATGAATGCGTCGAGCTCAATTGGTTATTCGACGAATGCAAAATTACCAATGAAATATATTTTATATCTATGATAGGTATCTACGAGTTCTCAATATTTGTTGAACAACTGGTTAATTTTCAGTAATCCAAGAGATTCAATGAACGGGACTTTTTTTTCTCAGTTTTTGTTAATAAGGAAGATATGACATGTTTCATCTTGCATTGTTCTTCATTGACTATTGATTTATTTATTTATTTAATACAGAATATAGAATAATAATACAGAATTATAACTAAGATGTAATTACAGTGATATTAACATACTGTGTTGCACCTAGACCATAGGTCTGTATATGCAATGACAAAGTAAAAGTGTTTGAGAGTTTTTGATTTTCTGAGAGAAATTATATTCTAATGTACTAGTAATGTTTTATAGATTTCAGCAAATTACATTTGGTAGGAAAAATATATGCACATGTATACACGCCCATATACAGTATGTGTATTTACAATAGCCTCATGTAAGTCGAGTAGTTTTCATAAATGTGACGTTTTGACTGTTTTGAGAACTGTTTATACCCTTTCAAAAGCCTGGTTTCTAGCGGTAATCTGTTGTAAATTTTCGGAGCGAAACTACTTACAAATCGTTGATTAGCATCTTTGCGATAGAAAGGTACAGATATATTTTTGTCAGTAACTTGCCTTGTCTTGTACTTGTGTGAAATGGGATTCCTCATATTATGATTTCTATATATAAAAAGACAGGCACTATGAAAGTATAACATTCTGACGTTGAAAATGTCCGGAGTATATAAATTATCGGTAGGGTATAACCTGTTCCTTTGAAATATGATTCTTAGTATGTAATTTTGTATTACATTTAGATTACTCATTAGGTTATCGTACATACTACCCCAAACTATAATGCCATATTTTAATATAGACTCAACGAGCGCTTTATATATCATCATTGATAGGTTTTTATTCATAAATTTCCTTAGTTGGTAGAATTTAGAGATTAGTCTCCGTATTTTTTTACATAAAATATTTACATGATCATGCCATTTCAAATTTTTGTCCATTGTGATTCCTAAGTACTTTGTATTAGAACTCTCTTCAATAACTAGGGTGCTGTGGGGGACTTGGAGGTTACTGTATGTTGGTCTATTAACATTTGTTAAGGAGAAAGCGATATACTTGGTCTTATTGATATTTAGAGATAACAGATGTTGGTCAAACCAATTTTTTACTTCATAAATACCTTGTTCTGCTCTTGTTTTGACCCCAGCCCAGGTGGTATCATTGAAAAGGAGTACAGTGTCGTCGGCATAGGAAATTATTGTACCGTGAGCATTAGACTGTAGTAAGGAGTTGATATATGTTATAAAGAGCAAAGGTCCAAGTACCGTCCCTTGTGGCACCCCGATTTTGATAATCTTGGAGTCACTATATTTGTTTCTTATTCTGACTTGCTGTGATCTATTTGACAGATAATTTTCAAAGACCGCCAGTACAGTACCCCTTACTCCATAATGGGGAAGGACTTCTAGGAGTTTTTCATGGGGTACGGTATCAAAAGCCTTTGCTAAATCAATGAAAATTCCTATACATTTCATTTTATTTTCCAAGTTTTTTTTGATATTTTCAACAAGAGTAAACATTGCATCAGAGGTACTTGTGCCCTTAAGAAAACCGAACTGATTTTTATTGAGAATATCATTATTTATGAAGTATTCATACAATCGGACCTTTAGGCATTTTTCAAATATTTTCGCAAACGAACTGATTAGACTGATTGGTCTATAATTACAGATGTTATTTTTATTACCGGCTTGTTTATATATAGGTATAACTATTGATTTTTTAAGATCGTCAGGTACTATCCCAGTACTGAATATCAAATTGAAAATATGTTTCAAGGGCTCCAGAATATATATGTGACATTGTTTTATCAGTCTGGAACTTATTCCATCATAGCCAGGCGCACTGTTATTTTTCAGTTGGTTTATGTGAGTAATTAATTCATTTTTGTCAATTGGTTTCAAAAACATGGAATCTATGATAGTAGGATAGTTGATATTAGCATTACCGTTCTGTTGATTGATCTGTTGAGCCATATCTATACCAATGTTTATATAATAGTCATTGCAGAAGTTTGCCATGTGTTTATCTGTTGAAAATGGGTTTCCATGTTCATCTACAATCTCAGGATCCGTTTTTTTTATATTATTATTTGTTGCTTCATTGACAACTTCATATATCTTTTTGATATTATTCATGTTATTATTTATTTGTTGTGAATAGTAATTATTTTTTGCAGCATTGATTATTTTTTGGAGTTTATTTCTATAGGATTTATAATTATCAAATAACGCAGGATTGTTTTTGTTTCTTATAGCAATTTTCTTTAGACTATCCCTTTTTTTAATAGAAATTACAATAGAATTGGTGATCCATGGTTTTAGTTTTTTGAATTCTTTGGTTTTTACAATTTTTGTAGACTTGCAGGCATTATGTATATTGTTGAAGGAATTGTGAAAAATTGACCATGCTTCTTCTGGGTGGTCTGTCAAAAGGACAGGTTCCCAGCTTACCTCACCAACTAATCTCAGAAATTTGTCTTGATCGAAATGATGTAAGGTCTTTTCTGTGATTTTGGTACTAGACACACAATCCTCTTTAGCTATTTGTATGTAAACAGGGTAATGGTCTGTTATGTTATTATTAATTACAGCTGGAATGAAGTGCAGGTTTGTATTTAGGTTTTTTCTTATAAAAATATGATCAAGACAGCTCCTAGAAGTGGGTGTAACTCTTGTGTAGGTATTAATATAGGATTGAAAACCATGCGACATGAGCATTGATAGGTAGCTGTTGCTGACTGCTGAGTCACTTAGAGTGTCATAGTTAAAATCACCAATTAAAACGTCAATATTACCTCTTGATGTTTCGGTTAAATGCATTTCCAAGTCATCCACAAAATCCTTATCCGAGACAGATGGTGACCTGTAGCATGGCATAATATTGTAGTTGACATTGTGAATTTTGAATCTGATGTTTGACACAGTTATAGATGTGGAGGGTAAAATATTGTGTTTAACTTCATAGTTGATTCGATTATTTACATATATTACAAGACCATCATTCTGATTGATAGCGCTGTTATTGAAGATTGCAGTGAAACCAGGTATATAAATTTGTTCGAGTGTGAAATTATTTCTGGTCTCACCAAGTATCAATAAGTCTAAATTATGAAAACTACATGACTCCAGGAAGATTAAGAGTTCATCAAAATGCTTGGTAATACTACATATATTAAAATGCAATATTTGTATTTTATCATTATTATTACTAATTTTTTTCATGAATTCCTCAACGTCATCCACTTCCATTTTACGTTCTGTATTCATTTCAGTTTCTAAATCATTTAGAATTTCTACTTCCAATCGATCCATAAAGTATTCAAAGTATGTGAAAAAGAGAAAAAAATATATGGGGAATTCAAGCATATCTTATATGGCATTATAATCGATAGTGTTTTTCAGCCTCTGGAGATGATATTTGAGAGTTGGACAGTCGCGGTTATTTGCTTCGTGATTTGTGTCATAGTTCAAGTGATTGTATTTCATATTAGATCTTAGACAATTACAGCACTTTTTTGCACTCTTGGGACATTCATTCATTTTATGTTCTTCAGTACAAATCGGACAGGTTTGTTTGTTATTGCAGTTCGTTTCTTTGTGTTCATAGGAGTTGCATCGTTTACATTTTGAGATCATCAGGTCTTCATAAACAGGGCATCTCTCCCAGCCTATATATACCTTTTTTTCCACCATAAGCTTTCTGATAGTTGGGAAAATCACTTATTCCCCCCACAATAGCCTTCGGCTCGTCGTATTAGACTTGTTTTGTGAATGTACAAAATTATATACCTCTGCTAGTAATGTTATTGCTTGTGTAACACCATAATATCGAATACTTCATAAAGTTATGGCAAGATATATGGATTGTCGACTCAATTTGCTGAGTGCCCATAAAATATATCAATATTAGCGTACTTTCGATAAATACATCAAATTGGAGTTGTAGGATGATTTCATTAATTCAAAAACAATATTCAAACATGCATATACTTTGTTGTTATGTCAGGATGAAATTGTGAACGATATTCCTTATCGCGTTCTCAGACAATTTTCTATTTATTTACTTATCTTATCAGCTAGGAATACTTTTTCATTTGTCAGCGACATAAAAATTTACTTGGTACTACTTTCCTACCACATGTAATGCCACTGCAATAGCCGAGGTCATAATATACAAAATAAATCAGGAAAACAATAGTAATAAAGATAATATTTTCAATGATTATGAGGCATTCTCTTATCACTCACTTCTAGAAAATAGCATACGAGAGAGATGCCGGATAGAGCTGAAATTAACAAAAAAAAAACTGATCGTTATTTAAATAGTTATTATAATAGGCAATAGTTATTTTTTTAGTTCTATTATTTTCTAAAAATGTGGAGGATTATGTTCAGCCAATTTCTACTCATCGATACACCTTCTTTTTATATTTTTCTTTTTGTTTTTATATGTTCTTTCTTGCTTACTGTGAATTTGATTCTTCAATGACTGTTCTACGGTGGAAAAATTCCAACACATATGGAACCAAAAAATGAAAAACAATCATCGAAGAATTGTATCTTCAGTTTACCTTGTGTTTATGTATGGAAAATTCTATACAAGGGAATCAAGCAGACCTCTATCAGTAAGGACGAACATAGCAACAAATCGAAATTAGCTGTACATATCCTTACTGGAAATGGAAAACATATTCCTAATCATAGTAAAAGAAGATGAAACAAGCAGAGAAAAAGAATCAAAGAGTCTGCTTGCATTCTTCTGAACAAAGTTTGCATTGGCAGAAAAAATATTCGCGAAGAGAATTTTTGTTGATGACGAGAGCAGATTCTGTCCCGAAACGTCCATAGAGATAAGTAGAGATATTGATACGAATTCCTCTATTAGCTATCTGAAAGTTGAATTCCGAACGCAGTGACATTTCGGGACAGATCATCGATCTGTTTTCACTTGAAATGTATTGGAATAATTGTTATATCTTCCATTTTTATTCTCACAACCGAGGAGTGAGAATCCCATAAAAACTGGAAAAAAATAACATCTCTACCTCGATCAACCTACAGACTCTATTTAGGCAAAGTAGATGACATTTTTTCACTCTTGTTCCAGGTGATAATGGGTGACCGAACTTCAGCTGAGAGAGCCTGTAAGGACCCCAACCCAATAATAGATGGCCGTAAGGCAAATGTGAATTTAGCAATATTAGGAGCCAAACCAAGAGGAAATGTTCCGACTGGTGAGTATTTTCCTGACAAAATAAATTTGCCCATCCGACAAAATACGAAGATATCAACTTCTGGACCAGATGAAATTAAAATTTAGAAAACTCCAGTAGTAAATCACATCAGTTTTGGTTCAATAGTGATTAATAATTTTTGAATGAAATAATTGAATTAGGAAATATTTCATTCAAATTCTTGTTGATATTGAAGAAAAGCATTTGAGAAAACGATTCATCTTCTTGTGAGTTTTTAGTACCCACAATTGAACCATCGAATCTGATTCTGAATTTTTCAAAATTTGAGAGAGGAGTGAAAATTACCTTGCTCGAATCAGAAGTGATCGTTTTCTGTTTCTAGAACTATGCCTAAAAAAGGTTGATTCAAGAACTTCTTCACCTCAAGAAATCTGCAACATTTCTTACGCTACACAGAATGTCCCAAATTGAACGAATTATAGTCAAGTTATTCTGGAGAGTTGACCTCAGATAGAGTTGATTTTTTTGGAATATAGTATTAGTAGTTGTCACTAGAGTTCATAAGTTCTAATTGTTAGCAATTTGTCAGAATTCACAGGGAAGATTCTGAAGTGAAAGAACATAGTCTGAATTCAGAGAATATAGTTTGAATTTACTGAAAAAAGTTTGAATTTTGAGATAAAAATAAGATGAAACACGGGTGGCATCTCAATGCTTTCGTACTTTGCTGACTGACAACACAGTATGTTTCCGGAAAAAAACAACTATCCAATAATTTCTAGGCGAGTTTCACGAGTTAACGGAACTCGGCTAATTTCGCAAGAGTGAAGAAGGTAACAACCTCCCTTGGAGAAATCCAGGTGGTCCGAATCGAGTATAATTCAGCGTCTTCACGGCACTAGACATACGGATTCCTAGAGAAATTTTCGAACTGAAAGAAAAATGTCCGAATCTAGAAGAATTTGGAGGGGGGGGAAGAATGATTTCAGAGAGAAATTGAGAGTTGGAATTGAAAGAAAAACGTTTCAATTGGAAGATAAGAGTCTGAATTGAGAGGAAAAAGTTTGAAGCAGAGAAACGAAATGACGCATAGATGCGAAATGTCTGAATCCAAAGAGAAAAGTCATAAATAAAAGAGAAAAAACATTCTGAATCGAAAGATGACAGTCTGAATTCGGAGGAAAAGTTTGCAGCAGAGAAACGTGTTCGAATTGGAAGAAAGATTTCTGAATTCAAAGAAAATCCTGTTGGATAGTTGAATTCCGAGAAAAAACTTTGAATTCAGTGAAGAAAGTTTGCATTTTTAGATTGAAACGAAACCAACATCTGTTGGCCTCCACGTTTTTGTACTTTACTGAGTATTTTTCTGTCAATCGGAGAAATAAAAACTGTGGAGTAACTTCTAGTTAACGGAACTCGGAGAATTCTCCACGTCACGAATTCACGCAAGAGCGAAGAAGGTAACAACCTTCCCTCGGAGGGATCCAGGTGGTCGGAATCGAGTATAGTTCGGCGTGCTCGCGGCACGGGCCATACAGACATGGAGTCCTAGTCACCCTTCTTCCGGCGAAATCCACCCGGACATCCGCACATGCCGCGCAACTAGCGAACCGACAATTCGTTCGGTAATCGGAAACTTTTCACCAGGTGAAGAATAACTTACCACTAGGATCATGTTCACGAACACAGTGCAGTCACGTTCATCCAACGGGAGAGAAAAATCGATGGGTATCGATGAACATCAGAATGAAAAACTGGTGATGGTGATTGAATTATTGGTTACAAGCTAACTTTAGCTTTCATCTTCTCAATTATGTAATCTAAGAGGAAATTTAATTGGAAAAATTGTAGGATTCCATATGAAATGCCTTTTCATTTTTCATTACATTATTTTAACAAACCTCATGTCAATTGGTCCAAAATTGTGCCTCAGATATGATATATATATATATGATGAAATCATTTGATTCTCGAACCAAAACAGTTCATGCATTTCATCGGTCGTCGGTTATCTTAATAGAACACACAAATTTCAAACTGCAACTAACAGTATGGCCACATTAGTATTGATAACTCGGAATAATAATGAACAACACAATTTTCGACTCATTAGTCAGTTTATTTCAACGTACAGTTTCATTTGACAAACATTTGAATTCAGGTCAACTCAAGTCAGGTACATGCTAATTCAGTGATCCTTTTTCCATTGAATAAACTGAATATCTCGCTGGATACTATATCATATGCTACCTATTTTTATGACTGTTGAATTCATTATGATATTTGAATTGGATTTTGCATTGTATCTTTTCTTCAAACACAAAAAAGTAGCCCCCTTAAGAGAATGCAGATATCCATCTCTGTTCAACATGATTTTCCACATAGATTTGTCTTTGTTGTATCAATGAGATCATTGAAACACTCAACAGTCTCTCTTGATTCAATCTCAATTATGGTCAAAATCTGAAACTATAAAAGTATTACAAGTGAGAGGCGTCAAAAGTACGAATCAAATGAAACGGTCGAATTAAAAAAAAACACAATGAGAAAAATGAAATTGAAAACCAAAATGAAATATCTATGATAGAATATCTTGAAATTCAATAATAATTTTCAAATTCAAAAAATATTTCTTGTTCTAGGCTTCCCATTTCAAAGTGTGAGGACAGGTGCTTATCAAACCCTTCTTCCCAGCCAGTATGGGTAAGTACGACCCCTTGGCTAGTTTTGTGAAAGTCTCAACACAAATCTTCTACATCGCCAACAATAAATTCGTAATGAAATATTTCATATTTTCTAGCTTCTTTAGTGTCTCATGATGCCAGAGTTGGTGATGAGTTAATCCATTGAATTGTATTGACTTTTGGATGAGAAAAAGACGACTCGAACAGTTAAAAAATGTAAACAGTTAGTCCCTTCGATGAGTGTTTGTGAGTGTGCGTGTTATATTTTATTTTTTGATTAGTAATTGAGTTACACTATTAAACGATTAGCGAGCGGTGATTGGCCGTTGGCGAAAGCCCCAGGTCTGTATCTAAGGATATTCAGCGGTATCAACCCTTCCAACCAGTCAACTACTCCAATGACAAGTCATCATTCAGTGTGTTTCAAGTGAACAAAAGGCAGATTATTTCAAACTGCAGTTACTTGTCATATTTGATTCATCGGTTCGTTTCCTACACTTTGGCAAGAAATAGATTTCACTAACAACTGTTCTATTCAGTTGTTCTATGTGAGTTCTATTATATGATAAATTTTCTAACTGCTCACTATCAGTCGTTTACTTTCGCAGTTCAAACTGCCTTACTTCCAACCTCCTTCAAGATGCTCACTATCAGTCGTTCACTAAGTCCTGAACTTGTTGTTACCGAGCCTTCCCAAACATCACAATTCACAATGAAAACTCAATTGTTATTCCCAAATGAACATCACCCATCATGCTATCAAAATATTCTGTGTACTAAGAGGTCCCTATAACGATCATAACGTTCACTTTCTCACAACTCTTCACTACCCGTATTGTTGAATAACCTTAGATATCTCATTAGATATTACTGACGGCCAAACTACCGCCATTATTTGCACGAAGTCCGCCAACCGATATCTCACTTCAAATGTAGCTCACTTTTCACAAGGAAAACACATCTCCCCGTACGCAATACAGCAAAGAAGTATGTGGTCACTCGAAAAAAAAGCTATCCTGGTTCCGGGCTCATGACTCGCGAAAATTCCTGAGGAATTGAAATGAAACGATTTCAAAATGATGAATCGACAATTGGGATGTTTTGGATCAAGAAACTGACTGACTGACTGACTGACACACAGTGCGTGTGCAGGACAGGACTGTACTCCTTCTGAAGATACCTACCTCGAAAGTCAATACTGTCTTGAAATGACAATTGGCAATTGTTATAAATTATGTTTTACATCCATTTCATCTCTTTTGAATTTGGAAAGATGACTCTTGACTTCGATTCAAAGATGGGTATTGTGCGTGCATTTGAAATTTCATTTCAAATCTAGTACCAGAGAAATACTTTCAAACCTCCACTGTCAACAACGACTGGAGTTTTTCTTGGAGAAAACTCACGTCCAATTATCTCAATAATGATGTGAATTTCCTATGATACTGCTGGAACTCTGATAAAGTGGGCGGATGGCGGATGACAAGTCTTATTGTTTGCTGTGAGGTTTTCTTTTTTTTTAATTTTTGGGCTGACTATATTTTGATGTTCGTTCATTTTTTCCAGTAACTCACGACTGCAGTGTAACACTAATGCGACACTAACTGAAATGGATGTCGATGTGCTTGGTTTCATTAACCTGGGGTGTGTTACAGTGCAGCCGGTGGTGGAGGTGTAGATGGTGATGGTAACTGACCTTATTAAAGCAATAATTATTTGTATTTATATTCAATATAGTACAATCTCGATATTGGAACCAATGCATTGTTCACCCCAGTAAAGTCACCCACCTAGCGTCAAACCTACTTGCATCGTCGAATAATTTCGACTCATACTTATCTATTCTCTTGATTACGTCTCACCTTGGTATTCTGAACCTTATCCCAATGGTTCTGAAGATGTCATCTATATCATATATTATATCTCACAACAATTCTGATTCATGATTGTCTCATTATATCTTCTTCTTGCTTGGTCGTTCTGTCGAATGCATTGATGCATTGAACAAAACATAAAGAAGAGGTTGATAGGACATGCTATAAGTGGTTTCAAGTAAAAGATGTGGATTTCGAGCCCTCTTCTTCTATTTTTCAACTGAAAACAGGCAGTACTTTCAAGCAATCGTCCAGATTGGTGCCTAGATCTGGTTCAACTATAATGTTGTCCCTGCTATCCTACTAAGAATGATCACCAATTCTGGTTTAACTTTTTCTGTAGTACGTTGAATTGTGCCATAGTTCCCTCACCATCTTTGACATGTGACCAGTAGAGTTTTTGATCCTGAAACTTTGTGGACTGGGGTAAGTGGAAGTGAAACAATGTATTGGTTATGAGTACTTGAATTGTGTATTTTTTTAAGTTACCATCACTAAATAGTTGCGAGTGAGCTGTTTGTGTGCTTGACCTACGGCGTGGTTTTTAATACGCGGATCGCGGTTTCTTAGGTAGCTGTGTAGATTCTCGATGACACTCTAGTTATTTCTAATAGCACACTTTTATACACTCTGGATATATCTATTACTAACTCGGTGTAATATACCTCAGATGTTTAGCAACATGGCATTATTTTGCGTAGGGAATTTCCTGGAGTGCATTGAATTTCCAGACGTTGGAAATTGAACCTTTCCGAGATAAATGAAATAAATGACAAATATGTGTATGGCCGAGATGCTTTTTCGTCAGGAGCGATGCAGTGTTCAATTCTCATTTGTTTGTACGCCATTTTTCGAATTATGCATGTATTGTAATTTCAATAGGTTTGGATTGGAATTTCCTAATCGCCAGAATTATGAATATGTTTACATGGAATGTTCAGTGGGTGGGCATAGTAGTATAAAATATGTTTTGTGAGCAGAATAATGTTTCAGGAATGAAAACTTTCTTATTCCTCACAAAGATTGTACGCTTACTTCAACCATCTGGTGTGTAGTTATTGACAGAAAATCATCGTCTAATGGAAGTAAACATGTCCATGCGTATTCGAAATGAATCTATTATCTCCATCAAGGTTTTATTGATTATGTGACAAACTCTATTTTACTTTCCTGACAAATTGAAGAATCTCCAATAGCCATATTTTTATCAGTCCATCTCTATGATGAATCATTCAGGTGAATTGGTAAAAATCGTAATGAGCACGAATTCACTTATATACAATAAATTCTGAATGACTGACAGTGGAATAAACATGAACCCATAAAGTAGATAGCACTCATTTCAAATATCTCATTCCAACCTAGGTACTTATCTAGCAAATTCTAGGTTTTTGTGATTGCAGATATAATATCACCATTTCTTTTCTTTGCATCAAACACTATTCGTCAGAAACTGGCACATTCATTCTACAGGTCGATAGACATTTGCCAATGCGATTTAGTAGTACTGTATTCGCATTGTCAACATTGAGATGTGTCCTAATTCCGTGGGCCTAAAGACGTCAATGTTGGCCAAATGGTACTATGTGGATTATTTTTCAGTCGAAAATAACTCGAAAATTAATTACCCGAGTTTTTGCTCTTCTACGCGTGGTCTCTGCCCTCTTTGACACTCCATTTTAAATATAGACGCTTTTTATCCCCCCCTCACAAGAGTCCGCTGTGGATACGTGGTAATATCAGAAATAGATTGTCAACGAAAATAAAAGTAGCTGCTCAGTGCTCATCCTAAATGTTCAAAATAATTTCTGCAAATAAATATTTTTTCCGCTACATATATCAGGAGACAAATGTCAGTCATACACCTCACATGATAAACTATAATTTACATGTATGTCACTTTTCATCAACAGAGAATGTCATGAAAAAAATGTATGGAAGCTAAATTATGGGAATACAATGAAAACAATAATTTTAAGAAATAAGTCACTTTATACAATCATTTTATTGTTCTGGATTTTGCAAGAAGGGCCTACCTGAGGTTTTCTACCTCGGGAAATATGACTGTGATGGAAAAATTCCTATTTTTTCATTTTCCGCAAAGTGAGGCCTTAAACTCTGATAGTAGAGTAAAAAGAAATAAGGTAAAATGTTCAGATCGGGCATATTACAAAAAATTCTTGTGTCAATATCCACTCAAGGAAGCTGAAGTTTTTGTATGAGCTGTTCAAAGTGAACATCTACTTCATATTTCTCCACCTCCAACTTAAGTTGAAATTCCATGAGTTTTTCATAGCTCACCAATTAGAATGTTTTTCTAGAAATGATCCTCTTACGCTGGAAATGTTATCATTTGCTCCTCTGTTTATTTTTGCTATAATTATAGAATTTTTCTGTGAATTTGTCAGTTTTTCTCTGTACTGGATTTATTGCTCGAGTTTTATGTTCTTCAAGAATAAAGAGCCTATTGCTTTTGTAAATACGATTCAGTGTTCTTAAGTTTTGTCAATGACTTTTCATCATTTCGAAGTCAGATGAATCGAGTTATAAATAATTCGAGAATCAAAACATAGGAAACAATTGAAATTGATATCCAATGGGGTAGCACAAAGTAGGTCCTTATCCATTTGATAATTCCCCATTTTGATAAAACTCGTTGTCGATGTTTCAGGAATTTCCCTATTTTCTGAGATAATCATGGTGGGTCATATTCTATGAATTTATATATATATATATATATATATATGCCCTTGGCGTCTTGAATAGGTATTCTAAATGAATTAGTTTCTTTCATCGCATTTTGAATCTGTGGGTTTATTTTCGACGTCTAAAAGTATCTCGATGTCCTGTTGTCCCTGGCTCTATTTATCTCTTTCTATACGGTGCCAAGCAGCTGTTGAGCATTCTTTGCCTTGTCGTCACTGACATTTAGATGGTTTTTGGAACGCCTACGCGTTCCAATCCCGTGCCAAGATTTTCCACGACGCTGTTGAGATGATTGTTAGGTTGAAATCTGACAATCAGTCGAGAATAAATCAAGCTGATTTATTATGACCATCAAAGACAGATCCCGATATCTTCCTGGCTAACATGTTCATTTGTTGGAATAAGTTCGATCAATTTCGACTGATTGGGTAGGACCACTTGGAATTCACGACAAGTTACAAGTCTCGTCTGTTTCAATCAGATATTGACAAACGGGAAGTATCGCCAACAAGTGAACTCGAAAAAAAAATACGAATAACTTCGATACTGGAAACTATATGACTAACACCCGCTGGTATAGAAGGCTGTTGACAAATCTCTTTTGGAAATTTCAAGACTATTCAAAGACAGGTCCAATTACCTACACAATTTCTCATGTTGACCAATATTAGATTCGATAAAAGAATAGTCTCTCACTCGTAGGCTTCATTCGGGGCTTGCCGTACAAATTCAATTGTTTATGATGATGAATTGATATTCTACCCCAAATTCATTTGTTTTGATAACAAAATGAAAGCTGTATATGGGAATATATATAAAAATGGTGACTACGAAATATTCAATAAAATGAAAAAAATCCTCACAACTGTTGTCACGAAATATGCTCGAAGAAAAACATTGCTTGTAGGTGTGAGGCAACTTCAAGAACTGACGCCAAATGTCCACTGTTACAATATGCAAAGATGATCATTTGACTTTACAAATTTTCCAATAAGATAGTAGTCCAAACTAATTTGTCATAGCATTGTTTTTAATTCAGTGAATATTTAGAAATTATTACACTCGAACAGATCAGAGTCCTTGGTTCGTTACTCACTTCATGACAAGCACTCCGATAATTCTGCAATCGAAATTCAACCTCTTGGCAATTCATATACATATCTGTTAGGATCAGCAATCAGGTGTACCTTCTGATAGTGTACTTTCATTAGTTGTACAACTAGGAGAAATGCCTATAATAAATCATATTTTGCTGTACTCCCAAATATTGACTGATATATAACCCAGTGCTTTACAGGTGGAAAAACTGAAATTCCCTAATCACATCCCTAGTCACACCGTGTCCTTCTTCTCGCTACTTTCATTTGCTCATCCATAATTTGAATTTCCCAACTGGGCTAGAGCGTCCGTATTCGCCAATAAGAAGGCGGGATCTCTACGGATAACACGTTTTCATTGGATAATCTTCGCACAAATCCGGGCTAAGTTGTCGGCTAATGACGTTTGCGCGCCTGTTATCTACCCCGGATTTCAGGACTCCGGGACACTATTGACCTGTGGGCGCAGCCTATGCGGAATCTTTTCTTCCAATCTAGCTTTGCACGCTGATACGGAAAGATCAGCGTTCACACCTTCCGCGGCCGTCCAATGATCTGTTCCTCGAAGGTCCTCGGCCCACAGACCCCACAGACCTCATCAACTACTTCTATATTTCATAATCGAACTAACGCCAAGATTATGTGATGGCGAAAATAGATACTCGCGATGTCTGCAACATTATATTACTGTATTCAATCGCAAAGGGTGATCCAGTCGAAGACCAAATCAACATTGACATTAGAAGGATTTGGTTGATTTTGTTTCTCATTATGGTGATCCAGTCGAAGACCAAATGAACATTACGATTGGAAGGCTTTATCCTCACTACCCCATAACAAACTGTGACCTAGTGGGACACATATACTGTAATCAAGGAATTTCTTTCCATTTGTAGGCTTGCAATAAAGTCTAAGAAGTCTGTTTGGTTACTTCTGCAGGTGGGAGAATGGTTCAGTTCACTAACAAGCTTTCTCCAATACGCAGTGTGGGACTTCTACTTAGGCAATATAGTCTAGGGGTCAACCTCAAAGAAGGCCTCAACCTCCGAAATCCGAATGGTATCCAAAATGTTAAAAATATGAAATAGATTGAATTGACTATGGTTATTCAAACCTTTATGTGTGCTGTTTTGCACTACGTCTGACATCTATACTGGGAATTCCAGACTGATAAGGGAAAACACTGTGAAACATAATGATACCTATTCCGGTTCTGAGTCTGACTATTCTGAATTGAGGTGAACGCAAAGGTTTGTGTGATTTAATATTCGAGGGAAATCATCTAGATGACCACTTATAAAATATATAGTTATATACGTATTATGTGATATCTGGCGTCAACAAAAAACCTAGCGAATTCTAGAAGAGGAATAAGGAGAAATTGCAGAGGTTCTTCCATGTATGTTTCCTCCAAGCCTAGCTCTGAGTAGACCTCTGTCCGATGAAAACCTCCCATCAGCTATCATGCAGTTTTCGTTCAGTTTCTTACAAGGGGGCTTCTCTTTAGTGGGGAAATCTGAGTCTGGAAACAATGACTATTTTGAGATGGCATTTCAGAGGGTAGTCAATGCCCATGAGAAAACCTGTTGAAAACCTGGTTGGCTGATGTTGAGTATCATTTCGCTCTGTTGTGCGAATAGTTTATGAATTCGTCGTTCGTAGTTGACCTCTAGCTAGATGATTTTCCCTGATCTCTACCATTAGGAAGCATTTGCTCACTCCACAGAGGTTCAAGGCCGAAGAAAAGTGTGTTTGTTCCTTCGTTTCTTCCAGTTGTGTATGGTTCCAAAGATTGATGAATCATAGTCATAACTCAAAAACAACAATAGCTCTTAGGTACCGTGTTTATGTTAGAATGTTAATTCTTCTCATGTTTCAGTCATCGCTTAGTCGGTTAAAAATATATCGTTGGTAACTATGGAAGAAAGACAATGCTTTGCACTACATTTGAATCTTCACCATTAGTTGAGAATCATCAATGATTTTTCACCCATTGTTGGTGGAATATTTTGATCTATATGTGCACAGGTGCTATGAGTATAAAAAGAAAATCGAATCGATTACAGCATCAAGCGTAGAAAAATGTTAGTTTCTTTGTTCAAAGGAAGTTGTTTCAATATGTCTGTGAGAGTCTATAAGAAATGTTCATTTGCCAAATCGGTAACTCTTGTATTACCTATTATTCCTCTATTTCATAAAATCACCTGCCCTCGTTAGTTTATTCCATTCTGTACAACCCTGCATACCTATTGGTCGGAGACACACCCACCAAATAACAGTAATTTCGAAATCGCTCCTCATTACTACTGTGTCTACAGCGACAGCTTGAATTTAATCTTCCCACAATTATTGATATCCGAGTGTTTTTCGGTTGGTTCGGAAACCCCTGTATCGAAAAAATCGCCTACGCGGCCCTATCGACCGTTGAAATAAGGGTGGTTTTGCCGCCCGAGCAATCTGTAAATAATTGATGACTTGTTTCCATGTCTACTGAATGACCATCGCCTTTTGAGGTTTTTTTTATTGACGCCCTCAATATCGAAAGCCTTGTCGATAATATAGTTTGAAAATACTTCCGAATTCAGTGTTTCGGACCTATACTATTATGGCACCTTGAATGAAAAACTCTCACTAAATATACGGTCTGCAAATAACGTATAAGAGAAAAATTTAGATATATGTGTTTGGTCGTCATATCAAAAGTGATAAATTATGACCTTCTTGTGATGTCTTACTATTATTCTCTTTGTTTTGATTACACGCATGCATATCATTTGATTTCTCAAAAATCTCCACTATTAATCCATCATTTCTCAATTTCTTCTGCTCGTCATAAGCGTTAGTTATAGTTGTTGTTCTGTCATTGAAAATGATGATCCAAAACAAAATCATCACAACTTCTTGTTGGTGTTGACACATTATTTCAACCAATTAAATCATGGTTCGTATATCAAGATAGGGTGTAATGTGGATTATTTGTTACATGTAGAATGCCACGTGTTTTACTTCAGGTGAAGCCTTTGGTGTATAAAAATAAAATTGTTCGCGTTTGTCAGGAGAACCGATGTAGATATAGAATCCATATCTGATAATGACAGCCTGAAGTGACTCACTCTGTATCGGCAGAGCAATTTACAAAATGAACATTAGATACCACCTATGTCCAGCCAATATAAATGGACTCGGGCTGGAAATTGTTCGGGGTTACACTCTAAATCCTTTTATTCCATTTGCATGGCACGTGAAATTGATTTTTTCCGGTTAAAAATTGTTTTAACATGAAAGTTCTTTGGAGGAAATAATATATCGAATATATAATGTAGGTTTGCCGGCCTCTGCATCATTATCACGCACATACACGTTCTCCAAGATCACGCTTCATAGCGGAATTGTCACAATTTTGGGTATATTCATGTGAAAAGTATTGTGAAAAGTATGAACAAGCCTAACAGCTCATACTAGGATCTGAACCCAATGGTTCGACATTGTGATAGAAGGAAAGAGATAGAAGAAGTCTCCAAAATTTCAGGCAATAATCTCATCCGAGAAAGAGATCTTTCGCGAGAGCACAGTTTAATTAATAGTATTCTGTATACTTGGCGTGAGACTAGTCTGATAGCGTTGTCATATCACTCGAAAAACACAGGAGAAGGAGGCGGAGCACTGCCTGTTGGTAAATTATTGAGGTGCGTCGACAAAAACCTCTGTTTCATCATCAGATGAAAAGTCAGGATCTATATCCGGCCGACTCATACTGATTTCGAATAGGTACTTCTTGGAAATCGCTCACTGAAAAATAAGGGCATAGTTTGACGATGATAATCAATCCCTTTTTCAATTTTTCCCATCCAAGGAAGGAATCATTTCATATATTCTATTCTAAAATATACATTCTATTCACAGAATTCTTCGAGTTCGACGAATCTTTCTTTTATAATTCTATTATAGGATTATGAATTTCATTATATATCTATTCTATCTTCTATTATATAAGTTCTTAAGTACGTTGTATAAGGTTGAGAAAAATAGTAGACATTAATATTTTTTTTAAATTCATTCAAATTCGAGAGCCATTTCGGGTTTTTCATGAGGACTCAGTACCGGTGGGCCAGTTCGACCCTGTTCCTGAGATATGACAATCTCAAAAAAATATGTCAATTTGTCGCCGCAACACACATGTGTGTAAGTTTCAGTGAGTAACAGAGATCATAAGGTACCTATCCGAGGATTTTGAACACAATTTACTACATAAGTATATGCTAGTCACAGAATGAAGACATCTACTATCATTCTCTTCGGTTTTTTTTTTGTGGTAGGCACAGTTGTAATTTTGAGATAATTGAATTTGTACATTGCTGTTCGAAAACTGGGAACTACAACAGAATACCTGTTTGTTATGTTCGAGCTGAAGGTTTATTTTAAATTTTTCGAATTTACTTCAACATTGACTCACCTAAACAAACAAATAAAGACGTTTCATTTGGAAATATAGCTGGAACGCCTAATAATAGCTTAACATTTGTATGTCATTTTCGACTATTCTCTTCGCCTTATTCTTATTACGAAAATGCAATCTAAACAGGAAGAGTTCTGAAAATAGATTAATATGAAAATTTCTATGATAATGAAACTCACGCTCATTCTCGACTTGGTATACGTACACCAAAACTTTTGAATAATTAGGTACACGTGTGATACTGATAAATGAATACTGACATTCTTCCATTCGATATAATATTATGTGATCTTGAGTAACATAAATGAATAACTTCAATCAAATGAACGTTGACGAAGCTCATTAGAAGAAAATAAAATGAAAAGTTATCAACATAAACGAGTTCAGTTTAATATACGAAAAATCACAGTGAAACATTGAATATCACAAAAGGGATAGTTGTCTATATTTCTCAATTTGAATAAAATGCCACAGCCCATGATTGATATTTTCCAATATTATTGTCTATTAGGAAAACGTATTTCATTAAACGTATCTTCTTCTATCATTCAGCGCAGGGCACAATAGGAACACAGAATAAATTATAGATAGCTAGGTATTTGAAAAAAAATCGAGAAAATTTGAAATAATATTAATTATCACTGTCATGCCAATGAGTAGGTATACGGTCGTTTTCGTTCATAGTCAGCGTCGCATTTGCTCGAGATAAGGTTTCCAGACAACGAATCTAAATAAATCGTAGTGATTCTACAGTTAAAAATACAACATTATTCAAAATGCGCAAACAATGTTAAATAGGGCGACGAAAATAGACTTGGCAATATCTGGATACGGAGGAAGACGACTTCACATAAACTGGTCTTCAAAGATAACTCGAGACCTGAGTTGCCCGATAAGGGAACCAGCTGATACCAGCCTATAACCTATATTCAGACTGTTTCCTCCTTGTTAGGCAGGCTTCACGATCGGATTTTGATTTATTCAATCCTGTTCATATACTTTTGACGAAACTTACTACATATTTCAATCAGATGATAACAGGTAACTATATGGGTCCCTGAAGATGGATAGTCTTCTCTAATAATTTAAAAACGGGTTGTGCATCGCCATTGCATACCATTTCAATCCGAATTTTCTATATTTTGTCAATAACAATAATGTCATGAATTTCGGTCATGTATTTTATATTTCGGTGATTTAGATCCATTGGAACTTCCTCTACGTGGTTTTTTTCTGGTTTATAGCAATCGATATGAGCTCGTTAAAAATGTATCTATTTTTCGGTCTATTGGAAAGCAATTCCTTATAATGTACCTACCAGATAACAAAATGTATTCATATCAACAAAAATTTCACTCGCGTAGGAAGGTACCTTCATAGCTTATCGCACGAAATACTCGAAAGTAGGATACAAGGGTGGCCTACAATAACAAAGAAGAAAGTAAACATGAATTATTGATCCAATTTGCCAGACAAAGCATATAACACATACCCACCGGGCTGTCAATACCAATTGAACACTATTTTTCATACGTCAAGTGTTCACCGCTAGCGTCTGTAAACCATAATATTGACAACGATAATAATGAAGAGGATGACAAACAACGTTTTTCCTGCTTGAACTAACGACCGTGATGACGAAAATATCGTGAATTTCATAATTGTTACACCCACCTTCCTATATTGAAATAGGCCCTGTAATCGAATGCTGATATTGTGCATAAAAAAATATATTATTCAGATGACATGACATATTGAGTGGGATCAAGACATGTCAGAATTGGTAATTTGCATTCTGAGTTTTTCATCTGTTGACAACACGAAAGGAAAACCTATAATGTTCGAGGAACATCGTGTCAGCCAGCGGTTGGGAGAGAAGGAAGGTGTTGGAATCTTTCTTGAAAGTTCGGAGGTTGTAAGCATCCGGAAAGACTTCTCTAGGCAAATAATTCCATAATTTTGTCGTTCTATTGATGAATGATGCTTGGTATAGCGATGTTCGACAGGTCTCGAGCCTGACAATGTAGGGGTGAGCTCGTCTGGTATGTCTACTACGAATCGCTCGCGGAGGCATAATAGATAATATTTCTGCTGAGCACCGACCGTGGAAGTATCTATAAAAAAGGGAGTGATCGCCCACATTTCTAAGATGTTCTAGAGAGTTCAATGATTTGGTGAGTGTTTTATCATCGACTAGGCTCTCTTCTGAAAAGAGCTTCAGCGTATATTTGAGGGCTGAGCTCCAAACATGTGAACATCGTTGATGTTTACTGGATCAGAAAGGTAAATATTTGATATATATGCGAATGTCAATGGAAAAATAATAAAAACGGAAACTCTATTCATAGAACTTTTATTGTGATTCTCGACAGGCAGATACATTTTCGTTATATTTTCGGAACAATATAACGCCTGTGTGCTACTACGCGTCTGCATTATAAGTCTTCGAAAAATATAGCCTGAATGTAGCAAAAAAAAAAAATAAGGTGACTTATATTTACTGTTTCGAAAAGATGATGATGATTATTCTCGAGATATTATTACTTTTTGTGGCATAACTCTTGATTATATTATACATTTACTCTATAACTGAAAAATGAGCAACCGTAGCAACTTCTCTGTTCCAATTTCATAACAATTAAGAATCCTCCTTGGGTTCCAGAGTATCAGGCATGTTCCTCTGGTATAAAAAATTATTCTCATTTCGCATTTGCGGACCCATTTTCTTATCAACTTTTTTTTTTCATTTTCATCCAATATTGGTTACACCACCTCAGAGCCATCCTGTATAAATTCACACACATTTGAACCGTTTATCTACGGAGCTTCTGGCGAAAAAAATTTCATAATGTGATGCTTTGGCAATTCTCTCTCCCCTTATATCCGACCCCAACACGTGGGATCCCCTTCAAAAAGGGGTGAGGGGCTCGATAGTTTTGGTCTTGAACTTGAACTGGTTGGAGGGGGATTTGGCACCCTAAGGGATGTGTTCGGTACATCGACCCAGTTTCGTGAGGGGTGAAAATGTATCAAACCTATATGGACCATCATAGATACGGCTGGATTCAGCCATTAGATTGCATTGAATCGAATGGTTGGGCTTTAGATATCATGAAAATGCGTTAGTCACCAATCGGAGGAAAATGATTTTCAAACGCTACGAAGGCTATGAATTTTATGTGAAGCTGTTTCCAAAGTATCTGAAACCCATTAGATTGATCAGCCATGGATAGAATGCTATATTCATCAACACTGAAACATGAGCAATCAATTAATCATAGAACCATTTACTCGCTAATTCTTAAAAAATTCTTAAAAAACCTACACAGTGAATATGTAAATTTCGAAACCACGCTCCGAATTGATAGGACGTATTTAAGGGTTAAATATGAAAGAACGAATTCATTTCAATATAGGCTATACCCTTATATTTACAATAATACAAATACCTATAAATACATAATAGATTATTATTTCTTTCACTTTTCGCAGTAACTCAATATATTACCTACCTTAAACCCTTACATAAAGTCTTCAAAAGATTTACGGTTACAGGACAGATTTGGAGATTGTTTGCTTCGCTATCCGGTATAGTTCGTTCATCACTTTCCCCATGAACAGTATGAGTCACCAATTTAATCACTTATATTTCGACGGTACTTTCATGGATCAAATGAAAAAAAATAATGGGGGTTCTCAAGAGGTTGCACGAGGGGGTGCTACGAAATAAGTGTTACTTCCAACATAAATAGCAGTAGTTTTGAATGATCGCGATGTTTCGCGAACATTATTCTTTTCGTGTTGCCATAAGAAGAGAAGAATCAAGAGCGGTTTTTCTTTTTTCACGCAGGAACACCATATATTTTTCTAGTCAGTTGGAAGAGGGGGTGGGAGAACAATATCAATGACTAATACGATTCTGTATTCTTCGGCAAAATATTCGACCTCAAGACTATACATCTAGGTCTAGTCTAGTCGGTTCAGGCTGTAGGTGCTTGCAGTGTCACTCAAAAAATTTGTACGTCTACGTTAGTAATGACGGGCTATTAATTCCTCATATATCATAATGCCAAATATGCTCGAACGGACGTTGTCCACGGTATCTAAAGAGAACAACTTTAGCTCCGACAGAATTATCATGCTGCATCGTCTCCTGACTGTATTTTTTGTTCATACAAGCAGGTCATGAGGTACCTATACATTCGTAAAGAAGGGATAAAATCTTTCGTTGTTCCTTCTCAAACGAATTCAAAAGTTCTCTGGAGATGCTGAATCGGTCTAGCGTGTTTGCATCTTTGATTAGGTCATTTCGGTGCATCAAAGGTGTTTTTGGTATTTCTCCATGTGTTGCTTGCTGTGTTCCAGACCTTCGTCCTCCGTCAAATAGCTAACGGTGTCCGATGTTTTTCAGGGTACCGCCTGGATACGTCTACCAATCGCCATACCTAACGGCAACAGCGCCAGGCAGCTTGGTACCTCTTCAGGCGTCGCAACTGTCCCACGCAGCAGCCGTAGCAGCGGCAACGTCGCAATTCTACGAGTACCAAAATGCTGCCGCAGTAGCGGCGGCAGCGGCGGCCCCCTATACTGGCCAGTACGCCAATGGATTTGATGCGTACACGCCCTACACAGGAGCAGCAGGTAAATAAAAAAAATTGAAAATTGTATTATCATTTATATGTACATGGGATGAGCGTGTCCAGCTGATATATTCTCATTTCAATCACACTCAATTCGTTATTTTTATTCGATCGTATTCCACTTCAATTCCGTAAATAATGACCATCACTCCTTCTATCGTTCAATCCTATCTTCCATTTACTCAAACAGGAGTTTTGCAAAACTGCATCTATGAACATTATTGATTCATTAACATTATTAGCTGTTTTTTAGAGCTCATTATTTCTTCACGAAAATGTCTTTGCGTGATAATTGACATTATGAAAAGTCAATTATAGCTTTTCAATATAGGTATGCTTCGCACACACTAATCATGTCAATGCATATACAAATGTTGAATAAGAGTGAATCTATTGAATTCAATACAAACACATAAATTACATATATATTACCAACAGAAATTAACGCTAGTGATTCCCTCATACGAATTCATCTGTTCTGAATTCAACTTTTTCGTAATCCATTATCTTATAAAAATTGACCATCAATAGGCAATAGCAACTTTGCATGAATAAATATAAGATGTCTGGTGAAGCTAAAAGATATTACTTGAAGCTCCCTTTTCAACAATATCTATTTTCCGATCAGGAAATTCGTTGTAAGAAAAGAGCTATTGATTTATAATCCGGCAAACTGTGGCGATAAGTACACATTTCTTTTTCATGCTCTATGTACTGATGAACATGCTGATGAAGTTTTTTCCTTTCAGGTGCTGCAAGTTACATGCCTTACACCTATGCGACCCTTCCACAAACTCCTGGCCTACAAGCAGGAACTGCAGGAGCTTTTCCTGGTATTCCTTATCAGACAGCTGCTCAAGCTCAAACACTGCAGGAAGCTAGATTGCAGTAACACTGTGGCCTAGCTTTTTGTAAACATGTTTCACTGTGACATGAGTGACCATTTTCCTGATATTGACATACTGAAAAAATCATGATCTACTCATTTTATAAAGTAATATAATTTCTTCATGAAATGTTTCATGGAGTCGAAAACTCAACAGCAGTATCTGAAATGACTTATCGATATTTTTACTGACATGATGAATTTCAAAGATCCATTTTTGTTATTACTGAAATCACGATACCTATTTATTACAAAGGACAACACGCACTAGATCACAATGAATTAACTGAATGGATATAGATACAAAAAGATATATTTCACTGTATCTACCAAAGTTCGGAAAGTAAAAAGCGATATACTGTAATATTTTGTGATGTATTGAAATTTTTCTTTATGAGATGATTCATTATTTCAGTGAAGTAATTCCAGCTAGTTACCACTTGTAATGAATTTATAATGCTCAATGAAATAACAGACTTCAAAATTGCCCCTACTTTTGCAGGAAGTTTATGTTGAAAACTGCAAGAGAAAGTGCAATAATGAAAAATATTCGAGTAGACTAATAATTTGTTTTAAACTACATAGTTCTAGTCTCAGCATGATAGTACTTAAATGATATATTTATATTAGTATGTAAAATAAACTGAAAATTGATATATTAGATCATTAGATGACTCACTGCTATATAATGCAAGCAGTACATATATCATAGACAACAATATATCTTGGCAATATATCTAAATGGGAGTAATCAAGAAAAACTCAATGTTCATGTATATTAGGTATTAGTAACATTCGTTCCTTGATGAAGAGGTAGATGAAAAATAAACTAATTATCTTTGTCATCGTCAATACAGTTGTTTGCTGTATGTATGCCACAATATTTTGATTGTCTATTTTCACCTCGAAATACATGTCTACATGGTCTCAGGAATTTTTTTAAGACCGAGTTTTCTGAGAAAAGATTAATTGTAACATGAAAGTGCATAAGTACTTGCACAAAAAAGTAGGTTTCAATCAATGATATAGAATTTGTAAAAAATAAGGGTTTACTTTATGTAGATGTAGTTAAATTATTATTTATATAAATCATATACGTGAATATCATACTCTTCAGCACATATACTCTATTATCAGAATATATGGCAATAATCTTGGACGATTCGAATAGTGACATCATTATGTGAAGAGGGTGAGCAATTAAAATTATTGTTTTCACCAGAATTACTTTCCTCTGAGTGTCATGAAAATGCATTCAAATTTTCCATAAGAGATGGAATCGTATGTTACAGCTAGAACCTATACCAAATAGATGTAAAATTATTCAGTGCACTTTGTATAGGGTATAAGACTAGCACTATTATACATATACATTTCTAAGTATTTGAGATTATGTATTTGTCCAGCTATGACAATCTTGAAACGCAATGGCTAACAAAATCTCCTAAAGATGTTCCTGAAAAATCATTGAATTCAAAACCATAAATTATGTAGGTAGTTTACAAAAACTTTTCAATATTGTGTATATCCACATATAGCAATATTTCTACTCCAAATGTTGAGATCTAAGGCCGGACCAACTGACACTAGAGATAGGTATATCATTCATATAAGATCTCATTATGTTTCCACAAGCTTTCCTGTCTTCTGCCATAGGAGGTTTAGTGAATTATGTGAAGTTGACAATACTTCCTCAAAAAACATTTTCAAGTGGTATTCAACTCGAGTTGCTCGGTTCACTCTTTGGATGATTTTCTGATACGTGAAATGTTGTATTTTTCGAACAGGTATCTGTATCAGAAAAAAAAATGTTTCAAGGTTGAATTGTGATAGATTGATAGATGATATAGAAAATTGAGGAGGTACATACAACAAAAAAATCTAGTCAGTAAAATTTTTAGTGTTGTACGTTCCGTCCATATCATTCAGTGCCTCGAATGTCAATGGAAAATTGAAGTAGCCCAAAATTATCATGAATTGCGTATTATATATAGCAATAACTATAAAGTACAATAATTTATCTCACTAGGAAGTAAGCTACTGGGATCATATCAAAATGAATATCATGTTTACTCGTTATATCAATGAAATTTCTGGTATCCACTTAGAAAGAATTCACATAAATTTTCAAAAATAGAACTTATACCTACTGATATTCAATCACAAAATGTTTGTTCCAACGATAATCAGGAAGTAAACGTATATTATTCTCTTCCCAGTATAACTGGTATGAAATACATGAAATAGTTGTTATGACCATTTTGTCGCTTTTAAAATATTGTTCCAGAAATCCCTATTTACTGTAGAAAATGATTGTTATATTCAATTTGAAATTATTTTCTACTAAGAATAAGATATACTTTAACCAGTTGAATAAATATTTGTAAAATAAATGTTTTCGTCTGCTTTGTATCCCCAAAACTTATACCATTCAATTTTATACCGAACTTTAACGATAATCAGAGGACTTTCTAACCGGGCGTGACATCTAGGGTAGTATGAACTGAATTGAAGTGACATCTACTGGACATTATAGGAAGGTCATAACGTTTTCTGTGCTAATAACCATCTTATTTACACCATTCTAATAACAATGACTTGGACAAGTTTTGAAATATTTCGAAATATGACCTTCAAAATGAATATTAATACTATAAACACATTAGACTATTCCACATTCTGAGTTGATATGGCATTGCAACCATGCAGATTGTACTTTAAGAAATTCCCAAGTTTCAAACAGAATTTGAAAGTGAGGTTATTTTCAAAATTACAGCAAAACTGTGATGTTCGTATTGTAGAAGTAGGTCCTAGAGATGGATTACAAAACGAACCTGTCAATGTCCCAAGTAACATTAAAATTGAATTTATTGATAAGCTATCTGACACTGGACTGAAATCTATTGAAGTTACTAGGTATGTTATAGGTATGGAAAATGTATGTTCTCACAGCACATTGATGTTCCTTGATAATTTACCATTTCAGTTTTGTGAGTGCAAAATGGGTACCGCAAATGGGAGACAATTCCGAAGTTTACACTGGAATCACAAAGAAGGATCACATATCCTATCCAGTTCTGGTACCAAACGTTAAAGGAATGGAATCAGCTGTATGTTTCATATTCGATTAATATATCGCAATGATTGCTGATGGACAACTACAGAATTTTACTATATTTTTATAGCTCAAAGTTGGAGTCAAGGAAATAGCAGTGTTTGCGTCAGCCTCTGAAGGTTTTTCAAGGAAGAATACTAATTGCTCAACCCAAGAAGGATTGAATAGAATCATTGAAGTCATGAACATAGCAAAAAAACACAACATCAAAATACGAGGATATGTATCTTGTGTAGCAGGCTGTCCTTATGATGGCATAGTCCATTCAACATCTGTAACAAGAGTAACTGAAGCTCTATTATCCCATGGCTGCTATGAAGTGTCTCTTGGAGATACCATAGGAGTAGGAACAAGGATAATAATAGAAAATCTATTGAAAGATCTGTTGCATATCACTACAGCAGACAAATTAGCAATTCATTGTCATGATACATATGGACAAGCATTGGTTAATATTTGCACAGCCTTAGAGCATGGTATCACTGTAGTTGACGCCTCAGTATCAGGTCTTGGGGGATGTCCATATGCTAGAGGGGCTACAGGCAATGTAGCCACAGAAGATCTTGTCTACATGTTACATGGCATGGGAGTGGAAACCAATGTGGACTTGAAGAAACTCATTGCAGCTGGCCGATTCATAACTGACTACATAAAGAAAGATTCTGCCTCAAAAGTGAATAAGACATTGTATTCTAAATATTTTCATTGCTGATACTATTCTGAGGATGTGTTCTCGCTGATATACATGTTTTGTATCTTGAATGAAGTATTTCAGTCTTGAAGTAGAATTATTATTCACTTCATACCCATCAACAATATCATACCATACAACTTACATTTTTCGTGATTGAGTTGAGACTTTCTCAAAATAAAACAATAATTATATTATGCTTATTCATATATTCATATACACCCAGCACTAACATGTATTGTTTCGAATTTGGCCGGTATTGAATGAACTTGCAATTTCAGCGATGCCAACAATATTGCTCGATATTAGACACTGCTACCAACATGACAGTAATGCTTTTTTCACATTAACCACATGAAAAATACAATACCGCTCGCCTCTATGCCTATCTCTTTTTGATTCAGAGAACCCTGACAACAGCCCTGAAATTCATTAGACTTCTCTTAAACAGGCAAAAATAGTCTGCTGTTACTGTGCCCCCTGCCCTGGAACTGACGTCAAGGCAAATGATGAAAAACTAGAGCAAACTGGGGTTGTGCTATGTTTCCCCAGATAAAATCCCTAACAAAAAATGTGTGATATGGTAATTAGAGCAAATCGAATGAGGTTTGTTTTGGCACTCTTAGCTCTTTAAAAATGGCAGCTATTGAGAAAATATTCCAATTGGGATGCATTGAAATATTATTTGTGATCATACACGCGAATTAAAACATTCACCAGCTATATTTGCCTTAGATGGACAGGTATTGGTTGTTCAAGTGAAAGTAAGGTGGGTTTAATGATTAGGAAATTGAGGTTCTGTTGGCCCTTCATTGTATTTTTTCCCAGATCCAAAAATGAGGATTAATACTACAAGAATGACAACGCCAATTGAAGAAAAGATTGACCAGAAGCTCAAAGTGAGGACTGGAATGGTCACAGTGAGTGATGGAAAAAGTAGGCCCATTCCTGTGCAATTACATTTGTCTATGGAAGTGTTACGATTGCAGAAAGAGGAGATTCTACCTCCTGAGACCAAACCACAAAATGCAAAGGTACTAAAGTGTTTTCATTATGCACTTTCCAATAATCAAAGTCGAGTCAGAATTTCAGAAAAATGTAGGTCATCTCATTTCATATAAAAAATGACTATCTGGAGCACTAGACTGAAAAAGAAATCACAGGGATGTGTTGCTGTTCTAAATACCCATGAGTCTCCATCTTATTGAAATTTTGGGATCCAGTATCAATCCAATATCCAAATGTACCAATGACACATGAAGAAAATATATATTTGCCTTATTTTATTACAGGAGAGAATGGTTCAGGTCAGAAGACAAAAAGTTGGGGGATTGGGACTTAGCATTAAGGGAGGAGCTGAGCATAAATTACCGATTTTGATTTCAAGAATTTACAAGAATCAAGCAGCGGACCAGACAGGAGAATTGTTTGTAGGAGATGCTGTCATAAAAGGTGAATAATACGGATGCATTGATGTAATAATTGATGCTCTCATATATCTGAATTGTATAATAATTTTGTTGGCAATTAGACTCATCTCAGTCAGTATTTCCAAAGCTAGACTTCATTGGTCAGACTCAGTTGGTCTATAAAGTGTTTGGTCCATGTTATTTGTTTTGTTCTGCACATATAAATTATTTATCCAATTGCCAACAAAATATATCAGGTAGACAATCCCAAACAACTTTAAAAATCAACTAAAACACTATCAATTCAAGTTAATGGGGAGTATATAACAGCCTGTCCTCATGATGATGCTGTGAATATTTTGCGTAATGCTGGTGACTTAGTTGTCTTGACTGTTAAACACTATAAGGCTGCCACTCCATTTTTACAAAAAGGTCAGTTTGATTCTTTTCAGATAAGATCTATACTAAATCATCATTATCTTACAGATGAAAAAGACTCTCAACAAATTGACAGTCAAAGTGATGAAAAAGGTGCTTCAGATGAGAGTTTGCTTCTGACAACGAACAGTACTAGTAGTAGACCAAGTTCAATTTGCTCAGAACTGGAACCTGAGCCTCTACAAACTCATTGGGTTGATATTATAACAGTACCTCTGATGATGGCTTATGTTACCAGGTACATTTTTGGAACTGATAAATTGAGACCCAATGCCTTTGAAGTTAGGGGTTTGAATGGAATTAGTACTGGTATCATCCATTGTGATGATTCAGCTATACTATCCCAGTGGCTCAAGTTCATCACTGATAATATCATTGGATTAACGAATTTACAAGTGAGTAATATTTCATGACAAATGTTGATAATATATGTTTTCCTACGATCATCTATGAGAACAGCAAATATCACACTGTTCTGTTATTTAGAAAGTAGTACATCTCAGTATGGAAACAGGACTCGTATTTATTTTGGAAGCGCATGCTCGCAGTCATTGATGAATGTAATGATATTTCAGCTAGAAATATTGAAATATATAGAAGTGAAAAAATATAAAACTTTTGTATTCACTATTTTTTGGTAACTTTTGAAATATCCGTTGTAGGTTTCGGGCAAAAATATATAGAAAAATTCTGTACTCAACATATACTTGGATTTATTTCACATTCTTATCTTCTGAAAGGATTAATGAATGAGTCAGTTGAGTGGAGGTGGTTACCAAAGATGACTTTCAATATCCCAAGATTGCTGAACTCAAGTCACTTAATCTGTGCACACATTTATTTTCATGAAATCGCTATAGATATTCAAGCCTTATCAAATCATCTAACGAGTCACCGCTCGGATATTCTCGTTCCTGACTGCCGTATTTTGTATTGCTTCGTGTAGCTGTCGACAATTAGAGCGAAACTGACTAGAATCATGATGTACTCAGTTCTCATCAACACTCATAATACACATAATTCAAATATTTATGGTCGTAGGAAAAATAATTCACATAACTAGTTGGAAAGTGTATCTCATGCACTCGTTACATTTCTGCTTATGTGAAATATGCCGCTTTCCACACTAGTTATGTAATATACTATTTTTATATTTTAGATGAAATTGTATAACAGGAACTTCAGTGTTTCTGACCGGATAGAGTACATGGGTTGGGTCAATGAAGGGGTGTTGAATAATAACCATCCTTGGCAAAACTACAAACCCAGATTCTTTGCTCTGAAGGCTACTGATTTGATGTTGTTTGATTCACCACCTGTAAGTTGATTGAGTAAAATACATGACCACTTTTACGCATAAAACGATAACTATAGAATTTTTGTAAAAAAAATTGCAAATTAACATAAGAAAAATTATAATTCTAGTGATATCCAGTTCAAAATAGTAACATGTGTTTCAGTTGAATGTAACAGATTGGAATAAGTGTGGTCTCGTATTTAAAGTATATCAGACGATGTTTCGGGTGGTCAAGGAATCGGAAAATGTGGACGAAAGGCAACACTGCTTTCTAGTACAAACTTCCGGACAAGAATCTAGATATTTTTCAGTCGAAACAAGACAAGAACTTCTAAGAATCGAGAATGCTTGGCATTGCTCTGTTTGTACAGCAGTAATGAAATTAGGGGTGAATATTTTGAAGAAAAAAAAATGAGGAATAATAGCTTCACATTTTTCTAGAATAAAACTTTTACTGTCAGTAGCAATGGAAAAACTGCCGGACTGACATTGGATTGGAACTTAGGATTTTCGTTACATGAAGGTGATTCCAAAACACCTCTCTGGCAGTACAAATTTTCACAATTAAGAGGTTCATCGGATGATGGAAAGTCTAAGTTGAAATTGCATTTCCAAGATATCGAATCGAAAGCCATCGAAACAAAGGTAAATCTTGTATTTGTCACATATATAACATAATATAACTGTTTTTATTTTTAGGAACTTGAATGTTCAATTCTACAAAGTTTGTTATTTTGTATGCACGCATTTTTAACAGCAAAGGTAGCATCCGTGGATCCTGGATTTTTGTCTTCTATGATCCCATAAATTCCGTGGATCCTGGATTTTTGTCTTCTATGATCCCATAAATTCCGTGAAGGTCCTCTAGCCATTGGATTTTGTTAATTCATTGAATGAAGAATTTTTTCATGTTGTTTATGAACACACGAGGTGTTAAGATCGATCGAAGTATCAAAGCAGGTGATTCTAATGATCCTCCTTTATACTTATGTTTATGCCGGTGCAAGAAGATGATAAAGCTTTTTAATTATTTCCAAAAGTTGACAGTTACAGAGGAGTTCAGTTTCAGGAATTGGTCTATCGATAAAATCAATATGGATCTTAATACTCCTGAACATATCTTTGGTACTGTGGTTCAAACTCAAGTGTATATTGCTGTTTGAAGAGAAACTGTGTCATTGTGTCCCTAAACATTTGTCATGAATTAGATGTTAGAACAGAAACAACTCCAACAAACTGCTAAGCGACTATTTCATTTATTAATTCTGTATTTCTAGAAAATACTTAATTATTTAACATTAAAAACATCAGAGTTAGTGTCTATGATTGAGATTTTTGGGACATGATATGTACCTACAATAAAATCAATATGTAGACTTGATTGTTTGTTCAATCCATTGAAGACTCATTGCTGCATAATATGCTTCAGTTGATAACAAACTTGATACTTGACATACGTAAACAAAAATGAAACCATAATATATTAAACATTTAAGATCATACCAGATATGTAGAATTTGTTTTTCCCTTAAGAAGAACAAAATCAGACAACTTCCACTAATGTTAAAATGTGTTTTAAGTGTTTTGTATGAGATACAAAATTAGTTACTTTAGCTTTAAACGTCGAAACACAATGAAGTAGTGTGAATATATCTATGTAGCTGAACGAATATGCTGCTTTCCTTGAAATCTTCTGGCGACTCCTACTATACTCATAAGAAAACAGCAATTTCTTCAAATGCACTTATCATTTACCTTCATGTGAAGAGGACTGTGGATATCGAAAAAAAACTTTTTTTGCCTTGTAAGATCGAATGAAATGTCACTTCATTACCTACAGTTCTTTTTCTGTGTTTCTCCTTTCCTTCGTAGGCTAAGAAATCTATATCACTCTTTGCCATTGAAGTTATATACAGTTGCTTAATTGCTCAGAACTAAATCTATTTTAGCGAAGAACTTCAATAGCAAAATGTTATGTCGATTGATTCTCACGGCTAGGATTATGTTATGATGAGATATATGTTACCATTGTCCCCGTCTAATACGAAAAAGTGTAACAAGTGTAACAAAACTGTAACAACCCCTTGTTCTAGGGGGATGTCCCTGAACATCATACATCCACGCATTTATCTTAGCTGTGAGCTGCAGTCGATACCAATATGGTGTCTGCATTCAAAATGAAACTCCTGAAATGATCATCAATGATTTATCGAACTTTTTATGTAACAAACAACCATTTTTCGGCAGGCGTTGAATTGAAAATTCAAGAGGTGATTTATTTCGACGAATCAAGAAAATAATAAAATCACCCAATATTCGAGTGATACTTCTTATCTGCAAGACTACTATAAGCTCAGTTGCATTTGTTCACTATCGCTTCGAATCCAACACTAACGTTCGAATCCAACGTTCCAGAAGTGGACACTTGTGTGGGTTGAGAATATCAGAAGAATTTTAGATGATAAGATAGTGTTTTTGTCTGAAAACTTTCATGGCTCTTCGTACATGAAACAGATATCAAGATGTGCCTACTAAAGCTCAAGGTATTTTCCCTTGAACGTTTTCCTTATGTTTAGTCGACACTTCATTCAAAAGTCGTATGAAAATCTCGACTCGGAAAGGTCATGTTCTTGTCAAATAAATCAACAATGACATTTTCTCAGAATATATTCAAGTATCGTTCAGGATATTTCATTTTCAATCAAACAACCTAGTTGACAAGCGTTTGTGCATTATATTTCATCCACCATATCATATCATTAGTAGATAAATTAATAATGTAAATTATACATTGTCAATCGCGAATATGTTCAATTATGGGAAAAATATCGAGGAGCAATAAGTGCGTACTAGAAATACTTATTGTATTGATTTGACAATTTCAACTAGTTTTCGAACCAAAGTTTAATAAGTGATCTTAATATATGTATTGTTGACTCTTAGGATATCATAATATGTGGCCGATAAAATATTGCGTCAAGATGAGGTCAGCACGAAATGAGTCCATTCATCCAGATGGCTTTTGTGTTTCACATTCGTCTTGATCAGATATTTTATTGTACGCACAATTTCTAAAAGTACTCGGTTGAATTGAATTTGGCTTTTTATTGAGTAGTAGAACTCTCCTATTTCACGAAAAATATCTATATGTTCAATAAACATGTTATCACAAATCTTCACTTGAAGCTGAAACGGTAGGGTCGAATTTCAATTTATTTTGAGGTGGAGGATAGACCATGATGAACGGAGACAGTGTGATCACTGGAGGGCAAATAAAGGGTGAATCCTCGTGATTAAATTACGTCTTCCTCAACGAGTATGTTATCACTTTGATAAAAAGTCACCTAAAATGCAACCGATATAAGTTATGTGATTTGAATTTCAATATATTCAACGTTGATTAGTTATAATAGATTTCAGATGATTCTTACCGATACCTAACTAGATCACGCTTAAATGAAAGGTAGGTTGTGCAGTTTCGAATTTCGAAATGACCTTGCATTTTTCTAACATGTATTAGAAAATGGGCTGGCAATAATTGGGACTATCGCCGGAAGTCAGAGGAAACAGATGAAAATATTTGTGACATTTCTGTTTCACCCCCTTTTCCAGCTCATACAACTCGAACTGATTATTCTAGTTTATTGTACTTCTCGCGTTTATTTGATGTATCTGAGATTGGAGACCAAATAGAACGTTCAACTATGAAAAGTATAGTTATTACTCGTTGACAATATGAATAAATTTGTTTAGTAACTTGAGATACGTTTTTTACTAATTTCTATTGTCACCACAAATAAAACTCGATGTGATTTTATTTTCATTATAATTTAGGATTAGAAAATAAAGGATCATTTTTATGTATAAACTTAGTGCAATATATCTCAATATAATGAATGATCGATAATTTAAGAATGACACTATCAGTTACAATCTGATCTCAAGTTCTTAAAATGAAAAATAAGATCGTCAGTATAACGTACACAGACAAATAGAAATATGACGAATGGATGCTTAGATATATAAACGAATTATTTTTAAGTACAAGCTATTCTATCATACAAAAACAATGATCGTGATAACAATTTCAACCCCAAAAGAAGCTAACAAATCCTGGAAATAATATAATTGACAAATCCTATGACGAATAGCTCAACTAATGAACATATTTACAACCTATTTTCAAAATCGATGTAACAGTTAATACAAATTCTTTCTTTGATATTGAAAATTACCCTTTTTATCATGTAAATCACAATATAGTGCATACAGTCATATACAATAATTCCAATCTCTAATTGTAAATGATACATTAAAAATCTTCCAGATTTAAATACTGAAGAATTATTTCATGAAGATCATGTTAAATAAATAATGGATATAATGTTATGGAGTAACGACTAATACCTTGGTGCGTTCTGGTTCTGACTCATCTGAGACTGAACAGCAGAAGCCGCAATATTGCTTGCTGCACTTCTGACATGCTGATTGCGGAAGAACTCTGTCGTAAATTCTTGCTGAGCCTTGGCCATGCTAGCACCAGTACTTCTGTACATACGATGGATCTTGAAAACAACAGATTCATTGCACAATCACCACTACTCAGCTTAATCAAGTAGTACTGATAGTATGAACTATAAACATTTTTTTCTTATTGCAGTCTCAGTAATGAGATAATGCATGCTATAAAAAAGCAAAGTCACCAATTATTCCTAACAGCTGTTGAGTTGTGCTAAGAATATTTTTGTCAGTTGAAGTTGTTGAAAAAAAGCTGAGGTAATGATATACCATACAATTCATATGCAGATTCATTCAATTCATTTGAAATACTGAAAAGTTTCAATCATGAATTCTGAGTAGCAGAAAAGAGGGAATGAGTGACCAACAGAACAGTAGATTCGAGAATATGTGAAGTATTGGAGTACAATAATTACCTTCGAAATCAAGAATAAATCTGCAGCAGCTGCAAAACCAAATCCAACAGCAATCAACAAGGCAATGACTCCTTTCACAATACTTCCTGCAGTATTTTTGAAAGTAGATAGTGCTGTAATGACACCTCTGCAAGAAGACGTTCAGAATCTCATATCACATGTATCATTAAAATACTTACACAGTACCAGAACCAGGAATTCCGATGGTTTGTATTGTCGTGATAACAAATTGGAAGAAAAATATGAAGAAGAACACCATGAAGTTGAACGATGAATCAGAGCGGAATGCTTTGTAAGCAGGCCTGAACCAACATAGATATCCAAATGGAGTGAACAAAAAGACATAGAGAATGCCCAGTCCAATAATTTGAAAGTTCTCCAACACTATGCCCCCTATTATATTGGCTATCATGATCAAACCATGATCTGAAATTTTCAAAAAATCGTGAATAATTGACCATTTCCATTGACCATATTTGAAACAATATGAAGAAATGGGGGTAATCTAAGTGTGGCATGATTTGCAATATTATTTAAATTAACCATATATCCATATTTTTATAAAGGAAATAGAAATTCCACCATTTCACTGTTTTAATTCTTTTAGACTTGTCATAGTGACTGACAGAATAGTTCAAAAATGATAATTTCACTTCCCTTGATATACAGGGTGTCTCAGTTTCAAGGGGGAATGAGCTGCTGATTTCTGAACCAAAAAAGAAATATTAAACACAACCTATGTGCAAATATGGTATGTTTTCAAGATACAAGATGTTACCTCAGCCACAATCCTCTACCCTGAAGTGTTTTGTATCAACACCTGAGTTAGCTGAGATATCAAATTGGTACTTATCCTATCAAACAATATTGAGACATGATAATAATAATGATCGATGTACCTTATAGGATCACCCATTCATGATCAAATCAATATATTATTTTGTTAAGGTTCTCCTTGAAAATTGAGCATACTATTTTCAACAGGAGGATAATTTCACAGTAGATTGAACTTTCGTTAATGGACTCAAATTTGGGGAATTCTAACATGTGATCATTTTTCATGCAAAAAATGCATTAATAACCTGGTATAGCCTATTCCCTTTATACTGGGACAACCTGTGTGAATGTATATTGAAAATGATTTCAATATCGAAATAGAAGAACATTTTCAGTCCATACATTTTTTGCTGATGTCACATTTTCACCATATTGAGTTTGAAAAAATAATTGTGGAAATGGTCAACTTCTATGGGATGTTATAACTTACAAATCCATAGGTAGTATAAATGCCGAACAATCTTTTGAAACTCTAGAGGAATGTCAACTTGTATGTCCTGGTAGAAGCATGGCTGGAAACAGCACTGCTCTGGCAGAGGTGGCCAATTATTGCGTCTAACATTGTATGTTGAATTCCTCATGTCTTCCTCTCTACGAGCCAATTCTTGTTCTTTTCTCTCCAATTCCTCCTGTCTTCTCTGAAGAGAATGAAATATATTGTTATTCACTCCGATTCCAAGATGAACATGAAACTCACTTGTAATTCAGCTGTATCTAAAGTAGGTTTAGGGATACTTTGGGTTTGTTGGCCACTTCTGGTATATGCTGGAGGTTCTTCTGTTGGTTGCATTATGGCGGGACCAGAACTCGGTTGATTGTATGTCTAGTAAACAAAAAACTAGTGAAATGACAATATTTTCATCATAATTTGATTTAGGACAATATCAACTCTTGCTAACAGAATATTTGAACATTCATTGTCTTCAAACTGTCTATCATCAAATGATATAGCGTAGACAAGAAACATTGGAAATGATAATTACTCTTGTGTTCTGTCTTTCCAATCATTATTAAATATTTATTGTACATATAATTGTATCATTTTGAAAATTGATTAATATCTACCTACCGGTTTTTGACTCGGGGCCTGGTTGTCAAATGGATTATAATCATCCACCCTGAGTTGGGCATTACTACTTCTAGCTACTTGTTGAACAGAAGGGTCCTGAAAATGAAAATAGCTTAGTTAGCCCCTTTGTTTTGTACCCGAAACGTCATATCATATGGAAAAACGATAATTATTTATTTCTTTGGAATGATCCTAGGTGAACAAAGCTGAAGGTTGAATATAAGAGAAAATAAGTACTTACTGCGAAAGGGTTGTCAATGGTAGGCTCCCCGAATGGATTATCCTCAAATCCTGACATTTTTTATTAATTTCTTCAATCCTCGTAGGCAAAATGGAACTCTTATCTTATCTACTATATCATCATCTGTCCAAGATCTAAGACGTCTTGATGACAGGACACCATATTTCCTTTTTATTTGACGACGATTGGCATCCTTGTTGCCAACATACCAATACAAGTATACCAACTTCGAAACAGATCACTGCACAGTGTTGAAAACATGGGCCTAATACTATACTTTAGATCATGAAGAAACATCCAATAACCTATATAAAACCCACGGTTAATTATGAACCGTGTCTCAAAATAGCTTACATACATAGGTGTTTTTGTATGTACGCCAATCAAACCCTCAGACGAATAAAATAAATCAAACCAGATGAGCTCAGGCTGATCACTGTCAGGCTCGAGACCTCCGACATCGCTATAATATCAATCATCAATAGTTAATTCTTTACCAAGTGATGTCTTTCCTGATGCTTACAACCTTCAAAGTCAAAATTCCAACACCTTCCTTTTCTCCCAAAATTCCATTGCTGACTGACACGATGTTCTTCGAACATTATAGGTTTTCTTTTTGTGTTGTCACTATAAAAAAAATCATGAAACCTCCAAGTGGAGGGAATGAACCCAGAAATTAAGGAAGCGTGTAGAAGGGGAATTATTTATATTATATTCATTTTCCTACATGATTTATCCGAGTTACAACTCTAATATTCCGAATTCTGGAAAATTCCGAGTTGTAACGACTCGGAATAATATATCTAAAAAATAGTCTTCGCTCTTTTGATACACTGATTTTTCAGGACTGCTCATTTTATCAGAAATAAGTGCATTATGCACCTGCAGCGTGCAGCGTGTTTGATTGATTATTAGTCAAAGAATCAACGCTCTCTGCTAAGAATTTAAAGACAAGGTTGAGATAAGGTATGGATGAACCAAGTAAATATCGAAAAGAACGATATTTATGAAAATTTGCAGGTAAGTGCAATGGAACAAAATGCATCTGATGTACATTTTTTGTTAATAATATACTTCCGGTTCAACCGGAAATGCCATCAACTTCTTCAATTTAAATAGGACACACTACAAATTTTTACAGATTTTGAAAGAGCTTGTTATTTTGAATTCATACATACTTACTTTAGTGTAAAAAAAAATTGTAAAAACGAGGAATAACTCACTGTTAGTTGTACAATAGGTGTACATTTCATTATTTTAGAATAATGAGAAACAAAGTTACTTCAAATGTTCGCCGTTTACTTGCTGACAATATGCCATCCTATCAACAAATTCTTGAGTCACTCTCTCCAAGACTTCTCTACGTATTAGTTCACATTCATCAATAATTCTTTGTCTCAATTCCTGTGAGTTTGTTGGTCGTCTAACATAAACACACGTGATTTTAGATATCCTCAGGAAAAAAATCTAACGGGCTAAGATCCGGAGAACTATAGCAGGCCACTCTATGAACCCTCTACGTCCAATCCATCGATCGATTTGGAAAATTCGCATCCAGAAAATCCCTCACCCGTCTATCACAGTGGGGAAGTGCTCCATCTTGTTGAAACTAAACATTTTATGGTAATTGCCAATCTGTTGAAGTGCAGGAATAATTTCGTTATTCAGTAGATCCAAATACATGTCACCATTCAAGGTTCTGTCGATAAAAAAATGGGCCTATAAGCCTATATTCGACAATTCCCATCCAAACATTCAACTTCTGTGGATGCTGGGTATGTGCTTCATGAATCCAATGAGGATTCTCATTTGACCAATACCTTGAGTTATGGCGTCTTTACAAATATTTTAACACTGAACTCAGTATATATGAATTCAAAATAACAAGCTCTTTCAAAATATAAAGGGTGTCCCATTTGAATTAAAGAAGTTGATGGCATTTCCGGTTAAACCGGAAGTATATTATTAGCAAAAAAATGTACATCAGATGCATTTTGTTCCATTGCACTTACCTACAAATTTGCATAACCATCGTTCTTTTCGTTTAGAAGATGTTCACTTGGTTCCATACTCTATCCCAACCCTGTATATGCTGATGTGATTGGGTGGTGTGAGGTGTGACCGTGACCATGCTATGATTCCGAACTTGAACTCTCGTCCACAAGGTGGAAGCACATATCGATTTCTGAATGGTTTTGAGGTTTTGTTAGTATCGTGGCGTCGCGGTTATGTCGAATACATGTATTATGCTTTCGAGGTGGGAAAGTTGGAAAGGTGTAATGTAGAGGGAACTGGGAAGCATTTAGCGTCGCAAGCCCTTGAGAGCAGCAACTACTAACCGTCTTGTCTAGAAGGTAGATGTCGCTTGGAAGTAAAACGTTTCGGATCGGAAAAAACTTGTGACAGCTGTCAGACCAATTGTGCGCGCCATGTGAAAACATTTTAGAGCTTATTTATCTTTGAATTTATTGACTACGGAATTGCATTTGTATGAAATTGATCAATCGGTATACGAACTATTTTTGTACGCAGTGATGACTCGGTCCATTTGATTACTACATATTATACTGTCTAGTTTTTTAAGGAATTCGGAAAATGTCTGAGCGCAGATTCAAAATATCAAAACCGGATGATACCAATCATTACAAATACAGTGCTTGTTTGAATGATGAGAAAGTCACGGAAAAATTACTTCCCTCCAAAAACAATGGAATCGATCACAGCACCCCAGGTTCAGGTAAGAATTTTATAAGTTTAAGAGTTGTTTGTAAATCGCAATGATCAGGTAAATACTTGATCAAGTTATTTAAAAAGATATATATTGACAATTGATTTTCAAGTAGGTACTTAGTCAACAGTTAGCTAGTTCTTACATTTATATCTACAAGATATTTCCCAATAATTTTATATACCTATATTGGTAATCCATATTTTTTCGCATCAATAACATCAATATCATTATCAATCTTCATTCCAGCTGAAATTTTCATTATGACACCTTACAGGTACCATCTGATCAATAATGTTGTATAGGTCAGTATCACATTTTCGATTTCCGTATCACATAAACACATGTTCTCTATGACAGTCGAATAAAAATTAAAAAAGTATCTGTATAAGTACATAATGTTTGACAGAACAACGACCTCTTCCTGTTTACTGATATTATACATATTATTTATATTTGCGAGCGTATAATTAGATAAAATTAGTACCTACCTACTACGTTTCCTGCATCTAGTATAACAACGTTTACAGCACGAGAACCTTTTTACGGGCTACTTCGGATGAAAATGGCATCTATAAACCATCTTTTTACACAATAAACAATGGCACCTTTTATTTTACAACCGTTCTTTCGCCACAGGTATTCCTACCTACCGAACACAACCAGAGGGATCGGCGAGTATAATTTCTAGTAATTTTGAAAATCTCTGTGGAAGTTCAGATTCTGAGATAAACATTTTTTAATCAAGAAGAGTGACTCAGGAAGCATAATTTCAGGGAAGACGAAAAAACACATACCCACATCGATACCATTTTCTGTTTGCTGACATACCTATATTTTAAAAGATATAGAATAGGTATTGTAATAAATAATGAGTCTTGTGTATATCTATTAAAGTTTGGCAGTAGTTGTTGTTGACTCCTCACTTCAATCATAATGTCATTTAATATTCGTTTCTGAGCCATGATTTGAAAAACGAGACACTTTTTATATAATTCCTCATTATTTATTTATTATAGATCAATTTCATACCAATGATATACCTTCTATGAGATGTTTTTGGAGATCAATGAACATGAATTGAACTGTTTTTATTATCAACAAAAATAATTGAACATGCGAAACTGAATAAACAGCTCCTATATTATTTCAATTGGTCGAAATGACTACAATTGGCGAGTATATTAGATAGCATTTCAGGCATTTCCGTTTCGTTTTTTTTCAGTTCTATACCGAATGGATGATTGTAGTCATCGACTTAGAATTATTTAGGCTGTTGGAATAGACCCGAGTAGCCTGATATTTCGACGATTGTCTAGAATAAAACATAACTTTATAGCTTTTATAGATCTTTTCTCGAAACATTTGCTGTTTCTTCTGTTTCATTTAATGCTAATCGTTCTAAATATCAAGTGTGTACGATCCATAGGCGTCGTCTCACAAACATTCGAGAGGCAATGATAGCCACAAAACAAGCTTGCGCACGCATATCGACATCCTCGAATAAAACAAAACAAATCAATACTAATAGGTTAATAAGTCCTCGAATTTTCTTTTTATGATACCCATCATCACTTGAATCATGAATTCATCCCAATTAATCATTTTGTTGATTCCGATATTCGTTCGTAATGATATTTCACTCCGTCGTCAGAATCTACAGCGAACTGAAAATTCATTGAATTTATCTGTGTTTCAAACATTGTGCTTACGATAGAACTGATTGTCGTTGAAATATGTAATTGATACACGTGTCTTGTTAGTTCCACAGAGTAGCATGCGAACAAAAAATATTATACAATATTATTAAACATAATTTCGTCTTTTATCGGTTGGGAAGAAATTATTGAAGTGCACGATATTCCTAATCATTTCACACGAGAGTTTACAACCACAGGTCATTATCCTTATTATATACCAGCGTACATACATAGACTCGTACATATGTATATGTATGCTGAATATACTGTGCCCCTACTGTAGTTTCCCAACGACATTGTTGTTGTTTGGAAACAAATTTGAAAAGCATGGTATTTTAACTTGGAAAGACGTCAGACTATCCTCGCCTATAGCAGAAATTTTATGTTCTTCGAATTCTTGCTTTGTCGATTGAAACAGGCAGAAGATATTGAAGTCATATAAACAATGCTCCTCCTGCCTGAATTTACCTATGCCGTCACCATGAAAATGTTAATTTACACACGACTAGACTATGGTTTCTAAATATAAAACGCATTATCGATCCGATGATAATATAACACCTATGATGTGAACCTTTTTGCGCACTTTTGTTAATTACACAAGGTTATGATATCATTCATAACTCACAATAGTTTACGGTCTTCCCTGGGAAATTCAATCAACCAATACCTATCCATCACAAGACTTGAAGTTAAATAAAAGCTTCCAAAAGAAATAACATCGATATAGTTGTGGCTAGCCAATTGAAATAAGTGATCGTTCTTGGGACTGGCAGTTTCAGAGAATACATTATTGTTCCAACTTTTCATAGTTTAGGGCATCTGCTCTATTTCAAATCTGAAAAATCACTTCAAGACCACATGCTTAAAACCGTTTAGAATTGAATTATTGGGTAACAGAATCCCAATAAGGGATCATATAGTGCATATGAAATACTCTTTGGAGACCCATGAAGATATCTCGACGACCCCTCAAGTTCAAATCATCGCAAAGACCATGTAAATGTCGAATGTCATCAAGACAAGAAATTCTCACTACGGGCATATCAAACGTAACCTAAACAAGAAATATCTCACTGCGATTTCTAAAGTTAGAAGTGAACACGGGTCAATAGCCCATAATCGGCAACATATAGGGATGGACACAGACTAATTCTTCTTTCGATGAGAAAATACCAACTTCAAGTACGTTATATGAATGGAAGCATGTGATAAAGATGATATGTCTCACTACTAACATTTGTTTTCTTTTATGTTTTGTTTTATGTTCGAGGAACATCGTGTTAGCCAGCGGTGGAATTTTGGGAGAGAAGGAAGGTGTTGAAATTCTTCTTGAACGTTTGGAGGTTGTAACCCAAATCACTTCCACATGTATTTGCATTGACAGTGGGCAATCCTTATGAATTTGCCGAAAAACTCGACAGCCGATACAACTTTCCAGAAGCTATAATAAATAATCATTGTATGACAGTTTTTGCCTTGGATGGCCCATTAATATCCTGGAGAGTATTTGGAACTCTCGTCACATTTCCTCACAGTCTTTTTGCGTCAGAAATTCTAGAATAGTACTGATTCATGAACGAAACAATGTGATATGCAGCAGGAGTCTATTTTAGAGTATATTCTATGATTCAACTTCCCGTATTTCGTCAACGAAGCTTTTCAGGAAATACAATTGAAAATGCCATTCCCGACGTTTATCTTCGCAGATTTCGCGGAGATTGTTCCTTAAATCTCTAGACTATTTTTTACAATCCATGAGTCAATATAGCATATCGTATCAGCCGTTAAGATTATGAGGTTTAGGTACCTTAATAAAACCGCATAATATAATATACACTAATCTTCCTTATCTGTGTTATGAGTCATAAAAATAAATTTCGTAATAGGGCTGAAGTTACTAAAATGGATAAGCTAAATCCATTCGGCGTTCCGACAATCCTAGTCGTGCTAAATCTTCGATTGCGACTGATTGCTTCAGCAATTCGAATAGATTATCGTTTGGAGATTTCAAGTTCAAATGATAATCGAAGGTGGGAAGATTAGAGCTTTATTTCTCAAAAACTAGCGTAGTCGTAATCGGTTCGCATAATAATATGATAACTCGGTGTTCGAAGGTCAAGGAAATTGACGTTTGACTATGGTTATTTCAGTTTCTATAACCATTATGCGAAAATAAACACTTATGTTACTCGATGAAATATTGTTTTCACTATACAGGTTCCTTCTTGAATATATGAGAATATATATAATAATATAAAATATCTCCAGATCTAGAAAACTATAGAACCGTTTGCTTCGTGAGGATCCAGTAAAAAAAGTGGCATTAAATAAGCGAACTCTTTGTTAATGAGCCTGAGGCTTAATAGGTGACTTAATAGGCATGATAGGCTTGAATATTGTTGACCTGACATGGTCGTCCAATGAGGGAGCACTGTTGGTGATGATATCGAGCTTATTGATTGACGACTTCATAAGGAATAGTGGTACCTGCCATCATCATATCCTGGTGAAGATACATGATCGGAATTAATATGCATGAAAATTCTCGCGTATAGTATTAATTCTTTTCATGAATTTATTTATAGTATCTCTGACCTTATTAGATAATATAGGAGAATTTTCTAGAGGAGAAGGCGGTATGAAGTGTACTATTATCCGTAAAGCTATCGACTGGGCAGAAGGTCACATCCAACAGATCGTTGATGTGGAGCAAAAACAAAGTTGGTGTGAAGACAGATCCTTGTGGAACACAAGTATTGATAGTCATAGTTGACGATTTTTGACGTTCACGATTTTTGAACTCTCTAGATATCGGATGAGCTTGACGTTGATTGCTTTTTCGATTACTTTAGCAACGACATCAGATAGTAGTGAAATCGGTCTATAGTTGTTGAAGTGGAGTTTCTTCCACTCTTTTGGAACGTATTACCACAATCTCGAAAATTTCACTCTTCAATTGAAGAAAAATATCCTCTATCTTGATGTCAAGTTCCTATACACATTTCTCCTGAATAGAAAACTAAATATTCATGATGGTGGTGGTAATGAATTATTGATGGAACAGTTATGAATCATGGCACATTTCGAATTTGGGAAAAAGCATAGCAAATGCTGTCGTTCCGTATCATAGTCGTTCTTTTCATTCCATCAGATGAGGAGTAATTGATTCCTGAGTATGGAAATTGCTGAAAACTCGTGATTTTCGTATTGGCATGGAGTAATATGCGATATTTCTGTTCAAATAAAAATTATAAATTATTACATATTCGAAATTTGCAATAAAACATTATTTTTGGTTCTGCTAGGTTGACATTTGGTGGCAAAGATTGAATTTGCGAATGTGGTATTGGAAAGTGTAATAAATTATTAAACTATTGCGATTCTGAAATATGCAATTGGTTCTACTGGGATTATTGGCGTACCTACCGATTCAATCAGTAAGTGATCTGAAATTCATATTATTGAACTCGAAGCATTTTATCCGGTTCTCCCTATGCCCGAAGAAGCCATACTTTTCTCGCGTAGACGAATGCAATACAATTAGATTTCGATCGAGCTATTTACGGAATCGGGGTCACGGACATAAGAAGGTGAGAGATTATACCGAATACATATTACCTCGATAGGGAGGATAATAAGTATTGGCATTTCCAATCAATCCGAGTTCCACCACTACAACATCAATATATGTCAAGCCGATCAGCGGAGAAATTGAACTGTTGCAGGTAGGCATCGAGAATGACCGGATATACAGTGTGGAACAGCCAAATGGAATAAATTCGACAACAAATAAATGAGGGTGTTTTGGGAAAAACGCTTGGACACGTCGATTTGTATTTTCGAATACGCATTTTTTCTCAAAAAAATCAAATTATATAGAGTGTGTCATGTGACAGTTGCCAATACCAACTTTCTTATTCCAAATGGAGAGCCCTGTATTTCATAACATTTTTAAATTTTCACTGATAATGCATAGTTTCGACACAAAAAATTCATTACGTTGAAAAATCTCGATTTTTCACACCATATATCTCTGTAACTATTTCCGCTAGACCCCAAGTGTGGTGTATCGATGAAATCAGCTCTTCAGTAAGAATTCAAAAATGGAATGAAATACAGGGTGTTTCATCTGAAATAAGGAAGTTGGTATTGGCCACTGTCACATGACACATCCCATATAATTTAATTTTTTTTTAAAAAAATGCGTATTCGAAAATACAAATCGACGTGTCCAAGCGTTTTTTCCAACACATCCTCATTTATTTGTTGTCGAATTCATTCCATTTGGCTGTTCCACACTGTATATCTTTTCACTCATATTTTACAGGGTGTTTGACGGTGAGTGTCTGGAGAACGGGGAGACAAATCATTTTGAAAATAAGTACACTGCAATAATCTACATACTGTAAACGTCCTACCATTATGCACTCCTCCACAAGACGTGAAGGGCTAGTTTCCTTCCAAGGTATTTTTCCACATTTTATGAACTACTACTTCATGAACACATAGCCAGGCTATTGATTATTGACCTGAATTCATTGTCCTGATTCGAGATTCGAAGGAGTGGCACGAAAGAGCTAATGTACCTAAACCTGAACCAGGATAAATAGGTAGATAGTATTGAACAATGGTAAATCAGCTAATATCTCAAACATATATATTCAATGACACATTTTCATGGATTTTTGTGTCAATGATTACATATGTTGCATGGCTGCTTGATTTAGAATTAAAAAAAAGTAAATATTTCATTGTGAAGGCAGTAGGTTCATATTTATGTTTCACAAAACTAAAATAGTGAAACATACTGCTAGTAATATAAAAACGTATTATACGCCGTGTTAGTAGAGAAAAATATTACCATCTAGCATATCATTTTGGTCCCTTTGTGAAAGTGATAGTCTCAGTCTGAAATATCAAGGAAATAAACAACAATGCGTTGAAAACATTTAATTATCTGTTTTTTAACGGAGATAAGGAAGACTGAGCAGCACCACTCTGGTGCAGGACCCTGTATAAACCGGACAGCAGAGTTGAGAATGAAAATGTATTTTTCCCTCCAGAAATAAATGAATAACTAGTACTTAATGAATCAATGAAGGTGACTTTACATTATAGAAGACTCGCGTGAACACCTGGAGAACGAAATATCAGCACAAGATGATTTTTATTTTCTTGTGTGGAATGATTACATTCGGAAGTAGAAAGTTGTATTTCTTGAGCCTCAACACAGAAATCAAAAACCGATCTGTCCGAGTTTTTTTAAATTTCTCTCGCGACAGGAAACTTGGACAGAAATTTTCAAATTTCATGTTGGAATATGAAGAGAGAGTTCAGTCTAGTTTCGATCTACCTACTCATATACTTCATGAAGCTGGCGTGGGTAGTCCACTGGGACATACATCGAAATTACTCGAAAACCATAAATCTAGCCCTCTAGAAAGCTTCGTACCGGAGCAACAGGGCGTTAATTTTTCTATGATATATCTCGTCGAGGAATAATAAGAAACCCTTCCAATCTGGTCCAGAGTGCTCACACTTACAGGTTTAGTCTGATATTGTCAGCACTATGAACCATAGTCATAGGTACCGCAATATCGCAAATATTGTTCGTTAATCTCGTCAAACAATAAATATTAGCATGGATACAATTATGGCATTATTCTTTATGTTTTTGTTTTGAATTATCCACTAAAGTAGCAGATGTTCGTGATGGATTGATAAGAAACATCGCTGGCTATGCGGATGCATACTGATTTAATAATGCGAATAGCGAGGTCGTATTTTGCAACTATTTCAGAAACAGACGTGACAAATGAAGAGGTCGATAAGTAAAATGAAACTCTGTATCTAACCATATCGAAAACAAGGTAGGTATTCAGGATATGCAGTATCTAGGAGAGGGACTGGAAAAATCCAATAAAATTCAGTTGTTCAGGAAGCAGATTGATTACACGGCTTTTTCCAATGTGAGTGAGCACTATGGAGATTGAGTTTCATTCGTATTCGATCTACTAATGATGAGAATGTAGAAATACTGCTGACAGGAGATGTTTCAAGTACTCCAACTGAAATTCTGAAATAACGAATAAATATAAACTCAAAATGAATATTTCTTTCAAGTCTGATAAGGTGGAATTACACCCTGTACTAAAATGTAACACTATAACGGAAGACAACGATGATAGGAAGAATCACGATAATAACAATTATACAATGAAATTTTCAGAAAATGTCAGATGTCAATTCGTTTAGAACCCAACTTCCAGATGTACAAATTACAAATACAGATCAGCGATCACGCGAACTACTTTTACGTACCCTCGTATCAACGAGTTGAAGAATTGAAAGATAATAAATATAATTGAATAAATAGAAATGAAGAATTTCGCTAATATCATCTATTTATAAACTTTAAACTGTCTTTAGGCCATGAGCTTCTGTTATAAAATATCCAGATTGAACTGCACCGGCCTAGTTTTTAGCAGCAAATATACCATATCCTCCTATCATCACAAATCGATATTCAATTATTTTCATGGATTGATCATCACCGAGATGCGTTCAATGAATATTAGGCCAAATTGTAATGGCACTAGCAAGCTAAAAACTACTTCCTGAACATGTGTTATTTCTTCAAGCGACATGAACCTGACACATGAATGCCCTCTCCATGAACTCTGCGAGAAGGATTAGATTGTGCGGTGAACTGTACCCTCTATGGTGAGCCACAATACACCCATCATAGGTTGCAGTGGAGGGGTTGGCTTTAATACGCCTCACTTGCATGAAACCTAAACTGTCCGCTCCAGCGAATTTCCTCCGGTATCTGAAGTCTCTTGTAACAAGAACCAATGAAGAAGAATCAATGAAACTTTGCTGGACAGTAATTTCATGAGTTATATCGACTTAGTCAATGTTCTGCTCGGCCGCACCTCCAATACATAATTTCACAAGAATTCATTCTTTTGTAAGATACCTGACTATTCATGGGATCCGAGCACTTCTGCGCGATAATTAAAACATGAGGTGAAACAAGGAATTATCGAGGAACTGAACAAAGACCGTAAAAATGGCAAATATTGGAAAGATGGAGGAAGGAATAAGGCGAGCAAAGATTATAACCAGAGGAGATCTATCGAATGTATCAACGAAGTGAAAGTCGTATTATAACAGGAATACTGCCAGGACATAGTCGACTTGAAAGACACCTAAACAAACTTGGGATAGCAGAGATAGCGGAGTGCAGATTCTGAGAGGAGGAGAACGAAACCTCCATCTATCACATCCTTTCTAGTTGTGCGGGACTGCACAACACAAGAGCACTACGCCTATAGGAATATATGACATAGAATAGAAAGCTCTTCCTAACCTAAAACCGCTCAACATCCTAAACTTTCTGAGGCGAATAAGACTAGAAGCCAGCTTTGACTCGAGTAGACCGAGGATGAATTCATAGACCGATACCACCACTTTGTCATGTCGCAATAAATGTCTTCTCTTCCCGAAGAATGATAGGACTATCAAGATTGTTGAGACATAGTTCCCTCCTTCAATTCTCCAGTACTACCAAGCTGTTCATTGTTGGGCTTGCCATCTTGCAAGGAGAGACAAATAGTGGAAATCGGTTCAACCATGACAGGGCATCATCCTTCTCCCAATTTTTGTTGCCCTGTCCATTCTTCATACACTTCATATACTTTGGATATCTTCATGATGTAAATAAAGACTGGTGTCTCAACTTCCTATACCCAGCCACTAGAAAAAGTTGTAGACCTTCGCCTACTTGATTTTGTCGGATTTCAATACCTTACTAAGGCTTCCCAAGATCGAAACTACGTGGCGTCACCTATGCCGATCTCGAAAGTTATCTTGAAAATGCTGGAAACACGATTTGAAATTCAACATAAATGTAAAAACTGAACTGAGCTATCCATCACTGTCAGGTATCCGTCATTATCAGTAAAAGCGGATTTGACTTCACCGGATCGTCGATCGTATCGCCATCTATACTCAAGTGGTGCGGCCTTAGTGAGGTCGTTTGACAGGTCTACATGTTTTGGAAAGAAACAATTGAAGAGTTATTTCACCATCCTTGGATATCTTCATTCTATGGATAGAGCTCGAGATTCTTATTTCAAAATGGCAGCGTATGAGGCATTCTCATACGTGTACAATATGGAGACGATCTGATGGGAATTGACAGTTGTCAAAAAACCAGTTGAGCCAAGAAATAAAATGGGGTTTCTTATTGGGTTTTGTGAACTCGATATCATCACTTTTGATTTTCGTTGCCACCCGGTTCACGCTCGAAACACTAGGGGACACTTTTTCGCTCCGCTTATCGACGAATCCTCGATATTATTCTCACCTGAGAGCAATACAGAATGTGGGGTAGCGAGCCACCATCAAATGGGGCAAGGGCAAACGCCATTTCGTGAATTTTTCGGTGATAGCCCTATTGATTAGCATCAGGGTGTGGATGAAAAAGTGCGCGATTGAAGCTATACAAGCTTCGATAGCAACCTCGTTCTGTGATATAAATAGCCAACACTCAACAGTATTGTTGTGCTGGTTGGATGACGGTCGTTAACTAAATAGCGCCATTAGAAGTTTTCAAAGTGGCATTTATATCAGACCCTGTGACTATAGTGGGGCAGAATCCTATAGGGTGGATCTAGGAGGGAATAGATAAGAACGGAATGAAAACTAACATGTCAAACATGGTTCACAGAGGACTCGTTTCATTGGAATAGCATTCGCACCCATAACCCTGGAGCGTGCTGCTGGATGATTCTAAATGGATCACCCTGTAAGTTGTCATCAGTAAGGATAGTCACATTCTGCTTGGACTGAATGCCTGGAAGGCTATGAAGCAGGACGGGATTCCGCCCATTGTTCTCAATAAATGTGCACCAGAACTACCACCAGTTATTTGTACGGTTGTTCAGAGTGTCATACAAACTTGGTGTGGTCCCTTCTGACCGGAAGATAGTTAGAAGCCAACCAATCCAACAAAAAGGGTGAGAAAACTCTTTCTGACACTATAGAACGATTACACTACTATCTGTGATCTCGGAAGTAATGGAACAAGAAATCAACATCGAGCTCATCCGATATCTAGAGAGCTCAAGAATCGTGAAAGACCGGAAATATAGCTTTCGACATCAGAGATTAAGAAGAGACCTAGTCACCTACGTGACAGACACAGAAACATAAGGGGTCTTTGGCTGTAGAATTGGATATCTCCAAATCATTTGACCAAGTTTGACACAAAGGTCTCCTAGCAAAACTTTCCTCGCAGATCACTCTTACGTTGGTAGATAGAGTCTTATCTCATGAATCGTTTCCCTCAACGATCTGTCTCGGCACCCAACTTTCTACTGTACCCATTCAATGTATGAGCTCATCAGTCACCATATCCCATATAGTTCCAAATAGTTCCATATAGTTCCAAATATGAGGAGGTCCTTGAATTGTGTGAAAAAAATTCAACACTCAACTATTTTATAGATAGTCTATGGTTTACATACTACGCTATGAAGTGTTTCTGACGTAAAAAATGACTTTCTATTTTGACATTTCACTCGAATCCTTGTCATGTGACAGCTGTCATCAGTGCGCCATACAAAAGGTGGATAATGAATTCATTTGAATGAAGGAAACTCATCAAACTAATCCTTCGTAATCAGATTCAGTGAATTGCTACACGTTTCCATGAACACAGACCCTTCCTTGAAGTGGTCCAATCCTAGGTATTTTCTGATTCTCTCCATTCCGCAAGCCGAAAAATGCCGGAGCCGGAAAATTGAGGAAAATTGAATGGGTTTGTTGAGAATTTCTATATCCTATCTGACCCAACCGAACCTTTCCAAAAGGTTTCTAATTATCGCATACTGACATTTCACGAAATCGTTTTCAGCCCTGGAGTCTAGTGGAAATTGGTGAATATTACTCCGTTCAGCGTATGCCAGCTATAATACTTCACAGGAAATAATTGGAAAAAACTATTATTTCAATATTTATATTATCGTTCCAGCATCATCGCTGTATTTTCCAGCTGCTCTCGATATGGGAAGTTATGTTTGTATTAACAAACTGACCTACTTTCAGCTCACTCTACAGAAATCAAATAGAAGGCGAATTGATTATCAGGCCAACAAAATTGATGCTCCATAGGCAAACATTGATGAGATGAAAGCTCACTGATTAGTTTACACTCATGCAAGAGGTACTGTGACATTCTCGATTCAGAAGAGCTATTTGTGGACTAGTGAGATTCATTCGATCAATCCAACAATCTGCACTTTCGAAAACATTCGGAAACACACCAATCGACAATTGTTACATTAGTGGAAAGTTCGCTGCATTGCTGAGTGCTTTCGCTATTCAATTACGAACAAACTCCCGCAAAGATCAAGCAAGCAAGGGTAACATGCATGATTCCAATCGGAAACAAAATACATATCTCTATAGAGTAGTAGGCATCCTGCTTCCCCCGAACCTACGCATACATCCCATTCAAATTATTGGAAAATAAAAGGATACGTGGAAACGAAATTCACCGACAGACTATCTCAGTGCTTTAATTATCTCAAAATATATGATCGGTAAACCCTGCATGAACTTCTCGGCGAACTTTATAAGTAAGTCGGAGCAAACAAGTAATTTACCAGGATTCTGGTGGTCGAGAAGCACTTCGACAAAGCACTAGTTAATTGGTTAGTCATAGTTTAAACAGGAAAACCACGAAAGGAAATTGAGAGATTCTGGAATTCGGTGAATTAGAAGGAACTTGATTGAATTAATCATTCGAATGTTGAAAAGTTTGATCATGTTTCGAATCGGTGAATATATTTTTTTTATCTGCGGTTTCTTCTGAACAAATTGAATGATGTTAAATATATCAGCATTCGGTATTGCTGTGTTCGTTCATACCGTTCAGGATTATTTCAACAGATGGATATTTTCAGAAAAAAAATATTCATAACATATTTACTAGCATAACACAGTATGTCACAACCAGAAGTAGATACCCTGAACATCTCTAGAGGAAATGATTTCATCAGAAAAATTGCTGGATCACGTTGAACATGATGAAAGGAGAAAGGCACATTTCAACGTGATACTTGTATAATTATATTCTTCCCTCTACCCCTGACATATTCTCATGAGAATTCCAGATGGCAAGGTGGATCGATTGATACATAATTCGATAGTCTATGGATCCTCTATATGTATTTTTTTTCATTACTCCTCTCGTTTCTGGGTACATTGGTTTCACACTAAACATTTGGAATTTCCTGCATACACGACACTGGGTATTCATGAGTGAAAAGTATCTTTTTATTTCTCCCAAGAAAACATTTATATTGTCTGTTTTTTCCTACAAAATACGCTCTTTTTGTTTGTTCAGTTTAGGCATATAGCAGACTATTCATGAATAACTTGTTTCGAGTGTACTTGAGAATCAATAAATTCGTTACTTTCAGTTCTTGAAATGATTGAAAACGATGATACCCTCCAGAAGATAATGGAAAGTTAAAGAACTTATTAAATTATGGTAATTGCCCTAGAGCTTCGTCCCGCGTACTCAATGGTTATCAGCTAGATCAGAATCTTTGTTATCAGAGATAGAACTGATGCCAAAATTCATGGAAAGAGGTACTGAAAAAACAATAGACATGAACCTCAGCAACCTATCAGAAATGCAGAGAGCAGTTGAGATGGGAGTTCTGAGTCATTTGCAGATGGAAACTACCCAGTCAATATGGAGAGTAGATGAGGTATCCGATGTGCTTGAAGCAGAGTGATCATCGGAAATTCAAGGTCCACGAATTTCATCCATAAATAAAATGAAATTGGTACAAAAAGTGGATACAGATAAGCGGCTCCAATTCAATTAGAATTTAGGCGAACAAAAGTGCTGATTCACGGTGCAATACCTGGTTCTCTGATTAAATCATTTTGTTTAAATAAGGATGTGAACATATACAATCCACATTTGTTCGTAGAAACTCATACAGATTGTTGGAGCGTTTCCAGATAATTTAAATGGCGAAAGTACTTTTAGAACATGTTACCAATTGAAACATTACTCATTTTATCGAAGATCTTTTGGAGGGTGAATTTTTGGATAATCAATTTGCTGGGCGATGGATTGGAAGAAGAGATCCTATATAGATATATGGCCAAGTCACCCGATTCAACTCCCATAGATTTCTTCTTGTGGGGACATTTGATAACCAAAATGTCATCCATCGCAACCAAATAATCTTCGAATAATTTGACTTTGATTATCCGAAGTTAATATGAGATTGAACAGTAATTCTTCAACAACGAACTGAGGCGAATGAGAAAAATCAAGCAGTTATATAGGGATACACAAAATTGTCAGAATATGTGTGATTTGTCCCACCTTTCCATTTGAATTCTTTACTAAATAAAGGGGAGTGCATGGGATGCAGAAAATTGTGCCTTCTTGAAATCATGCCCGACGTTTGAAGAAATTTTTCAAAAAAGTCATCACCAGAGTTATTCATGTCTACTCTCGATTGAGACACTCGTATTCCTTGAAGTGAACTGATATGAAAAACTGCGATAGCTTTTTTCTTCGAAGGCTGATCATAATTTATGACACACAACGCAAAACGCATGCTTCTTTTATACCACACGCCTTTCCTTAACATTAATCGCGTGTTTCCTAAATCCTCATTCATACAATTCAACGTCTCGCACGAAATTATTCGCTTTCCCTCGAATATCTAACGAATAACTTATATCCTTGATTATATATACACATATTATACCTACTCATTTGAAAACTGATATCCACCGGAACGTACCGCGTCACGTTGATTCCTGGAAAAACCCTCTGATGAAGTATTGGGATTTTTTGCTGCGTTCAGAATATCTTACGTCTTCATAACCATCTTCGAAGTTAACAGCCATCGTTGCCGAGATGGATGGTGTCACAGTGAGGGTAGTGTGGAGATATGCAGAGGGTATATATATATATACAATAGTACACAAAGGGGCATTTGGATTCTCAGCACTCTGTTGAGGGTTGTTCCACCAAATTGGTTTGAAACGGAATATGCACGCAATCGGCAACCACATACACCTCAGTCATTTTGGAAGAATTCAGTTGATGAATTATTCTCGCTGTTGAATTGAATTCTTTCAGTACGTAGGAACATGATTATGTGTATCGATTTCCTATGAAGTACAGTGATTCAAGAAAACGAATGCGAGTTGTATAGTTCGATAATAATTTCGTTGTCCAGAATTCTTATAAGGACAACCCACATCGGCTTTTTGTCACCTATCAACGATAACAAATATATTCTTTAGATGAAACAATGATAGGATAATTTTGATTGCCCGAAATAATGTACTCGTATTTTTTCATTGACTGAACGTCTCGAAAACCATCAACTTTTTATCTGATTTGTTCATCACATTCCTAAGCTAACATGATTCATTAGGGTGCACGTCATTTTTTTATGAAGATTAACAAATCACAAACTCTTTTAATAAATATAATAATTAATGAATTTTCTATTCGTATCTGGTATGGTCACGTGGTTGTGTCAATTTTGACCATTTGACTGATTCATGTTTGGTCATCACCCTGACTTGCTATTCCATTTCAGTCAGTGCTTTCAGCAATTCTCACTAGGTGCTATATCACATTTGGTATTCCTGGTTTTGTTTATTGAGTTTTTCATCTCTTGACAACCCCAAAGGAACACCCATCATGTTCGTAGAATATCGTGTGAGCCAGCGGTGGTATGTTGGGAGGGAAGGAAGGTATCGAGAAGTGTGTCGCTCATAGTAGACGATGAAGATGACGGGACGATGTTCTGCGTATGTTTGCGAGCTGAACTCCGAACCTGTGAACAAGTCCAAACAGGTCGAATTTGCGCTGCGAGCTGAACTCCGAACCTGTGAACAAGTCCAAACAGGTCGAATTTGCGCTGCGAGCTGAACTCCGAACCTGTGAACAAGTCCAAACAGGTCGAATTTGCGCTGCGAGCTGAACTCCGAACCTGTGAACAAGTCCAAACAGGTCGAATTTGCGCTGCGAGCTGAACTCCGAACCTGTGAACAAGTCCAAACAGGTCGAATTTGCGCTGCGAGCTGAACTCCGAACCTGTGAACAAGTCCAAACAGGTCGAATTTGCGCTGCGAGCTGAACTCCGAACCTGTGAACAAGTCCAAACAGGTCGAATTTGCGCTGCGAGCTGAACTCCGAACCTGTGAACAAGTCCAAACAGGTCGAATTCGCGCTTTGTAGGTCGTGAGCAGTTGCTGGGGTGTGAATTACCTTCCATGAGATTATGGTCCCACGAGAGGGCGCTGTTAGTGGTGATATCGACCATGGATATTGACGGCTTCATACGGACAGTGGTGTCTGACATCCGAATATTGAGCATTATGTGTTCCGCCTTCCAGGTGGAAATTCATCCCTGAGTTTTTGTTGCTCTGAACTCTATACTAGATTGTTAGATTCCCATTTCTGAATTCTTGCCAGATCTCCATCATGGTATTCATCCCTGAAACGAGATGAACGAGATGATCGTACACTCTGTACACCATCGAGTGTCGATTGCGTGAGTTCATATCTGTGTGGCAAATCATCAACATGGTAAATTCCGTGGATAACAATGTACAAAATTGGATTTTGGCTGTAAGCTACGCATCCCTTGATCGCAATTGTAAATAGCATGTGATACGCCATTTCATCGGACTGGCAATTTGCACGCATTATGAGATTTACAAAACTGGAATACCAGTCGGGAAATTCATGTCTAGTATCAAAATAAACGCTATGAAACAAAATGTCAGGGGTGGAAAACACAAAATATTGTCACTCATCCGTGTTTGCTCGAAACGGAGTGGGCTAGCGAAGGGTAGAAGGAAAGCTCGAATTCTCCACAAAAATTCATAAAATAGACCTCACTGAAAGGTTGATGAGAATATTTTTAGGGCTCAAAATCCTCCATCCTCAGCCTATATGAAGGTTATAAAGAGACTCTCTGAGGCATAGGCGCCGATTACGAGGGGACATTGGGGCGCGCGTGCCATCTGAGGTATATAAGGGGGGCAACATCCCCCTGAGGAATGTTAGTGGGAGGACCTTCCTGAGAATTCGAAGTTGTGATCCTACTTTGTGATTTGACGAATATTTGCTCTTCATTATGAGAAAAGTATTTTTTCAATATTCATCTACCATCTCTCGAAAAAAAAGACTAGAAAACTTTACTACATGTATGAACACTGTGTCCAAGATAGGGAAACACAGTATGGGGATCTCTGAATCGGTGGGAGATACAAATTCGGTGGAATGAGAGTTGATACATAGTGATCTGAATGCGTTTCCACATAGTCTCAGACATTATTCCTCCGAAACTCATCGATCGCCAGCAAAACAATTTCTGATCTCTCATTGTCAAATATCGATTGATAAGTAAGGTGATACCGAATGTGAAGTGAGTTCGTGCCTTTCCATTCAGAAAATTTCCCGAAAAATGTATTGGTACTCATTCTACAGCCCCTCAGATTACCAGATTTGACACCGCTGGATTTTTTTCTTTGGGGATGCATCAAAAAATTTGTCACGCAAGTAATTCGATAGTTTTCTAGGAATGAAGGTTGATCCAATATCTCTTACTTGGAAACCACATTGTGAAACATCGATATCCAAACTGAACTCAATACATTTCTCATTCGAAAATATTGAGTGTGTTCTAACGAGAGCAGAACTAATAAATTTGTATCATACTCAGGTGTATTCTCACATGATCTGGCAGTTATTTAGACCCTTATGATGTCTAATACTAGGTCGAAACACATTCAAACCACTATGTATGATACATGGCTGTATCCAGAGTATCATATCGAAAGTTGCTGCGAAGAAGTATTTTTTTTTCCTATCTCTAATAATGAAGTAGAAAAAATTGATATATTTCTAAAAAAAATATTTTTCTTCGATACAACTGAAAAACTTTATTTAATATAATGCCTTCTCAATATGATTTTTTTTCCTTTTCAACCGAATTCGTATGTCTTACCGTTTCCTAGATCCCCATGCTCTGCATCTTCATCATGGGCACAATGTATATGGAAACAATAATAAAAATAATTGGAAAACAGGATATCGAAGAGCCTCGATTGCCAAGAAAACGCAAATAGGAAGGCAAACAAATTGAAAAAAAAAATACCCCGACCCCCATATTCATACGATGCATAATCACATATTTTTCTTCGGTTTCCTCTTTGGAGTAGCTTTTCCAAAAAAATCTCGATGATAGGATTCCGTTTAGATACGACGAATAAACTTAGGAATCTACGTCATATGTGCCTTGGCCAATCAATCATTGAGGGCGCTCGAAGAATGCTGAGGAAAGGGTTAGCATACATTATGCATACATTTCTCAACAATGTGCGCAGAGTATAGAACTTAGTTATTTTCATATAGATCATATAATTTGAAATGAAATGAATATAAGTGAATCTTACTACATGAACCAATTATTTCATGAGGTATATTGGTTTCAAGTATTGTTCTCGTTCATCGATCTTGACTTGATAAACTCAACTCAATATTCGACCTCATTTCAGGAATCTTCTCAAGTTAATTTTTTTCAGAGTCATTCCCCGAGTAGTAATGAAAAGTAATGCGAAGTCGTGATGCTTCTCTTGAATATTTTGGGAATATTCTGTATTTAACCGTAATGTACTGTTATCTATATGTGGTTTGTGAATTTGAATAACTGTAATATTTCGAAAAATTTGGTCCTGTGAAATTCTTCATTTTGAAGCAGATATTATCATATATAGTGCATTTTCTTCGGATGGATCAATTCAGAAAAAAATACAAAGACCACAACGAATTTACCCAAATATTTTTCTAAACCTGAGACATCATCAAGTTCGGATCCTGATGAAAAACGTCAGGCATTTCTTGGCATTTTTGATGCTCATAATAACTCCTGATTATAATTACATCAGTTAGGTTCACAATCGAATATTTTATAGCTATGAAGATAGTGAAAATGCATTGATAATAATTTCACAAATTGCAATATTGGATGACATGCAAGTTCAAATTTTCTGATTGCCTGTGCCGAATGACTGTTAGATGTGATACCGAGCAAATAAATATCAATCAATCAAATGTTATTGAAAGGGATAACCTCAAAGAAAGAATCTAATGGGCTAAGATCCGAAGAACGAACAGGCCACTCTGTGAATCCTCTACGTCTAATCCATCGATTTGGAAAATTCGCATCCAGAAAATCCCTCACCCGTCTATCACAGTGGGGAGGTGCTCCATCTCGTTGAAACTAAATATTTTTTGGTAATTGCCCATTCTGTTGAAGTGCAGGAATAATTCGTTATTTAGTAGATCCAAATACTTGTCACCATTCAAGTTTCCGTCGATGAAAATGGGCCTATAAGCCTTTTTTCGACAATTCCCATCCAAACAACATCAATCAGTTTATCTAAATAGTTTTTGCAAAAATGCAAAAACAAATGCAAAAAGTCGGAGGAGGATGATTGAAGTGCTATATTCCTCGTTTTTACAATTTACACTTAACTCAGTATGTATGAATTCAAAATAATAAGCCCTTTCAAAGTCTGTGAAGATATATAGGGTGTCCCATTCAAATTAAAGAAGTTGATGGTATTTCCGTTGAACCAGAATTATATTATCAACAAAAAAATGTACATCAGATGCATTTTGTTCCACTGCACTTACCGGCAAATTTTCATAAATATCGTTCTTTTCGTTTAAAAGATATTTATTTGGTTCCATACTTCATCCCAACCCTGATATATTATGTACCTATATCATTTGTATACTAGGATTACTATATTGATGAATTCTTTCTCTCTTTCCTCGATAAGGTTGCTGGAACATATTTCCCAGCGTGCGTTTAATTATTGAATGCATGCATTCGCCCATTATTTCCGCTCGTTTGGAATATTGGAAATATCCTTTCCTCTAGCTGTAGCGGAAAAATCGCTCGGGACATCTCAGGGACGTCGAACAACAACCCGCGCACATTGACAAGCCACGTAGAGATCGAACATCTTCGTGCTCCATCATATAAAAGCATATCCTGCTGGAATGAAGATGCCGTCCTCGAAAGTGGCTTTTCTAGTCGGAATTTCACGTTTTACTGCCACTCGAGTCGGTGAAGGATTCGGCTCACCTATTCCTTTGGATTTGTGACCCTTTTTTCCGCTCGCGGGTCTACTATAATTCATTATTTTAATTCGGTATGTGCTGGGTATACGCTTTCATATCTAGATCTGGGATTTATGACTTCCGACCAATATGTATAGAGGGTGGTCCAGGTCCAGTTCAGTAGCAACAATTCACTATTTGATGGTCCATCAAATGCATACTATTTTTTTTCCAAAACTTCCAATGGAAGATACAGTCCTTAGTTCAGCTTCGAATATTATTCTTTGCCAAGACTCTCAGGAAATCAGGAGTTCTTGAACAAATTTGGTACAAGAAATTATCTTTATCAAAATTGTGCAGTGACGTAGATACAGGGGGGTTGCTTCACTTTCCTTGCCCTATTTTCTACGCCACTGGACATTTTTTGACTTTTTTTGGAATCTCTGTTCCATTCAAGGAAAACGTCACTCTTGTGAAATTTTGATTCACGGCTTCGTCTACGAGATGATTATAGTTGAAAGTTTGTAACGCTTCTAAAATAGTCAGCAATGAAGATAATCGTAGGCAATGGGTTTTAAGATGATATAACACGACACTTGATTTTTATACCTTCGTGATTTCTGGGAATGAGGAAATAAAAAGAAAATTTTGCCTGGTACACAATTATCTACATTTTGATATTAAACTTGTGATTTTTCACCTCCTCTATCATAAATAACTAGGTATTGTTTTCAAAAATTGAACAGAAATTTCGTAAATATACAGTAGCGTAGTAAATAGGGCAGGAAACATGAAACAAGCCCCCTGTATCTACGCCACTGGACAATTCTACTTACGTCAAGTAAAGGGTACCCATTTCATAGGTACTCATACTGAATTTTGTCAAAAACTCTTTAATGTCCTGCGGGTTATGACAAAAAAAAAGATTTTTGATACTAAACTTTGAAGTTGAACTTTTTGATACTATGTACCATCGAATAGTTGCTATAACTTGGACCACCCTGTATGTGAGATTCCATAGTGAATTATCGTCACCTTTGGGAATCATTTCACATCAGTAAACACTGTGCTGAAGTCACTCTTAATGATAATGTGCTGATTGATCAGTAGGATTTGTTTGGGTTTGAAGACGAGTATTCTTATCAAGATGGAACATCCAATGAAACTACTCGATAATTGGTCAACAAGTTGTTGACAACACCGAACGTTCGGGTCGTTACGGCTCCCAAGTGAAAACTTTGGAAAATATTCATTCTGACATGCTTGTGCTGTTCGGAAATGTGCAGCACATAGGTAAAATATGCATACTCAGGGATTTTGAGTGAAATAGTCATTCGTTATTGACAAACAGATCCCTTTTGTTACGCTGTTAATCACTAGTATTTTTTCCACCTGCTAATTGGTAGAGGAATTCCGAGTATTCCCAATTACACACCTTACTTTCCGTGAAAAATATGTGGATTTTCCTGACTGGAAATGATAGCACAGGGACATAGCTACAGTCAAGAATGAGTTTCATGGAAATACGGATAATACAAATTGAATTCGATTCAACTGGGAGGACGTAGACGATCAAGATATTGGTCGAATCAGGAATCAGCCTCGTATCAATATTGACAGCATTCTCGAACGTATATCCATTAGACGCTCTGTATGTTTTGAACCTTTGACCCTAGATTCAGAAAGGTTCACAGTCGAGGTCAGACATTGAAGACGGGATAAATAATTGGGAATTATCACTACTAAGTTATTTGCGAAGGATGATATTTCTAGTCAGAAAATGAGTTTACAACAGACTGGAATCGAAAAAGAACCAGATAATGCATCAATATCAGACGAAGGTGAGAATATTTCCGTAATATATACATAATACTCAATTAATAATGCTCAATTATTGATTGAATGCAGATATATCCTCATTTAACACCATAAGATGAGGCCACAATGAATGATTTTTGAAAAATGTCTTGACATCTATTATTGAATATGAGAGAGCATCCCACATTCGATTATTTCATATCGAGGATTAAACCATCTCACATCTTTCATGTGCTCATATAATTCTATCAGGAAACGACAACAATTTTACTAGCATCGTTCAATCACCTTGTATGATTTCGATTATCCATGAGTACATATAGGTAATAATCATTGATTGATCAAATACTTTCCATCCTCATCGTATGCTGTTTACAATGTATGATATTCCATCAACGTGATCGACTTTTTGCTTTAATGGGGGACTGTTTACATTTTGACATGCGATTAATCAAACTGTGATAGAAATGTCATCTCTACGAGAACAATACCTATAATTAGTAGGAATTCACTGAAGCTGATTTGAATTCACTTACACCATCTCTGTTATCAACGATTCACAGTTATGAATATAAAAACAGCTATCAACTTGCTTTGAATTTATCCTATTATACCTCGGAGATTGTGGGACAATTTTGTGGAGTATAATTCGATGTCTTATTATTTCAGAATTCGAGTTGTCAGGATCAATATATCTAGATTCATATATAAGATAATATATGATAAAAAATAAATCATGTTTATAGGTATTGCAATGATTTCTATTGAATGCCTATATCTATGAAATAACGTTCTTCCACCGTCACTTTCTTATGACTATTAAATTCAGTGAAGTATCAATTACAATTTCGAAACGATTTCGAAATCCAATTAACATTGAAATGCATAAAAATGCGGTCACAAAACTTGCGAATTTTTATATTCTACGCGAAGAATATTTCTTCATTTTTATAACAGTAGTGTTATGCAATAATCTAGAACTGGTCAAGATTTCATTGCCATTGGGTATCATAAAAATTTATGTCAAGTTACGAGTCAGATCGAATAACTCATTTCATCGAACGATTTCTTGTTTTTGCGAGTGCTTAGCTCATATAATTTGAAAATAATCGCTGATCCCTCATTTCACGTTGCAGAGGGAGGATGACAATCCTATTGAACGAGGGATGATATTCACAGATGAATAAACTTCGCCGATCAAAATATACACAGAAATTAGGAAGACTGTTGAAAGAATTCTGGTGAAATTTCAGCTCTGGTAAGTGCTGGATGAACGCATCAATGAATTGATTCGAAAGAAATTGATACAATATATTCATGTATTATGGAGCAAATGGAACAAGGGGTACCACAGAGCTCAGTGCTCGGGCCGCTTGGTCGAATTGAATGCAGCACATGCATTCAATTCGCAGATGAAACTCAAGAAACGTCAGAAAATATAATAGAAATTTGAAAATAAACAGAAACAAATCACAGAAACCAACTTTTTCAACAAAAACTCCTGCTATTATCTACATAATAATAATAGTAATAGTAATATCTATATGATGATAATATTTGCTAGAAATAATAAATGACAACAAACTCAAGTGGTGGAAAAATCATATCGACCACTTGAGCAGCAAATTATTCAGCACTATTTTCCCATATTCCATTCCAGAATGAGCTATGCTGAATACCGAGATTACTGCAAACCAATCATCATTAAATTTGTGTTAATGTCCCTTCCTTCAACCTTACACGGGACCAGCTACTCGTATTCAGAAAGCATGATGACTAGTCAAATTTCGAAAGAATTCTTTATACCCAGTTATATTACGTACTGCCTTGTGAAGACAACCTCAAAGGAGATTTTATCCCGTATAGGAGTATTATTCATCCATTTCTGACAATATTAAATGTCAGATGAGTATGACATTTAATATTCTGTTCAACCTGCATATTGTTAGTCAACCTCTTGTTTATTCATGTACAGTAGTTTCTATACTCTATTCATTGGTCCATAGAATCAAAATTGTATAATGTTCGAGGAGAGGTAGAAAATTGGGAGAGAAGGAATGTATTGGATTTTTTCTTGAAAGTTCTCGAGGTTTTCAGTCTATTTCGACTTGCTACCAATATATGTTAGTACATAATATAGTGGAATGGATATCTATCCCTCTTTGTACTGTAATATCCATTTGACTACTGTAGACTGATGTTCCTGAACATGTGGATTGTTCAGATCTACATCCAGCTTTAAATATCCACAACGGCGCTCATAGCAATCAAAGTATCAATCATAACTCGTGCATGACTCGTTCCACGTGTGAAGAGCATACATTTTTATTTGGATATCATACGCATGCTAATGAATGAGCCTGACTGCACATAATTGAAAAGTATTATTGTCCGATAGGAATACATCGGCCAAAGTTGCGCCGCAAAACATCAATCACCCGATGCACATCCCAGAATTAATATTCGACATTCAATCCGACGTATCGGATGTGTCCGGGATTTCTTGCTAGGAATTCGGTATTTTAATTGGTCGTTCCTTCCTAATTATTCAGAGGTCATTTGGTGATCGATACATGATAATGAACTTGCTGGATGCAAAACTCTACGTCTAAATTTAGCACTTACCGTCAGGATTTAGCGAATCGTCGGGAATACAGGAATCAGATAATGATCAATGATGGTTTCGGTTCATTTGCTCGGAACAGAATGGCAGGGAATAGTCTACAATTAGATCTCTGGTTTCGTCATGTCGGTAAACTTATATTGGCTGGAAATCGGTTAATTAGACGTTTCTGAAGAACTAGCCGACAGATCGTTTGCTGGTTGCCGTTTCTCTTAGAAAGTAGTTGCAACTTCGATATTTCAATCATTTTTGGTATCTCTATCCTTTTTCCAACAAATCATTCACGTAATATTTCGCTATACCTATCTGTGACCGTTTTCGAGATAAAAAATAATTTCCTTTTTCTTTCTGAAAACATGAACTCCACTGTTATTCACAATAATATTGAAATTGGTATAATTTGGAGTAATTTCGATTCTTGGTTTGCAGAGATTGGGCAATTCAATTAGAAATCACTGGAAACTCATTTTGTTCATACCTCGTTTATTATAAAAAGAGAGAACAAGCAAATACGGATTTTCTTAATGGAATAGAAGTACTTGTTGAAAGATTTGACGTACACGAAAGTTCCAGCCTGAACTTTTTTTCGATTTTTATAGATGAATTTGCTTCGATGAAATCAAAACAATTAAATTTTGACAGGCAACGTTTGTTAAGTTGAGTTTAGTCTTGTGTTTTATCATATGCCCACTGACAATAATATGTCACGTATCATTTTATATTTTTTGTATCGTTGTTATTTTATTCAATAAATTTTTACTGAAATGGTTTCCCAAAATGAAAAAAAAACCTATAGGAAAGCAATATTTTTCAATCTGAAGGCGACATGTACGTCATAGCACCAGGCTGCAAATTCCTAAACCTACTATACTGATGAATATTATATTATGTGTTTCGATTTTGTACTTCAGAGAAATTTAATATACCGCGTGGAATTCAAGTCTGAGAGAATTCTTTCCATTTCAATAACGGTTCGATTTCGAAATATGAGTTATTGAACAAAATCAACCTTATAGAATTTCACCCTTGGATTGAAGGCCTCAAGGTATCATAGCTCAACTCCAAACCAAAGTGTTATTTCATTAGTATCTAAGAAGGAAAAAATATCAGCAATTAAGTTTTCAGATAAAAAAATCATTTTTATCTTTAAAATGGTGGGTGCAATATTGTGGAGCAAATTGTTTGATTCCATATATAATCAATTATCATCAATTCAATAATGAAATTTCAGTATTTCTAAAATATTGTTGATTTCGTCATGCTGGTATACTACTTATCCTCCGGTTCCCACGGTAGAAGGGCCGGACAATTTGAGAATCGGATCCTTTTGGTATTTGGTTTGGCATTTGGTTGTACTGAAGATAAAAAAATCAACATATCCGAAACGGCTGTTGAACTTCTTCCATCACACCCACAATGAAACCGAATGCGAATGAAAATCAGGAAACGAAAATTTTTTATTCGCATAATGGTCGAATCCCATCCTATTGTAATTATTTTCCATACGTCCCTATTACGTTCTCGACACTCATTCGATCTTTTATTCTCGCATTAACGTTTTCTGCCACAGAAAACAAATTGACTAATATTTCTCTGTTTCCCCGTTAGAATTCAGCACAAATTGAAGCTCGCAATTTCCTACAATACCTTCTTCTCGATTTATCGACAAGGGTTGAACCAAAGCCACATGAATGGATTCCTTAGATAGGTTCAATGGAGCCCCCACAATACATTATTTGATATATGGACTAGCTAATAGCTAACTGAAGGAATGATGAACTCGTCAAAATTTTCGCGGCTTTCTTGAGCAACTTTGAAATTGCCGATGGAAATGCTATAAGAAAAGCGTAATTTTTCTTGAACCAAGTTAGCAGGACTCCAAAACCCACGAAATCAAAACTAGATCTCAACACATAGACTCAGTATACATGAGCTGAGTGTCTGAATAAAATGAAGGACAGGAAATGAAGCGCAGATTGTGACATGATATAATATTACCTATATTTGATATATTCGATATATTGCATATTGGGTTTATTAATGCTCTGTACAATGTATGTCATGAAGTTCTACATATAGAACCAGCCCAGAATGCCATCGTGGTGGATGCCACTTGTAGAAATTGAAGATCACCGACTCATTTACTCACACAAGTCCTTCAAGGGCTTCTGATGGTTTCTCTGGCAACTTAGGAGATGAGAAACTATAACAAAGTGAAAATAAAAATATTATTGATGAATAATACCATCCAGAACATGACGTTAAATGTCTTAACATTTGTTACAGTTGATACAAGCACCTTCAACTGATGAATAGTGCATCAACTGATATTTAAAAAGGGTGTGTCTTCGTAAGAATGCACAAAAACTTACTGATTATTGGTTCAGTCTTCTGAGAATTGATCTTTCAAGAGAGTGGAGCCATTGATTTCTTTTTCGTTGTTTTCATAGTCGAGGTATATTATATGAGCCTACTCAGAAACAGCAAATCGTACAAGGTGTATTTAGATCGATGGGATTATTAGAAACTTTAAGTGTATTTCAACATCCCTGGTGTAAGTCTATCAAATTCCTATCAATATAATCAGTACCATTACAAACAACTCATTAGGAGTGTCCCAAAATTTACCTGTCAAGTTCGAATAACGACTCCTGAGAGAGCTGCACCCTTTACAAAGTTCTACCCCTTGAGATTTTCTTTTCCTAATATTTCCTGTGATGAAAAATGGAATGACGTCACGTTCAGCTCATCAACCTCATCATTTTCATCCGCCACAACTATTCAATCCTATATGTCGACCTAATTGAAACGAGAGAAAATGTCCTATTTGACGAATCAAACGCAAATATCGATTGGGATCAGCAATCTGACTGGAATACAGGAGGTATGTCACCAGCTAGATATCACTCGTTACTAATTACGTCCGGAAGCCGTGATGAACAGAACAGAGGTGCAATTATCAGGGAAATCAGAGCTGCAGAATCACGTCTCCGATTCACAGAGACAATAGAAATTATGCCTTAAGGGGAACTAGTTGATGAAGAAACATCTCATCAGAAAATTTTCATGACCGATATCCGAGGTGTTGGCGAACGAGAGTTCGTAAGGGTGAATTTGCCGAGAGTGATGATGATAATAATAATTTTACAAGAGAGAGAATCGAACTATATTTAGAATGAATTCCATTCGAGACAGCAGAATCTGGAGAGTAGAGGATTTTCCATCTCTCAAGTATTGAAGACCACCAGATCAAAATATGTTACCAGTAGTTCAGCCATTATTCAATCAATTTGCCTTTTTCAACTGAAATCACTTTAGACTATTCCACTTTTTTTTGCAAAATTTAATGCTTTTTCTTACTATGACTTAGGACAGGACTTCTTCATCTTAGTATTAAGCTTGGTGATCACAGGTGGGTTAGACTAGTTTGACTCCGTTTAAACGATCACCTCCTATGCTAGTACTTAGCTGAACAATAATTGTTCATCAATTATTGATGTCAGTTGATCCTCAGATTTAACACTGTCTTGTTAAACCGGCCTTGAAAGGAATACAATTTGAGGATGATTTTCTTGAAATTCGCTGTGGGAGAACTTTGTTACTTTCAAGGAAGGTATGGATTGGTTCTGTCGATGCCCATCCTCAAAGTATCCCCTTAATGGAGAATTGAGAGCTTGAGATTAATTAAGCAAGGTAGAAGTTATAGCAATGCTTCTGAGGATTTACAGGTTTTCATCCTGGGGTGCTACCGTTCTTTCCTGATGGTAGTAAATGATCCTTGGTAATGAGAAATTCTGCATGTTTCGAGCCTGACAACGTATGAATAACCAGCCTGAACTCGTCTAGTTCGTCTACTAGGTGGCATGATAGACGAGATTTCTGCCGAGCATCGATCGTGGAAATATCTATGAAAGAGAGAGAGAGAGAGAGAGAGAGAGAGATCGCCCACCTTCCTGAGATGTTCAAGAGAGGTCAATGAATTCGTGAGTATACTATCACCGACTAGGCGAATGCTCGCTCTTGAATAGAGTCCAAGAGCTTCAGCCTATGTTCATGGGCTGAACTCCAAACATGTGAACAGTACTCAAGTCAGATCGAATTTGCGCTTTGTAGATCGTGAGCAGTTGCGGGGGTGTAAATATGAACCTCACATGTTCGTCTCATGAGAGAGCGCCGTTGTTGGTGATACCAAGCATGGATATTGACGACTTCATGGGAACAGTGGTACCTGACATCATCATAGTGGGCATTGTGTGATCTGCAATAACTAAAGAGACCTGAAAACAACTTTTTGAATGGTATTTTTCAAATTATTCAGATATTTCACCAGAAGATTTTCGAATCTATCGGCTCCAAGTGATGACCAAAAATAGGTGGAGGCACTATACGAAACAAGACTATGCACATCTATGGAATCGTTTATCAAAAGATCAACCCTTCATTGGTCGAAGGGAAGTGGAATTAAATTGGATTGAATTTTCAAGCGTGTTTTATCAACATGCCATATCTGGTGCATGATTCATGGCTCTTTATATCCCTTTCTCACGGAATCTTTTATTGGATATAAATTAACGATTTGAAATTATGTGCTGATGGAGTCGATAAATAAATTATCGAGCCTACCGATGAACATCAGATTTTTCCATGAAAGCTTTTGTTTCATCTTCATTGTACACAGAATTTCTCATATTTCATAATGCCTTTTCACTTCTGGCAGAAAATAAAATGGGAATCCTTGACGATTCCCAGGAACGTCGCTAGGCCAGATGAAGTATATTATACTCAGAAACAGCAAAGAATGTCATCGGAAGACAAAAACTTGCGAATTCTTTATGTTCATCTCAATACTCTACAAAATATTTTCACTTCAGAAGCTAAGAAACGCAGTCAACGTTGCTATAAAAGTTGTTCGATTTGAAAATGTTTGCAAAATGTGCCAGAATTCACTAAGAGTGGGACAGACCAAAATAAGTAATGAGTTATGCACGTGGATAATATTATATTCTACGACTTCCACAAAGATTTGACCAAAATGAAAAGAGGTTCTGTACAATCGTCACTTCAATGATCAGGTATAATTGTCGGATCAAATGTAGAATTATGTAGAACTGTCAATCCGAACTGACAATTATTTATAACTGTCTCTTCAAACTGACAATTTCAATTTAACTTTCGTCATGTTCCTTATAGCTTGCGTAGATTCCAAGTCACGATTTTCTGATATTTCCCTATACCTATTATTCTTTCGACACCTCTTTCCAAATCTTCAGTCAGATTTTCTCGATAAGGTATCCAACAGGTATTACCTTGAAAACTAAGAAAATTTCCATCAGAAATTTTTATTTATAACATTGAACTTTATTATAACCCAGTTCCCAGAGAGAACATCTTGTAAATTCAGTACCCTCATGAGAAATCCTATTTCACGCTTCCCAAATTGGTTCACTTCTGTCGTTTCTGAAATTTGTATGAAGATATTCGCTGTACATATACCTCCTTCTAGTCTCGTTGAATTCCTTACGCTTAACCAATTTAATATACACACAAAAATGCCTAGTCCCTCTTTAAGAAATCACGACCAATCTATTTTTGGATTTCCTCAGACGTAGATCACCCCATACTTTATCGAGGTTCCAGAGAAAATGTTGTTCTGAGTAAACAATTGTTAGTAGTTTTACATGAACCCTGTTGTATTGGTGATGCAAGAATCGTTATGACATCGACACTGATCACACCGGTTGAATTTTTCCGAACGAGCCCTGTAGCTTTATCACTATTGTATTTTGGACTGCAGGTTCTTTGGAACTTGCCGCATATCGATCCAGGCCCAAATGGTTATTCATGGAACAAGTGTTAAGAGCTATTTTATTTTTTCATTAGTGAGGGATATTGTTGAGCTAGCGTTAGCCGCGACCCCACCAAGAAGATATTATTTGACTGCTACTGGAGGTCATGAAAATGTACGATGGAACAAAACTAAGCTCCTATAGAAACTTGTGGAGTATGCAACCAAGCGTACTCCGTTCAAGGACACCATGCTTCCTAGTTCAAAAAGGAACTAGTATTACTGATTTCTTCAGCAGATCTCTGGATGGAAAGAAACGCTATCATTTGACACTGAATTTTTTTGCTACACATCTACGATCTTTTAGATTTGACCTCCTGTCCAGTTCATAGCTTTGCGGATAATAGTACACTTCACGCCGCCTTCTCCTCTAGAGCCCCTATATCATGTAATGAGAACAGAAATGCAAGACTGAAATAGGTCGTTACTATGAATGAATATTCTGGCAAAAGTCTCGAAATGTGGACCTGAAAATCTATTAGAGTTGCAATTATGCAAGTACTTAATACATTTTCTGAATTTGACGCAGTGGGCTCTTCCCTTAGCCATTCTGTGAGGATTTTCTTTTTCCATATATTTCTTTCGATAATTCTGGGATCAAAATTACACACGAATTATGTCTGCACTCTACATGGGTTCCCATAAGAAGATGCTGACATCGCAGATCCCACAGTTCAGATTTCATGAAACCGCTGTTTCCATGAAATCAGCAAGATCGTCTTCGACTCCGAGAGAAGCGAGTTCCAGTTCAGTTCATAACTCATATTCATACATTAAACATCATTTTATATTTTTTCTTCATCTTTACACATATACATGAAATAAAGTTTTTAAAAAGAGACTTCAAGCTATCAGAATTATTATTGGCGCAGTCGGTAGGATATCCGGGTTATCGCGTATCGAACGTGGTGATTTCGTATCAACGATTGACTGGATATCGAAAAACTGTTGGTTCGTGGAGTGGAGGTGTTTGAAGTGGACCGTCTAGAAAAGACCCATCTGAAGCCCCTCGTCAACGAAGCAACGAGATTTGGAACCTACATAGTCCATTTCTGCAGAGATAGAACTTCTGGAGGAGACAAAAATCGCAAATCCAGGACTCATCTCCATAGCTGTTAGGAAGGATATGCTTGAAGTAACTCTAATATTCTTGTAAGTGCAATCAATCGAATGTCCGTAGAAGATTTGTCGAACATTCTAGAAAATTTGAATTTGCGGGAACCTTTACCTGACTTTCAGATTATACGTAGAACTATTCATTTTCCTGAAAATTCAATAGCAAATTCATCCGAAAACGAAACTGCAAACCAACCCATAATGAGTCAATTCAAATCTGAATACTTAAATTGCATCCCTGAATTCAATGGAAATCCAAATGAATTAAATCGTTATATTTCTATTTGTGATCAAATCATTCAAAATTTCTATGATATTGCCAACCCAAATAGTTTTCATAACACTTATCTATTGAATTCTCTCATATCGAAGCTTACTGGTAACGCTAGATTAGTTGTAAATATTCAATTAGTAACCAATTGGAATGATCTGAAACAAACGCTGCAGAGAAACTTTGCAGATCAAAGAGATGAAGCTTGTCTCAACAGAGACTTAGTTATGATGAGACAAAGTCAGAATGAAAAACCACAGCAATTTTACGATCGATGCTTGAAAATTCTTAATCTTATTTGTAGTCACGTTGATATTCATGAAGCAAATCTCGAAGCAAAAGTTCTGAAACGTAATTTGTATAACGAATTAACACTGAAAACATTTTATCAGGTCTTAGGGAACCTCTTGGAACTACGATTCGCTGTATGAGACCAAAATCTCTAAGTGAAGCCTTACAACTCGTAATCCAAGAAGATAATACTCACTACTTCCAAAATTTGAATCAAAATAGGCATCTTTCGAGAGAAAATGATGTTTCAGCAAGGCAACCGCCGCAACAAAGATACCCGAAAAATGTTTCGAATAATTTCAATAATTCAAATGATCGGTATAAGAACCATCAACCAACAACATCATTTCCTTCTCAGCCAATTCAGATACAACCTAGAGAAAATATTCGCCCACAAAGATTTTTCACAAACACTCAAGTATTTGGCAGAAATAATCAACAAAACGCGAATGTTTTTAGATCAAATCCAAGAAATACATTCGACAGGCCTACTCCGATGAGTACGAGCACTAGAAATACTTACAGGCCCACGCCAATGAGCGTTAATACTAGAAACACTGTCAGACCTATAAATAATTCTCAACAACATCAAAATCATTCGAATTCACGACAATTTGATCAATCAATGCAACCCAGAAGAACTTTTGTTTCAGAAGAATTATATAACGCAGAATTAGATGGAAATCCGGAGAATTTCCAAGAAGAATATGTTAATCCACAAAATGATTATTTAGCATATTACGAACAAGCATCCGATGATGAAAATGCTGCCGGTACGAGTAGAAATTTTCAGAAAATGTCTCACAACGACAATCCTTCTTAGAATCACATATCATTCCATTTAATACTACAAACGCAAGCGAACTCCCATATATCATATTACCTGAATACAATATAAAAGTTTTACTTGATTCTGGTTCTACGAAATCATTCATTGACCCAGAAATAGCTCATCAGTTTTTTCCTCAATTAATTAAAAATGATCCATTTGTTGTGTCCACAGTATTTCAAAAATCGGCACATAAATTCAGTGCATCTATTCCAGTTTCAAAAATATTCAATTTGGACGAAAATCAAAAATTGAAATTTTTCCTATTCAAATTTCACAATATCTTCAGAGGATTGATAGGTTTGGATAGTTTAAAATTATTACAAGCTACGATTGACTTCGATAAAGGATATTTAATCACGCCTCATTCAAAAATAAAACTACTCTTTCAGAAAACACAAACAAATCTGAATTTGATTAAAGTCAATCCTAGATCGGAACAAGTAATAAAAATTAGAACATCGATAAATAATGGCGAAATTATTATCCCACATCAAAAATACCACAACTGTGAGATACCAGAAAGTCTTTCGGTTGCAAAAAATGGATATGCTTTAACGACTATTTTAAATAACACTGTAAATATGATAACCTTAGATTTTTCTGAACCTATAATTGTTGAAAAATTCGACCGTAATCACATCCAAGAAGTAGAACTTCATAATTTTGACGAATTTCCCAATCGATACTTAGATCCAACAAAAATTAGAATAGATCACCTAAACCAGGAAGAACGAAACGAAATACTTAAACTTTGTAAAGAATTTGCAGATATTTTTTATAACGAAGGAGACGCTTTAACCTTCACTAATCGCATAAAACATCAAATAAAAACCGCAGATGAATTGCCAGTATATTCAAAATCGTATCGTTATCCGTTCATCCACAAGCAAGAGGTAGAAAATCAAATGAAGAAAATGCTTGACCAAAACATCATAAGACCTAGTAATTCACCGTGGTCGTCACCTATATGGGTCGTACCAAAAAAGGCTGATGCTTCAGGAAAGCAAAAGTGGAGAGTCGTGGTAGACTATCGTAAGCTCAACGAAAAAACCGTTGATGATAGATACCCGCTTCCAAACATAACAGACCTCCTCGACAAACTGGGAAAATGTCAGTATTTTACTACCCTCGATTTGGCCAGTGGTTTTCACCAGATCGAGATGGATGAAAAGGATGTAGCTAAAACGGCCTTCAACACAGAGAACGGCCATTTCGAATATCTGCGTATGCCTTTTGGTTTGAAAAATGCACCAGCCACATTTCAACGTATAATGGATAACATATTGCGTGGAATCCAAAACGAGAAATGTCTAGTGTACTTGGACGATATAATAGTTTTTTCAACATCATTACAAGAACATCTAGAAAGGCTGAGATCTGTTTTCCAACGGCTACGAGATTCGAACTTTAAGATACAACTCGATAAATCCGAATTTTTGCGAAAAGAAGTCGCATACCTGGGTCATGTTGTGACTCCAGAGGGTGTCAAACCGAACCCTGACAAAATTCGAGCAATCAAACAATTTCCAATACCAACTAATTCTAAACAAATAAAAGGTTTTTTAGGTTTACTCGGTTATTATCGTAGGTTTATAAACAATTTCGCTAAAATAACCAAACCGTTTACGAAGTGTCTTAAAAAAGGAGCCAAAATAGAACATAATCAGGAATTTGTAGACTGTTTCAATACTTGTAAAAATTTGTTGATAAATGAACCAATACTCCAGTATCCGGATTTTTCTAAACCTTTCGTGCTGACGACAGACGCAAGCAACTTTGCTTTGGGCGCTGTTCTGTCCCAAGGACCGATTGGTAGTGATCTACCTATCGCATACGCTTCTCGAACTTTAAACGAATCGGAACAAAATTATTCAACAAGCGAGAAAGAATTACTTGCGATAGTCTGGGCCACTAAATATTTCCGTCCATATTTATTCGGTAGAAAATTTGATATTGTTACAGACCACAAACCTTTAGAATGGCTATTCTCACTTAAAGATCCTAATTCAAAATTAACAAGATGGCGCATAAAATTAGAGGAATACGACTATAATATAAAATACAAAAAAGGAAGACTGAATTCCAACGCTGATGCTCTTTCACGCATTGAAATTCACACAAAGACAGTTTCCGACGAAATCGAAGACTTGGTAAGAAATATTTCGAACCAACCAATGAACCCTGAAAATGAAAAAATAATTCAAGAGATTTTTGACTCACAAGATGCGAATAAACAACGCGATATAGACAACGTTTCCATGCAAGTACAATTAGATGAGACCATTCGAGACATAGACGAAGTAAATGACGAACAAGACGACAACACGATTCATTCCAATGCCGACCAACACCCTGTGGTAGGAATTCCGACTTCTGACTCACCGGTAAACTTCGGTCAGAATCAAATATTAATATCAACGGTATTGCACTCTCCCGCAAAACCGAAAATAACTATTTTATTTGAGAGGAAACAACGAATCAAAGTCCAAATTTCCGAAAACAATTTCGAAAATGACATTGTACAATTCATAAAAGATTATATCGCACCAAATGTACAATATCATCTGTATTTCGAAAACCCCAATATCTATGAAAAATTCTCAGTAGTACTGCAAACATATTTCAAATGGCCTTCTATTAAATTCAAAAAATGCAATAAATTACTAATTGACGTGACAGACAGAAACGACATTGAGGAATTGATAAAAAACTATCATGAAGGGAAGTCTAACCATCGTGGAATAGACGAAACCGTCCACCGAATTAAAGAAAGATACTATTGGCCCCACATCAAGGAATCTGTACAAACTTATATTAATGAATGTGAAATATGCCAACAAAGTAAATACGAGCGACATCCTATTCGAATGGAAATGAATATAACTCCAACAGCAACAAGACCCTTTGAAATAATACATTTAGATACCTTTACTCTCGAACAATCAAAATTCTTAACGATAGTAGATAGTTTTTCAAAATATGCACAGGCATACCATTTGAACTCACCCTGCGGAACCGAAATCACTGACAATTTAATTAAATTCTTTTCTCATCACGGTACCCCTAAACAAATAATAGTTGACAACGGCACTGAGTTTAAAAACACTGTAGTAACTGAACTGCTGAAATTACATAAGATCGACACCCACTTTTGTAGTCCAAATCACCCGCAATCCAATGGGATCGTCGAAAGATTTCATTCGACGATAATCGAACATATTCGACTGTTGAATACTAAAGGTTTCTCAAAAACTCCAATCCGAAAGAAAATAACTTATGCAATTATGGCCTATAATCATTCCTTACATTCCGCGACGAAATTCAAACCTATTGACATTGTGAATGGACACATCACAGACAACAACCCTTTCAATATGGAAATTGATCAAATATTGGTTAACGACTATATCAATGATCACAAAGAAAAATCGAAATTACTCTATTCCAAAATTAATTCAGACCTTATCGCACTCAAATCCAAGACCATACAAAAGCTTAATGTTAACCGAGACAAACCCGAGATATTTCAACCGGAACAAAAGACATTCGTGAAAAAACACACTAGACAAAAACAGGCAAATAAATTCAATAAATCCACTCAGCTGACAAATGTAAATAACGAATCGAAGACAGTTTCAACCCCATCACAAGAAAAAATTCACATGGACAATTTAAAACGACCACTGAAACAGACATACACCTTTAAAAAATAAATATTTCGTCTCTGTTATTTCAGAATCCCGGGGATCTTCGGCCTCCAGGAAAAAATTCAACTGCAAAAACTAGAGAATAACCCTGGTATCATTCCTGTTAAACTTGGTGTAGCAAAAGTTGAACAGTACACACATACTCTCATTCACTATTATGATATGAACTCGATTATTTCGGAATTAGGTAGATTAAGATCAAAATCTCACAATATCACGAGCCTCATACTTACCAATAAGGATTATTCATTTGACACATCAAATTATCTGAAAATCTTACAATTCACTGAAGAAAAGGTTGAAGCAAAATTGAGAAATATACTTCCACACCATAATATCCGTAAAAGAGGATTGATTGATGGCTTAGGCTCAATTTTCAAGTCCGTTACTGGAAACTTAGATGCCTATGATGGCCAACATTACGAACAAATGATTTCACAACTAGAATCAAATCAAAAACAGATAATATCAAATATGGGAAAACAATATTCTCTATCTCTGAATGTCATAGACAAATTCAATAAAACAGTCCAAAGAATCAATCATAATGAACAACTAATCACTTCAAAATTGAACCAAATTGTTTTGATAGTCGAAAGTCATACGTATAGAGAAAATTCAATGTTGATAAAAGATATTCTGAATCAAATTATAAACATGTATGAGATAATCAATTCAGTACTCCAGGATATTGAAAACTCTATCACCTTTTCAAAATTACAAGTTATGCACCCAAGCATCATCTCAACACAAGAATTGTTTGTCGAATTGAAGAAATTGAATTGTCATACAGAGCTCAAACAGTTACCATTCGCAATAACATTCAATAATACAGAATACTTTGAGAGACTGATAAAAATTGATAGTTATATATTGAACAACAAAATCACATATATTCTTCATATCCCAATAACGTTTCCTTTTGATTTCGAATTCTATCATCTTTATTCAGCCCCTGTATATTCTGATGGTCAGTTCAAGGCAATCATCCCTAGAAATAAATTTTTGATCAAAAATGAAATGTACTTCGCATTTCTGAGTAATACTTGTGAAGAAATCCTTCCTCGATGGTATATTTGCGACAAACAAGAACTACGAGAAATCGAAGATGGACCTTGTGAAATTCAGCTGCTTAACATAAAAAACACCTCCACGTGCCGCCAAACTCGAGTCCACCTGACCAGACCAATCCTGAGCCACCTCGATGCATCTAACCAATGGATCGGACTGTTTCCATCCGAATCAACTTCAAAACTTGAATGTCATGAACAAGAAGAAATACGGAAATTGATTGGGACGTTCCTAATCGAAATTCCTATGGGCTGCCGATTTATCATCGATCAATTCACCATAGCCAACGAACAACAGTATGCAAATCCGAATCAGCCAGTCCTGTTTCCCGACATAGACGTCACCGTCACGACGTCTCCAACAGCCAACGTCACCATCGAACTTGAGGACCTCAGACTAGACGAGCTGCAAGAAATCCGCACGCAAGTTATCGAAAATCAATCCGATTTTCAATTTGGGCATTCTCTCTACGTCCCCAGCGCTTGGACAGTTCTGATATATGGACTCATTGTTGCTGCCGCCTGCTACGTATTCTACAAGAAGTTCGCCAACAGGGTTGAAGCCACAGCATCCCCACAGATCGACCACCGTGATGTTCGTCTTCCTCTCTAACCCTCTGAAGCCAAATCTATGGGGGGAGGAATTATGTCTGCACTCTACATGGGTTCCCATAAGAAGATGCTGACATCGCAGATCCCACAGTTCAGATTTCATGAAACCGCTGTTTCCATGAAATCAGCAAGATCGTCTTCGACTCCGAGAGAAGCGAGTTCCAGTTCAGTTCATAACTCATATTCATACATTAAACATCATTTTATATTTTTTCTTCATCTTTACACATATACATGAAATAAAGTTTTTAAAAAGAGACTTCAAGCTATCAGAATTATTATTCACGACTGATTTATGGCAGCACTCATTTCTGGAGGTGTTAGTTCTGAATCATTTTCGCTACTCGTCATCATGATTGTCTGACTCGTTTGTCACAATCTGACGAGATCAGATCCATCGTATATATACAACAACAAAATGACCTCATTGATTTTTATCAGAAATAATTTAGGAAGTTCGATTTTGTGTTAATATCAAAAAAAATACAGGGCTGCTTCCCTTAAAAAAATCACCCGGTGTAACAGGGAGCGAAGTAATGTAATGTTATTCGCATCTTCACAGCCAATGGGTTTTCCAATTTCACGCTTGCTCGAATATACCTCAACTGTTCAAATTGAAGTTAGGAAGAAACGGATATTACTGTTACACCGGTGCCAAAATCGATACAGGGGATATCAAAGTCTGAATTATTAGATTAGATTTATCCAGCTCGAAATTTTCTAGTCACGAATGATGGTGTTCATACCACTGCTCTAATAAATGTTCGATCGTTATATGCATGGAAATGAGAGACTTAAAAAAAATAAGTATCAAAGAACTGAGTGCATGTTTTGTCAGGAAATTTATTCATTGGTTTGATAGAAATTAGGAAGCCTTGTTCCGATAGAAGAAGGAGCGCCTCAGGGATATGTCCTAGGACTCTTATCGTTCGTAATTTATATGGAAAATAAATTCGAATCCTATATGGAGATTATAAATGATAGCTGCAGATGCTATAGCTGAGATATGGTTCTCTTCAAATCATCCGAAATATTACAGGAAAAAGACCAGAAAACTTATTTCATCAATAGGCAACAAAATTTAGAAACGTGATTTTTTTTATTCAACGGGACAAGCCCAGTACAGTACATCATTAATTATAATTAAATGAAATATTTAACGATATGGAGGCTCGACAATGCAGATCAATTGAGCGAGACACTTCCCTTACAACATTTCCTTCTCGATAACATGAAAATACACCGTTCAATCAACTTTTCCACTACCAAGTTGAGAGTTTCATACTATTTCAACTATTTATAGAAGGAAATGCCACTATCAGCGACTTCACCATTCTTCTCTACATCGTTGTTCTAAGACACAATCCGGTCATCAATTATGACGTCTCGCAATCCACTATCCCCTATCATTCCAAAGGAAAATCAACCCAACCACCACTTGTTCAATGTGAAGACCTCAGTCTAGTGTTGAGTCTAGCCACTGAACGGCTGGTATATGCATGAAACATCTCGATCACCCTTGACACTTCATGCGAGGGTCAACAAAGAGTTCGTTAAGCAAACCCACTGGAATCTGATTGGGTAAACAAAGCTACTATGTAGTCGAGTGTGCATGGCCTTCAAGACAACATGATACGATATTCTCTATTTTTGTTTTGTCTCTCGACAACACGAGAGGAAAACCGATGATGTTCGAGGAACATTGTGTGAGCCAGCGGTGGAATGTTGGAAGAGGAAGAAAAAATCGAAAGTTAGGTGATCGTGGGCATCAGGCAAGACGTCACTTGACAAAGAATTTTGGATTACGAGGCGCTGTTGGTGATTGAAGTATCTCTTCGCACGAAAAAGAAAGCCAAGTTTTCGTGAAGCAGTTCTTGTAATGAACCTCATGTATGGTCGTCCCATTGGAGATCGCTGTTGGTGGTGATAACGATCATGGATATTGACGACTTCATAGAAACAGTGGTAACTGACATCACCATATCGGGAATTGTGTGATCTGCCTTTCTGGTGAAGATACAAGCTTCAGTTTTCGCTGCATTGAACTCTACTAGATCATTGCTAGATAGATCATCATTCATAGTATGGACCTATTCAGTCTTGCACTTCTGGCCTCATTGGATGTAGGAGGAGGTCCTAGAGGAGTATGAAGGGTACTATTATCCACGATGCTGACTGGGCAGGTCACATCCAAGAGATCGTTGTTGTGCAGAAAAACAAAGTGGGTGCTAAAACAGATTCCTTGGGAACACCAGCATTGATAGACTCCATCTAACATCATATAGAGTGATATGTCTTCGAGGAAACTCGATGATGAAAGAACAACAATTTTGTTACGGTTCTGTATGCTTCCCAATGGCACTGAAAACACTAGTTATTACAGATTGCTACTGAATCCGATCACTCTTTTGGTTATTGATTATTCTCAAATTGAATGAGCGGGTTCCCATTATATTTTATTTCATCGTTTTCAACTATAAGCTCTAATAACAGTTCTCTTTTGGTTCTCAGATATCAAAATTCGCTCTCGAAAAGGGTTCTCATTACACTAATTGAACAAATTTGCTCATGATGTCAAATATGCAAATATAATTACTAGTTCGAACAATAGACACAAATTATGTCACCTCATATCGAAAACGTGTGAGTAGACATGGAAATATAATCCAGGAATGATCTCGATTTTGAAACTATTTTTAATGTGTTTGTTGATTCAGAATACGAAATTTTGAAGAGACAAGTATAATATGAATGAATATTTATTTATCTTTGTGGATGTTTCAGGACAAAATTGGGAAATTTTCGTCTCAATGACCTAATTCTCAACTCATGAACAATTTGTGTAGTGAAAACAACATTCAACATTCTGTCAACTAATTTCGCCCCTTTCTAAGCTGATCTGAACAGCAGTCTTCATTTCTGACAGTACACTAATTGTTTGTTGCTGCACTTTTATAAGTACTATCTCCATTCGACAGAAATACAGCGAAATCGGGCAGGATTCCAAATCTCCGTTGTCTCCGTTCCTGAACCAATTTTCTGAGATTCTCGCTGAGGAATATGACGGAAGGAAGGGCATGCCACTCAGTCGATTTCAACAAGTTGAGAAAACTAAGGAATCAAGTACGATTCGAGCTACAAATTCCGGAAATAACTCGAATTGCCCTCACTGAACATCTGTATTGATCTCCTTCGGCATTCAGCATCCAAGTCAATTATCATTTTCAATATTCGCTGAATTGGGAACTCTCGTAATATGGTGAAAGTCGATTTCGAGACCCTTTGCGGACTTCAATCTGTCCAGACAGAAATGTTTGGATTTAGAGTTCGCAGAAACCCAAATCATAAAAGAGTAAAAATACGTCGTTCTGAAATTAATGCATATTTCCGTGACATTAACGCCAATACAGATAAAGTTTCGAGTGATTAGTATCAGTTCATCATAAATCTAGAGTCTTAGTGTCTTAGTTATTAGGAAAGATCGCCGACATTCATCCCTCTCGACTGAAAGTTATGAAAGATGCACAATGAGCATGCGTACGAATTTTTTATATTATTCTTTGATTGTAACGCTGTTGTCGTTATCAATGACAACAAGAACATCTGTCAACTCTCCAAAACTCAACGAAATATAACAATGCAATGAAACATAATGTCGAAGATTGGCCAGCGAAGTAGATTTACTTATTGTAATGATATGACTTCAGCACGAATGGTGTTTAATCATAAAACTGCTAAAATCCACAATGAAACTTCTCTTCGACCTGTAATGAGATGGGAAAGAAAACGTGGCAAATGCAACTAATAATTTTCATTACCTCTACTAACTGTATTCTGCGGTGGATCGGTTAGGCAGAATATTGAATATTCATGAGCTATTCAATTATTCATCTCTTCTCAATCTCCATCTTGTGTTAATTCAGAATCAACTAATTTCAACCACTCTTTTTATTTGTCGGTGAGCATTTCTGGAATTCACGAAGTAAATGCTGAAATAGGATCGAATCAAGAACCTAAAGGTCCATGAGGTCCGAAAAATTCACGATATCCAAAATATTCAACCGCACGTTCGATTCGGAGTGCAACAAGTAACACCTGAATTTGTAAAGAAACTATAGTTCAAGATATCATGAATCTATCGTCATCTATTCAAGGAAATGACTATTGGGGCAGATCCAAAATCTGTCCTTACTACAAATATATTGCAATAATTTTTAATAACTTCTACTCTATTTTTTAGAAACGAGGAGAGAAAATCCCATGAAAAGCTGAAAAATAAATGACTATTGGCTTGGGTTTCATGTGAGTGGGGGAAGAACTCCGCTCACGAGCCTTGCCACTGCGACCAATGGGTCTAGACTCAAACCTAGAGGTTATAATTCACTGTACAATCGAGCTCTTCTGGCCAAGTTCATGGTTGTTCTAGGTCTGATACAATATCATTTCGTGAATCGGGAACGGAGATATTGCAAAAATCGTTAGAATCCTATAACACAGATGGAGACATTTGATCATCATTGGCACTGTGCCCTAGTGGCTGTTGGGTTAGGCCGGTCCTGACAGCGGTGAATTGAAGTCGATGCGATTGAGGCTTAATTAATTCCAGGCTGTCATCAAAGTTCCAGATCTGTGCATATTTATCGATCTGTAGCAATTAACAGATGACGACTTCGGTGCAGTGAAAAAAGCTTATTGCGGAAGCGATTCACGTGCCGCCAAGAAAAAACAGAAAAACAGTTCGCGAATATTTGAACATTTTTAATAATGATAATTGCTTCTTTATTTCATTAAGAAAATGTGATAAGTATCATAATTGTTTCCAGAAACAGTGTCAACATGATTGATGAATATTCAAGTTGTATAGGCAAAAGTGTGGAAGCAATTGAATATCTCGGTAACCGTTTGGTGGATTCTCTGCTTGAATTTTTGTGCAGGACGATAACAAAATATGGCAGATTCGAAAATGTTATGACACACCCTGTATATTTTTCTGAAATCTCAAAGAGAATCTTTCAGCAAATTCTTTGATACATCATTTGTTATCTTTATTTTCGAATACCAACAGAAATATCTGAAAAAATCGCATTGTTCGTCCAGAGAACAGAAAACTTTTCCAATAATAATATCTTTATATCGTTTACATTCTCGAAGGCATCTGATTGAAGATCTCACATCCATTATCCATTAGGAAAAGACCTTCCTAGTGCCATGTTTACTCGGCAGTAAAATATTTTTATGTAGCACATATTGATGATGTTGACGAGGCACGTCAACGATATTTTCAGAATGTTCCTTACAATGATCATTGCATGTCGAATAGGCCAAGATACGTATAGCCCTTTCTGGTAGAATAAGAAAGCCTAAAACTGCGGCAGCCTGACCCCAATGTTCAATAGAATAACTTATAATTTTACATTTCATGATATTGATTAGTTATAATAATTTCATAAATCATGAAATACTCCTAGGTGTAAACACCTGTAAGTGCATTTTCCCATTCTATAGCTACATAACCTATCAGTATGATCGATAAATATGAAACATCGAGAATATATGAACTCATTATATACATATGAGTATGTAATGTTGCAAAATATAGTATGAAGACGTTCAATATTATATGGCTGTATTTTCATATTATATTGAAATAATTACACGTTTCAAGATCTAGTGACATCCTCGTTATATGAAGGGTCGTATGGATTAGGTGTGGGAGGGAACTCGAAACATGCGAACAGTGCTCAAGAGTTGGTCGAATTTGGGCTTTGCGGTATCTGAAGATGTTCTGAGGTGGAAGGTGAAATCCCGGTTCGTCGAGTGTTTCAGAGAAATCAGTAACCACTCATGAAAAATGTCACCGACACTGGATATTCCATTTGCGAAATATAATTATACATATATAAATTGTGAGGACATCATCTTTTGGCGCTATGAGGAGATATTTGCACCAAATTATGGTAGCCCAAATGAGTTTGATGATGTATTTCAACATATTTCTGACATTTTTATGGAATATTGAGAAAGGAGGAAGGCATTGGAACTTCTCTTCAAAGTTCAGAGGTCCACAACTTTGCCGTTCTATTGATAATATGATTATAGGATAATATGATAATATAATGATGAATAGTCCTCGATAAGATCTTCAAAATTAGGTATCGCAACACCTCTCATCGCTATTCTTAATCCCGTTAAGGGGTTGAAATTACGGAGATGAAAAAATCGGAAAATGTGTTCCCTCTCTGAAATCGACGGTTCCGAGCGATTTTCCACATTTTCACTCGAGGTGTCAAGATCTCGTTTTACCACCCTGTATATCTTCACTGCATTGGTGTTCCACGCAAAATGATGAAGAAACGTCAACAAAGTATCAGTTTCGCTGCAGCCTGATGGAAATTGAGTTGTATAAAATAGAGCATCAGAGCACAGCTTTATTCGAATTCTTGTTTCCTTTCTTATTCGATTATGTTATCAAGTTATGAAAACATCAAATAAAATAATAATTATCGCGTCGTCATTCGTAAGGAACAGTGTGAAGGATAATTGGATAATTAATGATTATTTTCTTCGATCTTAATGGCAACGCGCTATATGAGATTTTTTGTTTGCCAATTATTTGATAACTCGTGAGTCATTTTCCACTACCTGGATATCATAAATATGAAGTCTTGGAAAAGCTCTATATCCGTATTTTAATTGTGGATGGGTACTCGAAACATAATGACTCATTATTGATCGGTTTATTCCATTCAATTTCGTGGTAAATGTTAAAGGTTATGCAGCAAATGTTCGTTTTGGAGTTTTGAATATTTGAGTATAATATCTCGAATAGAACATCATGTATGGAGAATTGATTATGATGAATCATGACGTCAGTAGCTATGAGCGGCTGTGACTGTATTCATGATAGTGAAACCTCAGATTCAATTGAGAAAAAATAACTGTGTAGAACGAGAAAGCTTCGTGAAGCTAGTGAAACTTGGGCAGCTAAGAGGGCTGAAGTAACGATATGGCTAGTTCCGATCGAACTACCAAAGTGGAATTGAATATTTTTGTGTGTATCCCTAACTATTTGTCATCTGACAGTGTAATTCGTACTAAATAAAACAACACACAGACACATTGATTACTAGCAATCAGTTATGAAACGTTAACAACACAAGTGGAAAAACAAAGGGTGTTAATTATATTATTAAACAATATAGACATATTGACATACGAATTGTTACGGAATGGAGAAATAATTTTCTGAGTTGTGATCAACAGGTGCGTATTTGAGAGAGGAGGGGGAGGGGGGCAAAGATTCGGTTCCCCTCTCACTAGAGTGACCTGAGAAAAAACAAAATATCTAAGAATGTCACAGTAGAGTTCAGAGGCATGGTTATATTGAATGAGATAAGCAAAAATACGAGATATGAGAAAAATACATGGAATTCCAATTGAAAAAAGCGCCAGACCCTGTGATGCACAGATGCGTTTTGATTTTTGTTGGTGTTTGGCGTCTATGAATTCATAAAATATACCTTAAAGTATATAGAATATTGATGAAGAATTGAAATCTCGCCTCAACTATTTCATTTCCACAAATCCAGAATCATTGGAATATCGAAAAATTTTAGATCATTTTTGAATGTTTTCTTGAATGATACCCTATACCAGGTTATTCTTATTCATCTACTCACGCTGTTCTTGTATGGATTTTGGTCAATATTGTTGAAAGACGATTCCAATACCTGACATTCTTCAAAGAATAATCTCTTTCCGAAGAATATATTATCATCAGAATTCAGGACTATAAATGATTACGTAGTGAGTCTCCATACCCTAAACAGTTTATGTATTATACAACTCTCCAAGGGTCGAACTTTCCTTGCACATTCCATCATGGTGACAATCTTGATGGATTCTAATAATCTTCAGTTTCTCATATCCATTTTCAGCGGAAAAAAATTGCCATGTCTTACCTCGCACTAGCAATATGTATTTTCCTGAATTGATGTACCTAAGGATCTGTTTCGTAGGAATTCCACTTACCGCAGAAAGGAAAAACATGTATCACTCACTACGGAGTTACTATGAGGAAATTGAAAACATCAACCACAAAATAAAAACAAATCAACTTGATTGTGCCTGCCAGCAAGCACATTGCGAGTAGTTACGTTCACTCTATATGTCTGTGGTCTCCGAAAGAGATCAAATGGATATTTATTATTGCAGCTGGAATGTTCAATGAAACCCCATTCGAAAATCCGTGTCAACCTTATTTCTGGCAGTTCGTGCCAAAAATAAGTTAGTTGAAGAATATTTTTTCTATTAAATTAATCAACACTTCGTACTAATTGTACTTTCCACGAGCAACATAATATATGCATATGATCACACTCACACACTTACCTGCTAGGCACACATATAATGCACCTTGAAACGAAAAAAACTATTTTCGTATTTGAACTTTCTCTAATTATCTGAAATATTTTTCATGACCTGATGATTTCAAATTATTGAATATACTGTTAACAAATATATATTTCGAAAATTCGCGTGTTCGCTTGAGGTTACGGGATCTCGGGAAGAATTGAAGCCTCGAAGAGCACAAATGAGAAGGAAATTTATTATTTCAGCACGGATAATCTTTGGTCGTGGATATCCGTCCGAAAATTGAACGAAGTCTGATCGATGCATTCTTTCATATTTTCTATTTGAGGGAATAAGCGAGTTAACATCTGCGAGAATCGTGATTCAAATCTGGAAATCACTAAACATTGCATGCATTCGCCAGTCGGTAGTAGTGACTTGTAGCAACCACATGTGTCATGAATAGAACATGAATGCAGGACAGCCGCCTCTCTTTAACACATCTTCTGAGATGGATTTGCATGGTGTGAACAGATTGAACTATAGATTTTCCGATCCATCAAATAATAAATCATTGTATGATAACTATGACATTTTCAATTGTGTGTATAGCCAATATTCATTGCCCAATTGAATTACCTTTGCTGCGATTGAAACATATCAGTCGAGGTAGAATAATTTTTTTTTTCAGAAATGCATCGTTTGACACCATTTCATATCCTGATGTTCACTGATAAATATTCATAAAAAATAATTGAATTGAAATGAATTCCGGAAAGAACATGGGAGAATGGGAATTGGGAAAGTGAAAACATAAAAAGATCATGAAATCACTTTAATTCAATCAATCATCAACCTTCCATAAAAAAGTATGGAGTTTTTTCGAAGTAAGTAACCATTTATGGAAAGGAATTGCTTTTCTAGAATCATGGATATTCTCACATCCATAGACAAAACACATTTTAGTACCACATTTGTTTTCCAGTTTGTATATAGCATTCCCATCTATTTCATATCACTATTCTTCAGCGAACAAAAGACCAATTTGATCGCAAAAGTTCATTTCGCAAGTGAATGGTCTTGGAGTTATGATAAAGTCACTATATCAACAGGATCAATCACTGCAACTCCATACCAATCATGTATTCGACAAAGATGGTGATCGTGCACCATCATTTCATCTCACTCTACTTTCTGTTTTCTTGCCTCAGTTCATCATATTCGTCTTCATTCCATGAGAACGATTTCCTCATTATCACAACCTGTTGTATCACAACCGAATGGTGAACGATTGTTGAACTTTCATTTCAAAATCCGCAGTGTGATCCCACAGAGATTTCAACCGATTGTCGTACGCATATCCACTGCCTGATTTGAATTCGACTGAAAATGTAGGAATTTATCAGAAATTCAAATTGGTCGACAGCGAAAGATCTACAGATACGGCCAAACTTGTGAACACTATAAACTGATATACCTCAATGCCTAATTTGTCGTTAATAATTGCTGATATCGAGAAGAAAGTGGCCACAGCCCAGTAAAAAGGAGAATGAGTGACATTTAGTGGCGCCTATTCGTTCTTCCTCCCAGTTATACACTAAACAAGATGAGAAAAAATTATTACTTTTTATTCGGATACCCAGAAAGCAGCGTGATTGATTCGAGGAAGCGCTTGTAGCACAATAGAGCAAACTATCAATTTGAAGCACGATGTTTGAGCCGTCTGAGAATGAAAGAGATTTTCCAATATCCAATATACCAAGAATCTCATTCACATAAAGAAATGGTCAGTATCTCATAGGATTTGAACCCTGTGTCTTAGACCCCTATTCCAGGAAGTGTTTCAAATATTATGACTGAGCGTTGACAAATTGTTTCTGTTTTGATGACTAATAGTTGATTTTCTAATCAGCTATCAATCAGCTGATAGCTAATTTTCTATATCCGAAAAAGTGATGGCACTCATAAGAACTTATTTGACATCCAAATGAGAGCACAACCTCCATAGTAACAAAAACGATACCTACAGTTTCGTTAGTTTGGCAGAATCATTCAGACAAGAGATGAAAGAGGGATCTAAGCCGGTGAATCTTTAGTTTCTGGCAAAACATTCTGCAGAAACTTACGAGTGCTTGAAATACATTTTCCAGCGAGTTATGTATACTATTTTTCCTACGACGATAAATATTTGAATCATTATTATTCCAAGTTCCTCCCATGTCCATTGTCATTCATTATATCCGCAGAGATCAGAATCATAAAAGGGAGGAGATGACGGTCACATTACCAATTACCAGACGCATCTCGAAAAAGGAACGAATCTGAAATATATTCATCGATCATGGCAAGTGTGCTTTTTTCAATATTTCCACACTAGTGGCTACTTTCTGAATAACAAAACAATGCTGAAAGCGCTGATTTCTTAGGGTGTCTTAGGGAAAAAATGTTTCTCCTGGGTGCTTTATTCATTCGTGTAACCCTTGCTCATTTTCAGAGAGGAGTTAGATTATACTCGATTGCACAACAATAAATATTGTCTGCGATAGTAAATCGTAGTGGACCTTGTTGATAGTCACAAAAGTTTACTCTTCTCGTTAGACCCATTGACCCAGGCACTTTGCACGCCATTCTTAATTCTTGGGCAAACTTCCTAATGAATAGATCAAGCGTCGAACAATAGCTATTTAATCGTTGCCATTTTTCACCAATTAATTACTCGTTCGCGCCCGTTATCGCTAGACAGTAGCAACCGCAAGTGTTTAATCCTCGAGGATCAGCGTGGGTGTCAAATTTTGTGGAACGGTCCTGAACAGGGTCCAGGGATCCGGTGGCTGTGTAGGGTGGATGCTGCGCTCGGGATCTCATCTCAGTCACTGAGAGGCGGCAACGGCAATCGGGTGTTTCTCGCGGCAGCCGGCGGCGGTCCACGATTCCTCCTCATCGTCGAAGTTTGGATGCTGAAGTGACACGGCAGAGATGCCCTCCCCCGACTGCAAGGTCCAGACGTCCCCCAAGGCCAAGCCCATGGTCGACGGGCATTGCTCTCCCAACAAGACAGGTATTTCATTAGTTTTGAGACGAATTTCTGGTTTGTTTCCTTGCCGACTTCGGTGGAGGTTCGTCCGTAGATCTACTGAAATTTCCCACGAGCTGGCGGTTTGAAGTTGAAACATGCTTTATTTTGTCGAAGTTTACGCGCTCGCAACGAGCGCATTTATGAGAATCTCCGAAATATCTAGGTATCTTGTTGGTCTTCTCTTGTAACAGCATTTCACAGATGATGGTTAGTTCTGATGGATTTGCCAGCATTATGATTGAGAGGCAGTCACATGACCTTCCATTCAGGGAGTATATCTTGAGGCATCATGTGAAGATATTGCACCGATGGTCTATGGTATTTTGTAGAATATTCCACTGTGAGTTTTTCCGAATCTGAAATATCTATGATGATGGGTAGCAAAACTATGTCTCAGCTAACACTATCCATAGTATATCTCCTAGCATATGAGAGCATATACTTGATAATTTCATACCACTGTGATTTCATTACAATCTGGACTAGGATCATGATTGCTGAAAAATTAAAAAAGCTTTGCAAAATCAGATGTTGGCGACAAAAGGATATTGATCCTGGCCACGGATTTTGTGACTAAATATTTTTTGCAGACTTTGAAATATGACAGAGTCAAAGTATCTGGGGAGATAAGTGAAATATATAATAGAAAAGTAGAGTTCATTGGGTGAATGATCATTGAATTCAAAATCAGTGGAAACCCCAATGCGAATATACGGTTGATATGCGAAGATTGCGCCCTACCTCACTCAGTATATCCATCTAACGACGGATAAAGAGAAGACTATCCTTCCCAAAGATTGGTGACGAGTTTTCCGGACACATAAAAGTTGAGCCGTTTGGGAAATGGGAGGCGATAAAAATTTTGCGCATGAGTTGGTAAAACTGTTGGCAAATCCGATGGCTGAGTATTTTCACGGGACCAAGAATAATAACTGGCAATGCAACTCTCGGTTGCATGGCTTAGAGTACGAAAATAATATGGCTTATTATTCGTGGGATACCGCACACAAACATCGGGGGGGTTAACCAACAATGCGATATCCCCATAAATCTGCGAGACGTGGCAACCGTATACGAGCAATCGCAGAGAGAGGTGCCGGTCTGAAATTTCCCGCTAAGACCGAGAGCCGTTTTGGCGCGCCGTCCGTGCGACACACACTCGCGGCGGCGGCACCAGACAGTAGCAGCGGTGCCGTATCGATTCGCCGCCGCCCTACCATCGGGGCACAATGCTCCAGCTAACCTACATTTCTACAACTCGCCCGGCCTTGCCCCGACCCTACACTCACACAACCTCTACGTCCCTATCGATCTTAAGCCCTTTCGATGCTTGAGATGCTCTCTCAGTCGGATGACCTGGGGAACGACTTGGCTAAGGTCTGCGCGCACCTTGCTCCTCATCTCATCTCGCCACGTGATTCCGCAACCATTTTTGCGGTGGCGACCATAACCTAAAATTGATGAATTTCCAACGAGTTCAATCAATGACTCTCAATACAGAAGGTTTATCGAATCAATCGAAAATATACTTTATTGTCGAAGATATCAACCATATTGACAAAACATGTTTCAGTAATAATATAGTATGACAAATGTAAATAAATATGAATAAAATGAGACTCACAGCAATGGTAAAAATTTTAACAAATAGCACCAAAATGAAATTTTGGAGTGTCACTAACTCTAAATTATCTTATATAGATAATAGAAATAAAATCACATTGTCAAAATCACAAAAGATTAAAAATAATACAACTGTATATATAAATATATTTATAAAAAAATAGAAGTTAGAATATAGAATATCAATAAATAAAACACAGTATGCCATCGTCACATATATTCAAAATACGATATGTGTATATACTTATAGGATAAGGTTAAATGACTAGAGTGTGTCATTGTAATACTCCTGCAGGTTATAGTAAGCCCTCTGTAGAAGTGTGTCTTTCACTTTTTCTTCAATTTCTTTGGGCAAGATATATTTCTTCAAGCTATTGGAAGATGGTAATAATTTTTTTTTGCTTTCGTACATATAGAGTTTCTAGTTAGGCTAGATTTGGGTGTAGGTAAGGGAATACAACCTTTCTTTCTTGTCTCATATCTTCTGATTTCAGTTACAGATAGAGTTGAAGTAGCATATTTCTTGTGTATCAGGCATACAGTTTCCAGTATGAATAAACAAGATAGAATCAGAATCTTTAGATTATTGGAAACAAGCCTGGTATCGAGAGTGGCTACCTGACTCTAGTCCTATTATAAAATTTCCAAACCCTCTTATGTTAAAGCATCCACAGCTTTATTTCATACAATATCTTCGTGACTGATCAGGATGAATAGGCTTTGTAGACAGTCCCCAGACCAGTAGTATGATCAGCAGATCATACTAGTGATTCGATATCTGTCTGACTGTTAGAGTAGATAGGGGATTGTCTTCCAATTACCCCACGATTATGTTGGCTCCAACTCCTTCGTGCTAACTTAGAATGCGTTTAGCTTTGGTTTGATAATAATCGTAGCCGTCCCCACATTGACTATCTTCTGCTATTCCACAAGGAGACTTTTGTGATTTCTCTAGAGAAGTCAGACGATAAACTACAACTTCAGCCAAAACACTCGAGTGTACATGACGAGACTCTCAAGCTAGCCAGATATGACCAAGCCAAACGCATTCTGGACCCATCTACAGTATCTCACACACAACTGCAATCTCTTGATTGATTGATGGATTCATCCGCGTGTGAGCCCATTCGATTAAGATATCTTTACGAGGAATATTGACTGGTTATTAATCCTGCCATCTGCCTAATCTGACGTTTGCTCGCTCAAAATTTCTTTGACGGTTTTTAACCATCATTTTACTGTTCCTTTTCCCCGCAATAGTTTCTCATCCTTGGATATACATTTCGTAATTATATCATCGATGTATATATGTTGAATAGTACGTTTTTCACTATTTCCAGTGAAAATCTGGAAAAATGAATATACCACGTCCGCGATTAACATAGAGACAGTATTGAACAAGGCAGTAATGGTAATGGGAGGACAACAAAACGGTTCTTGACTCCAGTCCCATAACAACATATCCAAACCTTCTTTTGTCAAGGTCGCCCCAGCTTGATTCTCTACAATACCCTTACGGCATGACAGGGTGACCAGGCTCTGTAGACAACCCCAGAGGCCAATCTTTATCTGATTTCAAGCATGCTAGTGATGGGATAGCCACATGGAGTAGATGAGTATTCGTCTACCTTCGTATTCGTATCCTCTCTGCAATGCTTCATTAGAAGAAATTCGCTCAACAGATATTTTCGCTAGGCCATCGTCCTGACGTCCTCATATTATGTAGGAGTCGTGCATTGTTGATCATAACCATTCACATCCAACTGACACTCTCCTCTTCGTATTTTCTATGTTTTCAGATCTCCTATAGTGTATTTGTATTGTGTTCATTACTAATTTCTCCATTCTTAGTGGACGACGTATTCAATTCCTATCCATCTTCATCTTCATCTTCTTCTTTGTACGATTAGCAAACCATATTGATTGAACAATCATCAACTTGGGTTTTGATAAACGAGCAATGATTGAAAAATCAAGGTCAGTTTCACAGCGTCCAGCTTTTTCATCAGCAATTATTGAAATAATGATGATCATAAGACTACATTTGATGAAACATTCATCACAATGAGTTGAGAATTGTAGATCAAGAATATATTAAACACAACACCAAACATAACTGAAGCCAACGATTCCACCTGCTACCTACATTCATCTTGACCATAACAACTTCTGGCTGTACGAAAACTGGAAAAAAGTGAAGTTGGCCACATAATTGGCATGAACATCTGAAAATCTCGAAGTTCACAAATGTCTAGCATAGAAAAGTTTTTCGAGATTACTGACGAATTATCGATAATTGTTCCTAAGGTTGTGTCTACATGATGATAATGACAAAAAACGATGGATAGAATATATTATCACGATGATATTTTCACTGTGCTAGTAAATTACAACGGAGGAAATGCACTGTAGAAAGGATTGTTGCCAACCACAATATCCTGAGCTATGAGTCGACTTGATGCAGTAATTACGATCACAGGTTGTTCCACATGGAGTTGATTGGAATATAATAATCAAGATGTCTATACAAGCATCTTATACTATTTATTGAATCTTCTGGTTGTTCCAATAATTCGTAAGCCATATTATTTGGCCTTGTGAAGAAGGTTCCTAATTATCCATCAGGAGCTTATCAATTTCGATATGGTGAGCGTATCACATTCGAATGTACTATTAGATGAATAAACGTATAGTTCCATTACCGTCAAGAATAGAGAAGATCTATTCAATACTGAGCACTAGACGGTGGCTTCATTATCATCCCACTGATTCCACTTTTGAATCCTCATCAGTTTCGAATTCAGACATGTTGAGTAACGATATACAAAAAAAAGCTTGGGACAACATCGCATTCATTAGCATATGGATACGATTTCATGGTGAAGGAGGAATTGCATGAAAATGCCAAATGGTGTGCGACATTTTATTTTCTAGCAATTAAAAGAACGAATCTCCGTCATTACATGTCTATTGGTCACAAGTGTTGCAACAAAGTTGATGGTCATCACTTTTGCACCATTATTACTTTGACGACGCATTATCAACGTCGTATAACCGTTGAGATAGATTTTCCGTCTACGTCCATATAGCAGCACAACTCTAGACTTTCGCAGTATTTAGTGTATACGTACTTATGGCAATTAAGCATTTTTGAATTATAGAGTGCCACCAAGATATGGGTGATGTGTGATGAAATTGCACAGCTCCGCGAATGAAAACAGGTTGATAAGTTGAAATCATGATGAAATGAGAGAGGTGCGCGCATTCCTTTCCAATGCAAGGTTAGAAAATTAAACCAAATCGCCTCACCTGGATACTGTAGGATTCACTAGTTCTCCTGAAGAGGGCACTATTATTCGACTAAATTCAGGGTGGCAGCACTGAAAACAGTGAGAACTGCAGTTCTACCAAACTTGCAATAAAACAAAATTAAAACATAAATAGACTTTTGTGTATCTAATTGTTGTATATTTGATAGAATCATAATGGAAAGATCCGAATGAGTGGAATCCAAACATTTGTAAGACACCATGGAATTTGGAACGCAATTTTTTTGTATAATAATAGCGCCATCTTCAGGAAAACATGTGACTACTACATCACTTGGAGTTAAAGCGGATTGGTTTAAACAAAAGCGCATCAGCGCATTCACTATTCTCATTTCATTATGGTTGAAATACGAACAACGAAATGCAACGAGTCAGTCGTGAAATCATCAAAATTGACTATTATTGTGAAATTATAGCCTAACTCTGGTTTGCTCGATATTTCATTCCAGTGATTGTTTGACACTGATTGCTATATTCCCTCAAGCTTATTCGGAATTCAATGTTGATTTTTATATCTAGTTCAAATCTGACTTGATCCAATAAACTGGCGATTATAATGGATACGTTTGATTCACACTGCCATATTTTCCTGGAATCCATTCATGCCTAAGCACCTTCCACTCTACAGAATGCTCCAGATAGTTGGTATCATAGCTTTCATCAATGATTTATTCTGAAATTCAACTCGGACATTGAGTTAAGCTTTAAGAAAGAAGGAAAATGACCTACTCGGAAGGGGTTACGCGACTTTTCCTATCCGTCGAAAGTTATAGTTATTTAACCAACTAGTATATTATTGAAGGCGATTGATGATCGAGATATTTCAACGAGAGATATTTTATCGAGATATTATTTCAATATACGAGTTAGTTACAAAATTTTTCCGTCGACCCTATTTGCAATGAAAAAGAGGTATTCATCAGGTTGTCCATTTGCAATAATTACCCAATCTGTATAGTCATGACAGTCAACTTGTCAGCCATTGTGACTTCGACATTTGTAAAAAATATGAAAGCAAAACATTTTTTTTGTTGAAACTAGATTGACGTAAATCACCGAAACGTCCTTTGAGCTGTTTGAACATCTTGATCACAATCTTGATCGATATCCATTTTTCCATCCAAATACAGATTTCATATCATATTATCATTATTATATTATATTCCATTTAACAAAATTGCGGATTGCAGCAAGATCCCTAGGAACCTGATTGAAAAAATTAACAACTATGCTCAGAAATAATAGAAGAAAATATTTCGGCTTCAAAAAACAGTTCTTTTTTATGGAGATAATATGTTCCAAGCCATCCTCGAGTCGTTTATCTTTTTTTCAGATACATCTTTCCCTCGCAAATGTCGGTATTCGCACTGCCCCAAATTCGGAGGAAACTCCCATATAAATTTTGCTTTCTTTCACGCGGCTTCGTCGATCCCAGATGACATCGTTATTCTGGAATTCAGCACTGTCATATATTTCGTGCCAGCCGCTACTGAATCAATGGAAAGGAGCCTCAGCTTGATATAAAACGGAATTCGGATTCTTCAGTGTTAGATGTTCGATACCTCAATGAGAAATCCTTACAGTTCAAAGTTCAGATTTGCCTTTGAAACCATTCTAGATGTTGCATCGTTGAGTTTTTCAGGAAGATGCAATAAAAAGGTTTCAATTGGATTCCTCCATCCCTCCATAGAATAATTATCACATGAAAATGAGAATAAACATCAAAGAAGTCCAGTCTATGAACCAATCTCATTTGAAGAAATCAATTACTAAGCCTTCAGTTATTCCATGCGCTCGTGTTCATTTGTTTCATTTCAAAACCTATGATTCAAAATTTTCTGGATCTACTTCACAAGAATGAATTCTCATTCGCCTCAGTTTGCTATAACAAATGTCAAGTGCATATACACTATGAAACCCAATACAATAGTGACGTAGTACGATGTTCAAAATTATCATTTACCTTCTATAACGTACCGCTCAGCTGGCCATTCAACGTTCCATCATTTTTTTTCCTGCCTCATCACCATCATATTATCACTTTCAACACTAATCAATTATTCTCATTTTCAACTGATATTATTATCATATCTAAACTATAACTTGTATCCAGTCGCTAATGATCGAAAGATCGATGTGACTCAAAACTTGAATAAAAAAAAAACACTTAAGTTCATTCCATCCTTTTTGGCCAATATTCAAATTGGTTTTGGTAGCTCTGATGGACCGCTTCTTCAACCTCCATCAATTGCTGTAGCGGGTTCCAGCAGGTTCTGTAGCCTCACGGTACTACTTCAGCTCAAGCAGAAATAGTTGGTCCCGTCATTATCATTCTGATATGGTACTCGGATCTGAGTGACATGGAATCTCGCAGCTAGTTGGCTGAGCACAACCAAGAATTTTAGTGATCGGAGAGCTGTCAGTGCTACTAGGCTGTCTGACTCTCTCCTAAAAGATATCGGAACGAGGAGAGTTTACGCTCTATCCAGATACCATCCGTCACCATTGAGACTTTCTCTCGCAAGAACTTCCAACGTCGGCTCCTGCTTTGAGTTGTGACATCACTTTCAGGCAATGCAAGAATGTAATTTGAGCTTGGACAAACCTCGCTTGTCGCATTCGCCCAATTTGTTTTCATCATAATGGATTCACGAGTGATTCTGTGAAAAACACATTTCAATGTCTGATGCATTCTCGACAAGATGGTGCTCATTATTTCCTCGTCGATTCGTTTCCGATTCTGGTCTGGTTTGGACAAGTAGTCCATTCGTTGGTATACTTTGTCAGCTCTCTGTGAGAATGAAGTGAGTAAATTTATAGAAACATTGACATTGGAATCACACCGATGAATCTTCCAAATAGATTTTTTTCACACACGTGTTGGACATCAAAAGGAAAATCAAAAGCAAATTGGGACATTATTGGTATTCGATATTCACCTCATCAATATACAGGGTATACAGTCTGCAATACATTCAACTCTTGAATAAGGTAATCGAGATATGAGAGAGATTTACGAGTGATTCTTCTGCGTTTATCAAATGCTGGAATCTATGTCCTGGGGCATACTTGATGGTGCTCGTTATTTTCTCGTGAATTTGGATCAAACACTGATCTGGTTGAAACAAGTTTTTGCTCACATTCGTTACTATTTTTCGTGAAGTCACTGTGAGAAAATGTATAGAAACATCATTCATGTTGGAGTGACTTTATCTTTCCAGCTCCGTGCTTCCATTTCGAGTTTTTCCGATTCGAATCCTAACATTTGAATTACCTACTAGATATATCCTGCTGGAATAAGAGGAAGATCAGAAAGGGGTAGACAGAACAGGATAATGTTTTCCACGAGTATTATTTGTACGCCTGGCGTCTCTTCATGGAACGGAGTTACGCAAAGTAATCGGCTCACATAATTATGTCGCGTTGGAGGGAAAATATCCCTCGGTTTATGTTGCTGTAAGGATTGCGAAACTAAACAGAGCATAATGCACACTCCGATGAATGTTTCAAATAGACTTTTATCGCACACGTGTCGGACATAAGGAGATAGCAAAATCAAAAGCAAACTGAGACATTGTTGGTATCTGATATCCACCGCATGAATATCAATAATATGATTATTGATTTTTTACTTTCATTTTCATAATATGGCAAAAATGTGTTCGAAGTATTACTAAACCCTAAACCCTGAGTGCAGATATATATTTCTGGATGAGAATTCGGGTTTGCCGAAAGTTTCTTCTCCTGGGACTCAATAAACACTGGGAAATGGTTCTTCAAAACTTTTTCCTGGCTCTTCAGTTTTGAATACAAATAATGATCTCCAACGCCAAAAATGCCAAATGTTATATGTTTTGATTACTAGTTACTTTCGTTCAATATTCAACATAATTGAAGATCTAACTGAGGGATTCCGCCTTAGGGCGATGAATGTCAAAATGATAATGAACGAAAGTTTATTGAAATCATACTCTTTTTGGTCTTTTTCTTCTTGGAAACCTCTCGATGATCTGAATGAAGAAAAAATGAGAAAACTTCAAGTATCGCAGAAAGATGGTTTGCTTACAAAAATCTGAGACTAAACTACAAGCAAGCACAGAATATTAAATTTTCCATGAATAACCAGATAACAACCAACGATAATGTCAAACTTTAGAAATGGTACTTGACCTTATGCTGAACTGGAAAGCTCACTTGAACAAACTATGCAAAAAATTACCTACACAGTAATTTCTGTCGAGACAGCTGAGGAAACCCATGAGCAATAATACTCTGATGTTGGTTTATCACTCCCAGTTATTCTATGGGGTGGTTCAGAAATAGCTTTGCGGTAAAAAAGCAATATCTACGTATCATAGATGGTGCAGGATATCGAGATAATACCTGTCGGCCAGTATTCAAAAATTAAAAGTTCCAACCTAACATCTTTATCTTCCACATGCTCCAAGAAATACATCAAACAAATTCAATGCGCTATAACATTCGAATACTTACAATATCCGACGAAAAAATGGTGAAAATCTATTTGAACGTCGATTTAACATTCAGTCTCACAACAGAATTCATCGCACTCAGATGTATATTACAATGTTATATTAGATGTTTATAATTTACATGTTGCGTGTAGTTCATAAACTAACCTGAACCTAATCATTTGGTTACTCAAATGGTTAGGTTTAGGTTAGGTTATGTTCTACACGCAACATGTAATTGGGTCCTTCACTGCAAATCTGTTGTTATAAATTATTTGTATTAAATAAATAATATACTAACAACAAGAGCATCTGATTATTAATAGATTCAAGACAATCATCAGAGTATACTTGATATCCCAAAGCTTCTACTCACCGAATGAATATATGGAGGCCCCTAAAGTTGATTTGAATGCAGTATGCCCATTCCTCTATAAATTTCATTTTCAACCAGTGTGAAATGTGTGCTGTTCGATGTAAAAATGGTGTGATTTTGTTTCAAAATAATTATGTTGTGCATGTTATCGCGACAATCATTCTATATGGACCTCGAATGATTGCAAGAACATGTTTCATATAATGTAGCCAATAAAAGTACTACTACTACTACTACTACTACTACTACTACTACTGCTACTACTACTACTACTATAATGCGACAAGTGAGACGCTACTATAGTGAGACAATGCGAGCACTAGACAAATAATGGGGAACCCTTGAAGGACGTCGAATCGCAATTCTCTAGGAAAACTTCATCAGTTAAAGAATGTGACGACATCCTACGAGAAAATGAATTGTTGTAACACGATGATATTTATTGGCTTAAGGTCTGGAGTGAACTTGTCAGGAAGGTTTCTAATTTGCCATTCAATGCATCCTTTGCAAAATCAACCGTTCAGTTCTCAGAGCAATAAAGGATATATTGCTCCGAGGTTCAGTTACCCACAATGGAATCAGGAGTTTTCTGCGATATCCCGTTTTCCTGGAATGGAAAATTTGTAGGTAGGCTTCCGTGAAGTCACTAATGCACTGTTGTCGTTCAGCGACGAAGAGAATGTCAAAGCATCCCACACGCTCTCTGAAAGGGTGAAAGGGCACGAGTCCATCGCATGTGATATGATGTGTGACTGTTATCCTGCTATCCTGCTACATGAAGAGTATACCCACACGACATACAGAGTTACTTCTATAACTATATCTATAATGACAGCGCTTGGTAATTGGTGTTGGCATTGTAGCTTATAATGAACCTTATCATGCCCACCATGCATATATATATCTCAGAAATAATGGTATGGAGATGAAAAACATTTTTTCAGATACAATATATGATATATGATTCTATTCACGAGTGTAAAAGGAAACTTCACATTTTGCCATCATCCAGTCGACATTAATCTGGAAATTATAAGAAACTCTGATTCTATGGAATTGGTGAATAACTGGAAACGATTTCTGATCATTAATCGGTTTTCTACGACTTTTTTTATAATTGCCAGTTTGAACTGGCGATTAGCACTAATTGTCAGTTTGAACTGGCAATTAGTCATAAATTCCAGTTCCAACTGGCAATTAGCCCTAATTGCCTGTTCGAACCGGCAATTAGCCCTAAGTGTCAGTTTAAACTGGCAATTAGCCATAAATGCCAGTTCAAACTGGCAATTAGCCTTAAAAAAAGTCATCATGTCCGTAGAGCGCTTTCGTAGTTTTCTGAACAAACTACGTCCTTTTTTTTATTTTCAGTACCATTTCATAGGAAATTTTCTTGATTTCATTGTCGTATCTGCTCAAGGTAGATATAGGATGGTGAAATAACTCTTCAATTGTTTCTTTCCAAAACATGTAGACCTGTCAAACGACCTCACTAAGGCCGCACCACTTGAGTATAGATGGCGATACGATCGTCGATCCGGTGAAGTCAAATCCGCTTTTACTGATAATGACGGATACCTGACAGTGATGGATAGCTAACAGTTCAGTTTTTACATTTATGTTGAATTTCAACACATCGTGTTTCCAGCATTTCCAAGATATCCTTCGAGATCGGCATAGGTGACGCCACCTAGTTTCGATCTAGGGAAGCCTTAGTAAGGTATTGAAATCCGACAAAATCAAGTAGGCGAAGGTCTACAACTTTTTCTAGTGGATGGGTATAGGGAGTTGAGACACCAGTCTTTATTTACATCATGTATCTGCTCAAATGATACCCTCTAGAGGATTTCACCAGTATCTAGGTAGTAATGAATAATCCACTTCCACTTCTTCGAGCCAGAAAATCGATAGTAAACAGTAAAGTGGAGATACATTCTCGCTACATTTATACACTACGGGAATAAACATAGGTGAAGTAAATTAGGTGTGGCTGTGACACGCACCCTTTGGAGGAAAACGTTTGTGTGTGCCACAAAATCTATGCATTTCAAATTAGGAGAGAGCAGTTTTCCACTCTGGCAACATTCGGCAATTCGAAATGATTTCTGCTCACAACCCAACATTCAATTTCAGTTTTATTTGCGTTTCGTTCTTTGTGGATTCATCCTTAGAGATATCTACATAAGTAAATCTCAGGATGCTCAGATTCGATTAAAATATCGACATTGTATACGATGTGATAGGTCCTGTGTACCCAACATCTTCAACATACAATGTTTGTGTTGGAGAAAGTAGCAGATAATGTACAGAGTGTACCATTAGTGTGCTAGAGTGGAATAGTTGGACTGCTATTCGAGATAGAATACCAACATTTGTATTGTTGTATTGTATTGTTGGTCCAAGAGGCCTGTTGTAAAGTTATATTCTCTCATACAGTTTGACACAACAGCGTGGTGTGTTTTCAAAAGGAACACCCTGTATGTCACAACATACGGCGTTGCCAAGTCAGGTAGCCTGCTTCAAACGTTGTTTCCCCTGCAAATATCAAATCATGTCACTTCCTTCAACGATTCTCAGAACAATTTACAAATTTGCATAAAACGGTTCGACAACTGTACAGTCGCTCATGGAGCTAGAAATGTTTTCGTGCCCTATTGCTTTAATGTCATTACAGCGCCATCTGATGGCAATAAAAATCGCCAATAGATGTTTGTGCCCGCTGATGGGTAAACAAGAAGGAAGTGACGTCAAGCAAAGTCCTGATTGAGGCAACCTCATTATAAGTTTATCGACCTTGCTTTTCACTGACGAGACATTTCAGCACAACAGTGCTAGCAAGTTTCGACATTTCAATAGATCGATATGAATATTCAGCATCAGTTGGTGAACATCGCCTCTTACATCCTCCAGATATACTGAAACTTTAATTATCTCTAATTTTAGAAAGCGTGTACTACTTCTCAACATTTATGAACATCAGGAGCATCCTAGTTTGCGCGTAAAAGTTCATTCAATATAGAACTTCCGAGAACAAAATGAACAAAAACCATGATCTGTTCAGGGTGAGGGTACTATGAATTGCAGTAGATTGAATTGGATGCAAGTCATACAAGAATTTTATACCTTGCTATTGACTTGGTAGCCATGATAGATGTTTTTTTATGCCATCGGATCTCCTCCACCGAGTTGTTGGAACCGCATTTTGCGATAGATGTCACATACGTGAAGGTTTCATGTTTTCATTCAGCCTGCTTAGCAGATCCACTGTCAGTCTAACTGATAGTTAGAAAACTAGGGTCACTCAGTTCTGACTTCCTGAACTGTCCAGAGCGCATCAATGTAGTAGTTCAACATCGATGTAGTCTGGTATGAATACTGATATATCCCATGTTGGATGAGATGTCATTGAGACCCTTAGCAACCAATCCCCACTGCTCCTAGAGCAGTCCTCATAACTTCGTCTATTACGCTATAACGCTTTTATAAGGTGAACTTTTTTCGACATTCTCCTTCATCTATTCCATTCCTAGATAGGGTAAGTGGTTAAAACCTAAAAGAGGGGGCGTTGAGTAACCACCAGAGGGCTATATTTTGGTTGTTGACCTTCTGCTTCACCAACTGCTCAATGCAGTACTACATTGACCTGTAGGTATAATGATTGAAGGTATAATCATAGAAGGTTTCTCTCAACAACTTCAACTTCAGTGAAGTGAGTGAAAGGGTTCAATAAAAGGGCTCACGAGAATCAGATGATGACACAATGTCGACCTAGATCCATCACTGCTGATTCTTCATCCCGTAGGTCGTGAAGAACTGAAGGCTGAATAACGAAAAGGATTTTCAATCGAAACGGGTTATTTATTCATATTAATCGATAGAGGATTGTTCGATCTATTTCTTAGCACAACCGCAAGCGTTTGTAGTCAAGGTTGAATTGTATTTAATCGAGAGTAAGGGCAAAACTACACGAAGAGAATTGATATCTGAAGCCTTCAGCACCTTAGTGAGACGAATTGCAAATGATTTATTTTCCTCTATCGAATAACACTTTAACGTAATTATAGAGAATTGAGATGAACTGTTTGGATGATCCATTAAGAACTGAAAAACTTGACGAATTGTGTAACGATTGGAACAACAGCACTCGCAAACTCACAGACCTCATGAATGAAGAAAATCAGGAAATTCTCTTTTTGTTTTACGAAACAATTCGTGTAATTCTTGTAGTAACCATATTTATCAAAGGAATAGGTTTCAAATACACGGTCTTTACCTACTATAACGTTCAGTTCAAATGTGTATCTATATATAGCGTTCACGCTGTGTTACCAAGCTAGTGAATATTTGATGACATATCGATTTTTCGATTGTTCTGTATGCCTGCGGTCGAATGCATCATGATTCCTATTAGTATTGCTGAAATTTCGCACATCCAAACAAATTGAGCTATTTCACATCTTTGTTTTTCTACCCATATTTTCCACTTGGTGCAATTAATGTTGCATTCTTAATTGGACCGAAATGCTATCAGTAATTGTAATCCTCTGCTTTCAACACAATTTGCTTGGGCCATTTGTTTCTTGCATTATGAAAAGATTATTAACCTAATTGAAACTGCATTCAACTAACTAATGAACGTACTGTAATGAACAACACGGTCATGTGTCGTTATCAAGGAATTTTCCGAAGGGAACCGAGTTTTTCTAACACAAACTATACCTATTGGTCTGCTTGGAAATTAATCAAACATGGTCGGGCAGCATATTTGGGTATCACTTCGTCTGAAATGTATCAGAATTGAACATTCATTCACTCATATTTTCTCAAATATTTATGACTATTTCGATTTTTTTTTCAAATTACAGGTAAGATGAACAATCGGAGCACCCATTATCTATCAACGAATATAGCTGGTACTGGTAAGGTGCTGCATAGAGAAGTGAGTAGTTCATCACTATGCGTCATTGTAAGATTCGCAAGATTCATTTGCATTTTTTGTCGCAGAATCTTACATTATTTCATTCATTTCCTCTCCAGAATTCTGAGAATCTATTTGTTGAACTATCATGAGATGTCATGAAAAAAACATTTTCTTGGTAGTGTATAGTGTCGTATAAATGAAATAGTAAACACTAGTTCATGGTCTTCACGATATTTCGAACCGACTTTCATTTTTAACATTCCTGTTTCACAGAACATACTTTTTATATCTCCGACACACAATATGAGTGGAGACCCATAAAAACAAATCATTATTCCGCTTTTTCATACAATAAACGGAGTGTAGGTAGTAAGTATGCTCAATTTCAATTTTGGATGCCAAAACAAAATTGTTTGATCTACGTAGTTCCGTTCATAAACTGCTCATAAAATAGCCTGTGCAATACCAATATTTACTGAAAGTGTGAAGTTCGAAGGCTTCGATATGATGACAAGATTGAAACCAAGAATCGATAGAGGGCCAATCGAATCTGTCTATCGAAGCATCTGGTTAATGCGAATATAGTATACAGTATTCTTCAAGAAGTTGGCATCATGTGGGAAAAACTCTTATTGATAATTCATTTCGAAGTTCAACTGAAAAAAACATACCTGCGTGCCTATATCATCACTGAAGTCTGCAATGCATATAACTAATGAAAAAGATTCTCCACGTATGAAACAGTTCTATTCGAGAAATTCGATAAAACTCATAGATATGAAACAGTTTTCCATTTTTTGCAGCACATGAAGCTTATCTTCATTGTCTCAACTCACCATCAATGACATCAGATTCAGTTAAATACGTCACCAATCAATGAGGCTATAATAATTTCTGTCCACTGAAACTTCACTGATAATCATTTTTTCTATATTGTTCGACTATGAAATTCAACAGATTTCGTATTGAGCTCCCAATTTTCCCTGACACTCATTCGCAAAATGTTTGCAAAATGTATTTTCTTTTCATCAGGAAACAAAGTAGCTCTCCATAGTTCAGCTCCACTCAGACGGATTGAATACCGCTCAAACATTCGAAATCGCTAATATTATATGAACACCTGGATGGAGAAATAAAGAACAGAGTAAACAAAGTAGATTTCCAAACTAAGAAATATACCTACTGATTACAGATCACTAATATCATCTTCACTTTAGGAAACGGAAAGGAGAGATCAAGAATTACCCCAATGATTTGGCAAGATCTATCTCCACTTCAGAAAACGAAATAACTTTTCAACGATCAGCTCCACTCAGATCCCGACGTTGATTAACGCTTAAACATTTCATATCAGAAATTCATAATTCCCTTGATGATTTGGAAAGATATATTTTCTCCTCGATCAACAAAGTACCTAGTGGCTTTGTTGGTGATAGACGAGCATATCATCGAATCCTGTTGTTAATTTTTGCTCTTTCACGATCCTTCGCCGAAATGCAAAGGATAGTTTCTCAATCGAATATCTTCTGCCTCGTTCGGTTGTTTAGTCCATATCATCTCGAATTTCGCATTATCGTTGGTATAGAGCACCACTGGGATTGGCACATCGATAACAATTCCCATTCTCTCCACAGCCCACTCATGCCAACGGGTCTCCAGCTTCCTTTACGTTTCCACGACGGCGGTGAAATCGCTATACGTATTGCTTCCGCTGAGCATAGGCCTGCTATTCGATGTTGAACTCAACATAAATTTTCGGGTGGAGTGGTGCCATTGATCAGCAGTTTATTCGCCGAACTAGGTCAACTCGCCTCATCAGCAGACTGATTCTGGACCAGCCATTCGACGACATTTCTCTTTGTGGATCCAATCTGCTCTTTTCATCCCCTCCTTCCAAACCGTCGGTAACTGACAATCCTTTGTTTTAATGGCGTCAAAATATTATCATCATTCATCATCGACCATAGTTCCATCGTTCACTGCCTTGGACAGAAAAAAAATGTCTTATTTGATTCATTTCAAATGTTATCCCGTCGTGAGATTGTTGGAATATTTTTCCTTGGGCCTAAGATACTTAATTCCTCTTGACTGAATTCTTCCTGCAATTCTTCAATAGGGACTATTATGGTCTTCCTACAAAATCAAATATTCTGCAAGATTCTAATTGTGCAAGACCTCGTGGGACGAGAGCAAGTTTTCAAATCAAGGCTTCCTGCGTTTCATTGAACATTCGATACTCTTTCCTAAAAATCGTGGAGCTATGTCATAAGTATCCTACTCTTGAGAGTAAAGTGCAGTGAAGTACCTACTCTTGCAAGAGTGAAGGTTTCTATATCTGAGAGACTGAAAGTAGTGGATTTCTCATCCTGAAATATGGAGGACTTATACTTTTGGTATCGTGTGAATAATTCAATGTGCGAAATGAATTAGAATTCCAAATATGCAAAACATATTCAGAATTCCAGCGAATTTGATAAAGATAGTGCAGCGAATGAAATTCATAAGCTGGAAGCGAGAATAATAGCCCTGGAAGAAAAAACTATGTCAGCTTTCCTTTGATAAAAACATTCATTGATCGATGTGTCATTATTAGAGTACGTAAATTGTAAAAGTTCAAAATACTAAGAGAAAGTATAGTCACAATACAATTACTGCATTAATGGAAAGTCGATACCTACTCACAAAGTTTTCATTCTATGTTTGCATCAGCTGAGAGTTATTCATTATGAAAAAAATCTGAGAGGAACGGTAATTTCTGCTAGACATAAAATAAAAAACAACAAAGCCGGTCATCATACAGTTTATACACAGGCAAACCCTTTCGAATTATGAAGCTCTCGCGAGCCTATTTTACTGCAACTTTTTTCCGTTTGACGATCTGTGGCCAAGTTTAAAAGCTTTTGTTCTCTGTTGGAATTCTGAAGCTGTACCGTCCTTGGTTAAGCTCTTGACGCCTGGAGGCTTAATTCAACGAAAAACGCGAACAATGGCATGAAGATTGTGAGCACCGATAAATCGGAACAGTTTAACTATACAGGTTGTTACAAATTTGCTTCTCACATCGGAACTCTCAAGAATGAAGCGTCTGTTTAATTGGATGGGGAAACAATGACGATATCGGGAAGGTCAAGAAAATGTCATCAAGATAACATGAACATCTTTTGTGGTTTTTCGTTTTTCTATCCTTCTTTCTTCCTTTCCTCACACAGTTTCTCAGACTCCTGTCCCTTTTATCTCATGCTCCATCATGGTGATTAATTCCATCGTTCAAGATCTGCTGTGTCAGAGGTCACTCTCCCAGTGTGCCCTTTATGTTTGTCATTACGATTGTTTCATTATTTCATTGTCGTTTGCATGATTCTGGTCCTATATCCATTAATTCTCGCTTCTTTTCTGTTATTATGTTCCGTGGTTGTTATGTTGTCGTTCAGGTTTTCACAACAATTTAGAATACTAATAAAGTCGACCAAGACTTTGATACTTATCCTTCATTTGCCTCCCCCTGATCTCTCTTCTATTAGTTGGAGCCTACTCTCTAGATTTATAAGCATTTTTCATCACTCCCTCAATGTTTAGAGGACTTCGGAATAGGAAAAGAGTCATCCGTACTCCAGTTCAGGCTGGTCTGGCATAAACGGCGCTGACTTTCAGTACTCCGACCCATTTCGCATTCACCACTAGACGTTTAGAATCCTTTCCAGCACAGCGTCACTGCTGCCGATCTGGCACGAGTAGCGTAATGGTCCGTAATTGTCTCTGAGACGTGTTGATTGAATAAGAGGCTCTAACTGTGTGGCCAGCTAATGGGCCAACATAATCTTTACGCGTCATTTATCGACGAACATCTATAGACTCACCCGATAAGGCGTTTTTCATCGAGATTTCGATACAACCTCCCTTCAGATTGACGAAATCTTGAGGAACAATATGTATCTGCTCATGTTTCTGCAAGACATTGCGGTTGATTTCATCATGAGACTGAATAGAGCCGAAAACGCATATAAATAGCAGCAGTTGTTGTTGTCATTAGCGGAAATTTCGAAATGGTTTGTGGTTAGTCTAGTCCAAGCAATAGGAAGAAGAGGATCTCTTCAAGTGAGTCGAATCCTCGTAGAGTTTGTGAAAAGGAAATACACTGTTCTGCATGTTGAAGTTTCTTGTTGCTTCCTGATATGATTTAGAATCATTTGTGTCTAATGTATGTGCTGAATTCAGAGATGAGCTCGGTTTTTACCTATCACCCTTGAGTTTGTAGAAAAGGAATTTTCAAAGATTAAAAAAAATTTGAATCATTTCACCTACAAAATATACTTGATGTTCATTGCAAAAAAAAAATTCTTGTTACCTTGGAAGTTGCTACATACATTTTAAAAGGTACTCCACGTCCTATATTCTGTTTTCGAAATTGTAACACATTAGTTTTGCGGGGAGGATTTTCATGCAGAAAGTGTACAACACAGTGTACAAAAATTCATTATATTTTTGAATAAACTTAACAAAGTTTTAATTCATTGTTTTCTATCACTTGTAGTCAACGCGCCGGCACTGACAGAAAAGTACATGAACATAGGCACATTGTTATAACTCCAATATTAACGCCAGAAAAAAAACATCAAATCTTCAAATTCAGATTTTTCAAACGAAAATCCATATCGAGGGTTCATCGAATATTAACACCAACTTTTTATGCGATATAGTTCAAGTTTCTCGATATCACTGTTCACAAACTCTTCTAGATACTCGTCCAATTGATATACAATAATATTGTTACTGAAATGACGTGCACATAAAACGTGTTCTATTGTCTAATCCAAATGAATCTACTTTATTGCCAATATGTTTAAAACATGTTCAATCAAATTGTCCGACATTTAAATCCTCAGCTAATTGAGTCCTAATGATGCTAATGGAATGATGTTGCTTTTGTGAAATGTCGGCTAAGTCAAAATCATTGATTCCTTTCTCTACACACTGATCCAATTATGTTCGCATCGTAATTAAATTTGAGGCAACAGAACAACACGATAGAAAATTAATAACTTCTTCGACGGGTCAACCTCGGTATTCCAACCAACAATATTTAACGAAAGCACATGAATTTGACAAAATATTCAAGCCAAGATAGATCGATCGATTATTTCCAATACTTTGGAAGGAATCACTGCATGGCGAAATCAAATGTACCAATTCTCGCCATTTCATTATCCTTTTCTACAAGAGAACAATCAGCTTTAACGTGTTATTTCAGTGGAATGAAGTAATTGTTTTACTGGAAACCAATAGAATTCATGAAATGCGTATCGTTTCAGATTAAAGGAAAAGTTCCAATCTGTAGCACATTATCTACCTCCAATTAGTTAATCAGGTACTCCAATTCGATTTCGCATCACGAAACAATCTCGCCGATTTATGTTGCAATGAAACACACCATAATGAATATGAATTTCCTTCCTTCGATTCAAATTGAATTTTCGGTTCCGAAGAAATCAGAGTTACCAAGATGAATAAATAAAATTTATAGCATCTGGGAGATCAGGAACCAACGTTCTCAGCGTATCCTACATTTTCATTAGAAAACTTATTCTGGGCTCGTAAACGAAAAGTTTCAAGAATGGTCTCGTATCGCGAAAACGATTTCATTAAAGTTCATCTGATTTTTTTGAAATAAGGTTTTCACGAAATTCACGATTCACTGGCAACCCGCTGAAGATATGCACATATCGATATGTCGATCCAAAAATAAACTGCTGCCTGATTCCATCCATAAATTAATAGAGGCATCAGAATGTCGTACATTTTTTTTTACTGATGATCAGAACAACTGGCGGGTCTGGTAAAATTGAAAACAGTGCAGAAGAAATACCTAGTTGATACTTTCACTGAACATGAACTTGAGTGCAACACCAAAAGTAGTAACACGGAAACAGTTGAATTTCTTGGTTTGTAACAACTTGGATTCGAAACTTACAATGATATGGTGAAGACACATTCATTCGTATCCTCCAAATCTGCTAAACAGATATTCACAATCAGACAGATCAAAAATAGAGTTTGCGTTGAAATAGTTCTGTATGCGTACTACGTACCACACATTATTCCTTAGTGTGATGTCTTATGGATTACTGAATCGGGGTACTACATTCATGAATAAAACTTATAGTTTCATACTTATATACTAGATAGTTGTAGAGGATATTTTATGAAGTATAATATAATATAAGTTTATTTATTCAATTTGAACTAACAGTGTTCACAAGTTTTGGATGGATGATTCATTTAATATCATATTTCACTTAATTTCATTCGACCTGTCCCAGAGTACTGTTCACATATGTTTGGAGTTCAGCCACCAAACATACGCTGAAGCTCCTAGCTTCTATTCAAAAGAGAGCTGTTCGCCTAGCCGGTGATACTCACGAATTCATTATCATATCATACCATTATGCAAAGCTTTTTGGCTGAACAGATTTTGAATTCTCTTTCCAAAGACATGAAATGGGTGCCTTTGTGAATTTTCAAAATCTAATTGAAAAAACATCTACCTAGTAGCCAAAGCTCACTATTCCGTTGCAGTGAATTATTTCACTTAATTCGCTTCATTTCTTTCATTTGACGTGTTATACACCATGGTGTAATAAAGGTATCATTATTATCATCATTATCGCTATGATATGGCGTTGAAATTTTGATTTATCGTTATAGATACAAATTTATAAATGTATATATATATATATATATATATATATATATGGATAATATAATGACTGGGCTATATATTACCCAACATAAATCGACTGGCAGAACATGCAGAAAATGAAGTGCTCTGTAATAGGCGTAACGTTTTCCTTCCTTTATGAGATCCCTCGGGAACACATTCAATGCGAATTAGGCAGAGATTTACAAACTTCTCCCAAAGTTCATGTTTCTCTTAGGAACGGCAATCCCTTTGGCGTCGCGATTTCAGCAGATGGTCAGGAAGTCATTATATTTGTTGTTTGCTATTTATCCTCATCAATTATGTTTCACTAGAGATTTTCGGAAGACAACAGAATAGCTAGCCCAGGTGGGATTTCTATCACAGGAAACTCATAGTCTTTCTAAAATCAGTTCAGGCGGTGAAGAAAATCTAGTCGTCCGGCGGCCAGGAGGTTCTTTTGATGACCAGCGGCGTACCTATTTCAATGCCGAATAAAAGCGCTTTTCTAAAGATTTTTTTCCATACGTGACATGAGAAGCGATGAAAATGATAGGACTATATTGTGTTCTCATTATTGGACGGATATCGATGTAAATTTGGGAAGTGGGTAATAATTTGGGAAGGTATGATGAAGCCAAAAACCTCAACTCTTCATACCTTGATGACAGGTAATACAAATGAATGACTGAAGGAAAAATCTGGAGCATGCACGTGCTCCTATCACCATTGATACTCTGTGTCTGTTTTTTACACAACCAGTCACAAAATCAGTACAATGAAAATTGAAATATGTTTCATAATATAATGTCGTTTTTTATCGGATTCTTCGAAATTTCATTCCCTTTGATGATTACTAGTTTGATGAGAGGTAAAATATAACATGAGATAACATCAACTATTATCCCAATGGTGTTCAAAACTGACTAGCTCAATTGCGACTGATTACATTAAAGCAAACTACTGTTAATAGCAGCCGATACTATCTCAAGGGGGTTAGAAACGCAATGATATGCACGCAAAGAGGTTGAAAGAGTAATTACATATTCCTCCTGACTTATTTCCATACGGGTTTTCATGAATTCTATCTAAAGAACTATCATTCTTGCCCCTGCGACATGAATGAACATTTAAAATCACCCTTTTCGTTTGAACGTGCAAATCTGTATGTACGAACTCCTCTTGCTTGCTCCAAATCCCCACTATAACAAATTTCTTCTTCCTCCTCGAAAAGCCTCCACAAAATGCCATGATATTGAAACTGAAAAACTCAACACGAAAACATCAGATTTCAAAGAATGAATTTTCGAAAATTCAAATTGAACCAGTCGAAAAACGATCCATTGACACCTCAAGGTCTAATGCACCGTATGAATCTTGTAGGAGAACTGTAGCCAATCAACGTTTAGATGAAGAAATTTCAACGATCGAGATGCGACAATCGTTGAATTTACGCCCCTCTTCACTAAACAGCACATATCAAGTCTTAGTGGGCTGAATACGGGAGACAATGCCGGGGAGGTCAACCAACTCTCAGAAGATCTTTGTCTGTGCGAAAGTGAATACAGGTGGGAATATCAGTCCCGTTTTCTTTCTAAGTAAGGATATCAAATCTTTTATTAATAACCAGAAGCTGCGATACCTATAAGTGAACAGATCACAACCGTCATCAACGTGCGTAATCTGGGCTCGTGCCGTGAAGCCAGATTTCTTCTCAAAACAGAACTACATTCATACCAGCCACCCTTCAATCATAAATGATTGCTCTTTTATGCTAAATGAATCTCGAGTCGATTAAACGAAGTGAGCGTCCAATAAAATCGATATCTTGAATCTTATATTGGTTTGACATGTAATCTTGATGGAACTCTGTTCACATAAGAAAATCTAACTGGAACGGGGTCTTTGGAACCTCCTAGACACAAATATTCAGAACATAGTCCTAGAAGGTTTCCATATGAATATCGACACAACCACCGAACATATAATGTTCATGGAGGGCAATGTACCCTCCTGGGTATTGGTGGCTTGTCTTGTCGAAATGCTCAATCGCTAATTGAGGCTAGTGATATACTATGAAGTAATTTACTCATGTCTGCCACGTGACCAGATCAAAGAATTTTTCAGAATGATATCGAGATGAAATTTATAGGAAAAACTTTCCGTTCGTCATCTGAATAGTATACCAAACACTGCTGCCAAATTCATGTTTATCAAACGAGTGAGTTGGATATGGATATTTGGATTGTGCTAAAAGAAATGTTGCTCACCAGCATGAGAACAGTTGCATGCACATTGTTGAACTAGAAATAGGAATATTCACACTCACAGAATGGTAGCCGAATGATTGACGTTCGTGTCTATATATTTATGTACACAAACCTTCCCATACCTCGATATTTTAGGGTATTTACGACGCTACAATTGAAATTTCCGAATCCCATATTTCACGAGGTGTCATCGAAATATCAAGATGGCCCAATTTTATCGAACCCAGCGAACACATTTCACAAGAGAAACGTCGTGAAATGTCTTTGTGCTGGCAAGATGGGGTGTGGAGATATGCCAAATTCCAGCAACCGATATCAAAAGCCAGGACCCACGATCGTCTCTCTCCTTGAACGATTATATTTAGATATACACACATAAAATGCTGTCCTTTATGCTTGAGAGTCTAGATATCATAATGTTATATCAAGAAAGAGACGTTTTGGCAAATATAGTGTTTCCGCGAGGTTTTCGCAAGAATTCATTTCGTGAAAATTATTTTTCCTCATTTGTCGGAGTTTCTAAAGGATCGTTCATCTTGCGATACGAAACTGGAGGGTAGGTAATATATTTCATGAGTTCCCAAGATATAATTCAACAGATATTGCCGAGAGAAGAACCTGGTATCGCCGAGAAGAATTGGACAATAGGACTTCAAAGACTGAATGTAATTCATTTTCAATATGAGTTCTGATATCCGGATTTTGGACCGTAGTTGTGACTTGTCGATACAGTTTTCACTTTCCAAATCAACATGGCAACATGGCATTTATCACTATTGCACCTGTTCAACTGCAACTTCAACTGTTTTCGATTTGTGGTTCAACTGTCAAATGTCACTTGACGTCAGCCATTGTTGTCCCACATGTGTTATTGGATTTGATATTATTGAAATAGTATTGATCGACTTCACGTGTTCTCGGTTTATATATAAGGAATTTAAACTCCCTAAAAATCAGATGTTCTGTTGGAAAAGGCAACTAAACTTTCTGTGTGACCCTCATAGCAGATACATAGCATAAACAACATCATCAACAACTCACAGGAGCACTAACACATCCAAGATTTCGGAATATAAATTATTATCAATCCAACTGGAACGAATACTATCCAGAGTAACATATCGTCAGAACGGACTGGCTGATTTTCCTGCTATCTCATTATAACTTCCTTCCCATTTACCAGACTAACTGTTGAAGCAATTAGTTCATGCTGGGTTTTCCTGCATAGACTTTTCTCGTGCATCGAGACTGATTTTAACGAGTCGAACGTTTTACGGTGCAAAATGTCCATTATGTCGTTTCGAATAGCTTGTTTAACATCTGAAAACCCATTTAATTGTTAGCAGGGAATCACCCAGGCCAATGTCTTTTCCCAAATGAAGTTAAGACCCGATTAGTAACTGACTAATTGTATCTAACCAATACTGTGGATCTGTGAAAGGCGTAAACGGATTCGCATTCACTGGGTTGATTTGTCCAAACCGTTTTCCAGCTGATGAGGTTAGTTTTTGAGATCGTATTCTGAAGCTGAAATCTAGTGCCCCTCGAGAATTACTCTTCCAAAAGCTTCACTCGAATTACTTCACCTGATGGTCTTCCTCTGATGTTATTATTTAAGAGCTGTTGGAATATTTGGAAAAAGAATCAGATTATCACTTGATTTTTTCATGACTTCCGAATGATCTTGTCACATCATTTCAATATCAATTTGGTCCTATCAGTTCAAATTGATGGCTCTATATTTGGTGGCGCTCTTTGTCATGAAAAACTGACATGGTTGTGTCCATTCAAACTCTATGGATTTTTGAGGTGTAACCATTTAGGATTCCAACCATTGTGGCGCGGGCCTCCCCAAGGTTCCTTTGCATGGAGCTTTGATTGTCTCCACGGTGATTAAGAGGTGTTAGAATGTTGGCTTTGTATAGCCTGGAAAGCTCCTGCGAAACGATCATAATTAGATAATAAGACTGTGATGCCTGAGAGCATGTGTGAAACAACGGTCCTGTTCAAGAGAACTTAATTGACTCTTTTCCTGTCGCATATTTAATTACGCCTCTTAGCTTAATTGGCAAGAAAGCACGCTCCAGCAGAACCCCCGAATAATTTTAATAGGAATCATCATTTTCACTCTACTGTAAACAATTTATAACCATTTCGTGAGTATAAGAGGAATTCGAATAACTGGGAATGAAAATTTGTAAAACAAGCTCGCAGACCAAATTTCAACGAAAAGAAGGAAATAAACTATAGAATCGATGTCATATAGGATATTGGTGGGTTAAACTTCACTTTCAACTCTTGATTATAGGTACCAATATCGTTATTATCATACTTATCTGCTTAGTTTCCGAAGCAACCGTCAGAAGTCCTCGGAGGGCTTTTGCGAATACAGTTCATGTAACTGGAATCCAAACCACTGTGGCATTTGGGCTATTACATCGTTCAAATCATAAATGAACCCAAATCCAATGGTCAGCCGAGGATCGAACCATCGATTTCATGATTACTATAACCATGTCGCTAGACCTCTAGACCACCTGGCCAGTATGAAGGGATATACTTCGTTCTGAATATATATTTGCGCAATAAGCGACATTTATCTCTTCGGATTTCCAATTTGAGTTCATGAAGTATCCTTTTTCCTACGTACAAGGGAAATGAAAGTGAACAGAATAATCCTTAGCACCTAATCCTTACTTCCCTCAGTAAGAATTATTCAATCTCAAAAAGATGTATCTGAGAAAAACTGAGATATGCAAACTCAACATGAATAGATTATCAACTCGAAATATCTGGATATCGAGTGATTCATGAGGTCGTTCCTCGAGAAAAATGAACCCAGACAAAATCTGCCAATTGATTGTATTTTGAATATATGGAAAATCATGCAAGATCAAGAGAAGTACTGAGATGAATAACAAATTAAAAAGAAAAGTGTTACTCATCGAACGATACTCAGGGGTTATTCTATGATGAAGCTGATCTGAATAGCACAACATTTGAAAGCAACATAGATCAATTCGTTGGGAATATACGAAGCTACAATTCTGTGTCAGTGAAGGGTTAAACAGACTTGTTATCTTACAAACCATGCAAAATATAAGAATTTATTTGATTATTTCTCAATTTCAGCATGTCAAAAATACTCATTGTTTCCTCAAAATCATATCCCAAGGACTCATTGAGCGAATATATCTCCTTCGTATATCATCCAATTCAGAAAACCCTTATGTCCAGTTCAGTCGTGTATGAAATTATCGATGTTCACCTAGGATTGAATGAACCCTTCCTGGTTCATTCAATCCTCGATTCAATACTATGCAAGTTGTCATCTCCATGTTGATTGGAAATTGAGATGCAGAAACAAATTAAGTACAGTTTTAGATTTCGATATTCCGATATTCCGACAAGTATCAAGGCGAATCCTCAATCAAGTTAGAACAGTTTATTCTGCAAAGTAATTCGATCGAAATGGAATAACGAAGAATGAAGTTGAAGGCAAGCTTAAATGATGACAGAAACAATTGCAACATAGTGAAGGAAGATAACACCATTCCTTCATTAAATCTCAATCGTGTAGCACGAGTTTTTTCTTTTCTATCAGTTCGAATTCCTAGTCCTAGTGAATAGAAAAACAAGTTTGATAGATTCGCTATTGATACTGCTTTGATATAAGTCTATTTCGAGAGAAAACTCAGCTGTGAATATTATAATATCAGACAGATTTCCTGAGAGGTCGAGTGTGACAATATAGTATGTGAATATGAACAGCCATATTGTTCAAATTAGCAACATGAAGTTAAATATTCCCTGCTTCTCAACACACATCGGAAGTATGAAATAAACCTTAGCCAATGTGACCTTAGGTGTTGATGCGAAGGCAAACATTTTCAAAAATAGAACGTCCATAAAGACAGCTCACTCGGTGGAAAGTTGTCGAAACGGAAAGAAATCTAAAAAAGTAGATAAAACGATAAAGACTTCTGAGAGCAAGCTTCCGCTCGGGATGTGTTTAAAAAAGTTACCCAATACTTTTCAAGTGGATCTCAACGTAAAGTTGTGATATTTCACCACTGCCGAAGAAGGAACCCATTAGAGCTGGGCAAAGTACTCGATAAAGTACTTCAAGTCTTTCTGGAGTAACTCCTCTGAGTTTTGAAACATTTTCTATAATATGCACATTTCATACAAGGTTATCTCAAATTCTACATCCATTCCATATTCATATGATTTTCGTGCAAAAGCTTTAACAGATCTCACTCTCAACTAAACTTGGCAATCTTGCCGTTTTTGCCACTGACCTTCTCTACGAAAACCAAATTGGGAGAGAACAAAATTTCGCTAGTGTGATACCACGTGTGTTTAGCGGTACACAATACAGTTCGTGTATTTACGTTCCGGAACATCGTGACGTGCGCGATTTTTGTTCTTCGCATCAGATCTTAGCCGACCTTGCTGAAGTATTCAGAAGACTCCCAAAGGGGTGCGAAATCCACCCACAAGGTAAGATTTGGAATACCATTGCGAGTTGTACGGAAAGAAAAACCAAATACTGGCTGCCAACATAATTATCGTTCATTTCGTTCAGTTGTGCTTTCTTCAACAATGGAAAATAAGAGATCCGAAAAATATTCAGCTCATATCGTCAAAACTCAAACTCCGTTTATTGATGTACAAGTAGGTTTATCCATCGAAAAGGCTCACCCATGTATTTTCGATATTTTTTGTTGAATGCCGTCATGTGGTCTTTTCATAGCCCTTATCAGATTTCTCACATGATGATCCCTAAAAGCGTGACAAACTACAAATTCATTTTTAAAATGGAACACCCTATTTTATATTTTCATTTCAAAACATACAAAATATACAAAAATAAAAATATACATATAAATAATTTGTTTTCAAAATAAACAAAAAGATAAATACAAAAATAGGTGGGGGCGTTGAAAGTGATTTCGATTCACTAGAAAAAAAGCCTCGGTTCGATATTGATAAGTGAACAACATCCGAATGTTTCGTTCCTCACAGGTACTGCATAGCAATTTCTTCTATTCAGCTATTGGATTAGTCTGCCATCCAACGAGAAACGTCTAGCTCAATTCGAACGCGAGTTGTATTACTTCGTTCGATAGAAAAAACCTTCATCAATGGTTCGGTCATGATTGTAGAGGTGAGTTTAGTGATATGCGGAATTCAATTTGCATTCAGGGAAAAACCGAACAATTCGGAAGCTGCTTGTTGTGAAGCTGGATGAATTCATAATGAGGATGTTTATTGTCAAAACGAATCTCCACAGCCTGTATACGTAATTGGGAGCCAATTTTGAATTATGAATATTTCATGGGTTATGCTTTGTAACCGAATATAAATTCTGCATTTTCATTATTCCAGAAACAGTAGCTCTATAGTAAACAAACGTATTTGTGTCGGACTACCTCATCAGCTTGGGACAATTGAATTATATTTCAATCAAAAAACTACAATTGGTCTTGAATCAGTGCATATTAGTTTTGTTCGGAAACAACAAAATGATTAATTTTTCGTTCGAGACAGACAATGTTGTAAAGAATTCCATCGCCGAATCGGACTCAATTACTCGACTGGTTGATGATCTCGGCTATTTCTGCGGTGATCCCTCTCAAAAAGGGGTGGTAATATTCATCACAAAACGATATGTTAGTTATTAGTTTATTTAGAAACTAGACAAATTCATCTCACTATCATACTACGAACTTTATACTTTATACCTTTACCTTTTTAACTTTGACCACATGAAAGGAAAACCTATAATGTTGGTGGAACATCGTATGAACCAGCGGTGGAAAGATGGGAGAGGAGCACGGTATCGGAATTTTTCTTGGAAGTTTGGAGGTCGTAAGAATAAGGAGAGACTTAACAATTCAGATATTTCTAAAACTTTGCCGGTGAACTGACGAATGATGCATAGCGAAATTCGACAGGTATCGAGCCTGAACATTTTGGAGTGACCAGCCTGAGGTTGTCTAGTTTCTCTACCTGGAATCCCTCGTGGTGGAATAATCACCGAAAGCGAAAAGCTTTCATCTGAAAAAAATCAAAGAGCTTGAGCGAATGTTTGGGACCTACATCAAACATGTGAACCATTGTGAAGTACCTTTTTGCACAGAACTGAATGCCAAGTTTTTGTGGAGCAGTTCTTACAAAAGACCTTCAATATTGCTCTTGCAATATTGCGTTCATATTGCTCTTCATGAATATAATCATTGAAGGTTCAATATCATACTCGTTTGTATTGTGCTGAATGAATAAATTACCTACTCTACCTTATTTTTTCATGGTCCTCCAATGAATGAGCGCTGTTGGGCTACTCCAATAAACAACTCCGATGTTCTAAACTGGCACAATATCTAATAATCTCCTAGTTCATAGTTTTCAATGGTTTCATAGATAGTTCTAATCCTCTCTTCGAACGTTTATTTTCTTTCCACTCCATTCTAGAACAAACGAGAACTCTTTTGAAATATCCGATCTTCCAGTTTGGGATGTCAAATTTTGACGCGTTGCAGTTGATTCAATTGATTTCTTTCCCCACAAAACTGCAAAAATACCCTCTGCACTCTGCTCCTAATGGTGACAATGAGAGCAATTAGTTGCATTCCTGCAACGTGAAATCTGATGGAAGTAATACGACACCGTATTTATTGGGTTTCAACTAGGATTTCAGCAACATACCAGAATTTGAACTCCAGTGTAAATCTGACCACGATCTGCTCAAGAGTCCTCCAGTTCAGCCCGCATAAAGACCTACAAGGACCTCTGGGATACGCGCTAGTCGACCTGCGAAGTGATGTACGTCGAGAGATATATGACAAAATATGAAGTTAAATGAATAATTGTAATAATATATGTATATAGTATAGACCCAGGAGAACGGTTCCCTCAACTGAAATATTCGTCATTGAAACACGACCACCCTGTTTGTACAACGGAAAACAACTCCGGCATTCTAATGAGATGAATAATAGGCAATTGCGTATGTTATGCACGAGTTTCCGAAGTTGAAACGTTCAAACTTAATCACAAACTCCAAGAAGGACTGGTAAACAGATGAGAAAATGTTGAAGTTTTTCTTATACATGAATTGAAGTTCGGGAAACAATTCGTTTTCAGTTAAATTCGACGACCCATCATTTCATTTCATGACACTTGAATTACTAATAGAAATTAATCGTACATTTATTTCATTCTAAATGGCTGTGGAATCAAATGGTTTTTTATTCCTATCCACGACGAGCGATTCAAGGTCTATGAAATATACCAAATCACGAAATAAAACACTGTCGATTTTTTGGTTACTGATTACGTTTAGCCCCTAATATTTACGATATCGAATGTCACTCAATTTTTCGAAACAAGTGCCTTGCACTTGCCGAAAACTTTGTTGTTTGTTCTCCTATGTATCTTTTTTGATGTCCAAAATTCATATCATTGAATAAATATCATTATTATTATCATCATTATTATCATCATTATTATTAATCGCATGTGTGTTCTTGAGTATTCCACAATCATTTCATGAATATTTCACAAATATATGACAATTATGATCATTGGTATTCTTTGTCGGTTTTGTTGGTGAATTTTCAATTCGATCGATTCTCTGATATGTTGCAGTGCAACAACATTCTATCTCTGAACTTAACAAAAATCATCGTTTCCTTTTCCCAGAATCAATTCGGACAAGGAAAACAATGAATGATTTAGTTATTTGACATTATCAAGTCACAGTGACAATTCAATAAAGTTAATTAATCAACTTCTGAAGTTCATTTTCATGAAGTGATTATCTCTCTTATCCAGTTTACGATGAATGGAGGGAGATATATTCAGACTTGGTGTTTTTCCAAGACTTAAGACAAACTGGACGAGCTCACCCTTACATTGTCAGGCCAGATACCTCTCGATATTCTCTCTGCCTCTGTCTGAGGATAAAAACGTGTAGTGATATGAACCAAATGAACTACATAAGAACCTCATGTAAGAATAAGGATATTGCAGTCAAACATGAAATATGAAATAGTTGAACGTGCGTTAAATATTCATAGTGAATCTAATTTTTTTCTCTTTCTCAAGAATGGTCCCGACTAATGATCGAGATACTGTTATGTTTTATACTGGCTGTGAATATAGAAATTATAATAATCATTCCAATATATTTGTATCAAGAACAGATTTTTGACATATGTAAATGCCACTATTGGAAATTGAACCTTCAGATACCTGAAAGAGAATTTCTCTATTTGTCAGTGACACCTTGTTTTTCAAATTTGTTAAATTTCAAATGCAGTGACATTTTGGGGCAGCTCATAGATCTGTTCTCACTACGAATATATTGAAATAATTATCCTAATATTCTTCTTCGAAAAACGAAAAGAGAAAATCCCAAAAATTGAAAAAAAATTTTTAGACAGGCCCACAACCGCAACCTCCATGGCCCATTGTCGCTCACTTATATATATTTATATTTTTTCAAATGTATCTAGTCCCTTTACAAAGCTGATTATTGTATTGGAAGAGTACTTCATCAGGTTCCCTGCCATTACTAACTAATATGTCGCCAAAAGTAAAACACCTGATACTGCACGCTACAGGACGGGTACATTCATCGAGATACTAACCAAAGGCACTAAATTTCAGAACAACTTCTGCAGCCATGGGAAAATGTTCGGAAAACCCGTAATTCAGTCAGATTAACGACTCATTGAATAAATAAAAACAGTTTGTTTTTTATCGTTATTGCATATCAAATGGATCATATTTATGTCTTTTATACACGAACTCTTTTATAAATCAATGAGTATGCTTCACACGTTTTCATGTGTGTTAGTAGAAAAATCTCCCTGGTGACTCAGGAGGTATAGGATCTCCTTTGACATTATTAGTTGACGCAAATCATCAGGACTCGTCGTCGATACAACCTATATCGGAAATTACCTCCAGGTATTTAGAAAACTTGTAATATGTCGAGTCACTGTCATCGGGTAGTCTTTTCACGTATTTCCAATTTCCGTACAACGTAGATATTTCTGAATCTGAAATGGAAATTCGAGCCAAATATAATGAGTATTCATCCGAGTGAATAGATTGTTATCAGTACTCCAAACAAAAATGATGTCTGGAATAACCCTGAACTTATGTATCGGCGATGGTAAATGTCATGAATACAAAAAATCAAGGAACTACTACATAAATAGAATTCCCGATCGATAAAGTGAAATATCAAACAGTATTCGACGATTGAGTATGTCTGCCAGATCTTTCTGTGTTATATGACAACCCTACCAACTATGCCCTCGTATACCAAAAAAATACGTCGAACTCGACGAAACTCCAATTTCAGCGCATAGTCGATTCATGTCAAGTCGAAGTGAAGTATTGTTACTCCATCTCCATTCACATACTTCCTGCGACAGCTGAATTCCTCACAATATTATTTGTAAAGTGTGCAAATACAAACCGACAAAAAGAGGGATTAGTTCAGAAGTTCATGTTGCTTTTGTTATCCGCAAAGGGAATTAAGAATCAGATTCCGGGATTTCCATTGTTGTGGATTTCTTCTAGTGGATATTCTCAACAATTCTTCTCGACGACAAGATTTCTTGACGACCACCTTCAATAAAAATGAAATACATATTTCATGCTCCTCCCTCTGTTGAGATGATATTTTTTCCTGGTCTGCGATTCTCAATATTATGGCGTCCAACATGTAATCCCCATTGTTGCATCTTTCCCTGTATTCTTTCCTCCAATTCCCTTCCTAGATAAACCTCAGAGTTCAAACTGACTTTCTCGAGGGCCTCAACTATTTGTTTCACGTTGCATTTCTTCTGTTCTCTCTGTGATCATCAATGGATATATAAAAGAAATGTTGGTTTCATGAACTGATACATCAAATTCTCACTGACTTCGGAACTCAAAAAGGTGGCCCTTCCCGTCTCTTGCGTGAGTCACATGGCAACATGTGTTGTGTGCAGAAATCCTCCAATGACTACTCGCTTCCTCCAGGGACTAGTAGTCTTCAAGTATTATACGTTCGCTCTAGATATACGTAATTCGATAGCGTCAGGTATAGTCGTATGAACTTCCTGTAGTATTTCCTCAAACGAAAGGTAACAAATCACGTTTTTTAAATATTGATTCAATTTTCTCTCGACTTGCAAACTCCTACACGATGACTCGAGAAAGGAAGATCGATGAAACAAAATAAAAAAATGTATAGCGATTGGAAGTTTCAGATATTGGATGGGCCGGACAAAGTTATTTCCTGCAAAGTGCTAACAGAAACAAGCTTTGGGCGGGTTTTTCTCGGACCTTTCCAACCTACTTTGGATCCCTTTCGCTCGAGAGACGTTGCTTTGAATTAACTATTAAGGTGAACTTCGATGGAATAACAACCAGTCTCCAAAGATCCCAGAACCTTCGGATCGGTAGCGTCACCGTTCATCGAATATATTCTTCTTAAATTCAGCAATGAGGAGGAATTCTTGTAATATGATATCCTGGGTGTTCAATTCTGACTAAATGAAATCGGGGAAATCAACCAATGTTTCAAGGTGTTATCCATCATACGATGTTTAAAAGGTATACTATAGGTTCTCCCAATCCCTCGATGAATGAGTGAACCGAATATGCGGGGTCCTTGGTCGCTGATTGCTCTTCTAATCTATGACGATTTACCAATTCAATGAAGCTGAGGGCGTTTGTATGGATAATCCTCTCAATCCTGCTCGAAGTGGGACTTTCAGGAAATCGGTTAGAAACGTTGAAGTAGCGATACAAAAAGATGCCATCGACAGTCACAAAGCTGTGTAAATGACATATTCAATACAAAACTATTACCGTTATCATTGATTTATGATGCGATGCAATTCCAACGCTATGCTATAAAGAAATACCATTTCTCATTCTGACGAGAGAAGGGGCTATTAACTGCCATTATGGTAATCTAGAGTATGTTTGACTCGGTGGCAAACGATCATCATCAGTTCAACACTCCTCGCCAGCCTTCGAGAAAAAGTTGCTGGTTGTAGTCGAGCTCATAGGAACTGCTAAATTCCGGTCTCTTTGTCCATATCTGAATTCCATTTTTTTCTTGATGTCGCATGTGGATACATATTGCTGACTATGTTGGATTGATTTCCACGTACAATCGATCCATCCTAATATGAAATTCCGCTCCGATGATACACTGCATCTTTAATTCAATGACGTGAGTCCCAATATACCGATCAAGAGTAATATTTTAAGAATCAGAATATCTTTCGGGTTAGTAACTTATTTTCGGTTGAACGTCTGATTCATTATACGCTGTATTTCAGGCTATGAAGTGAATTCATTCGATATTGATAAATTTCGATTCGAATGTGATTGTGTGAATGTTTGAAAGCTGGGAAATATTCCATGAACAAGGTAATATCCATGATGATTTAATGACAGAAATATATCTCAGAACGACACTCCTCGATTTTATTGTGGTAGATATGCAAAGACAACTAAATCAAAAATATCAATCAGTAATTGGCTTTCTCATTTTCAAAACTCACCAGAAGATTGATTTTTGGTCCTCCAACTCTTGGTACAAGTCTCCCTCCCCTGTGACAGAAGTGAATTCTGCACCTCTTGCTTTCTCATGAGAAATTGATATGGACCAATGATGCATCGTATTGAACCTGACTGGTATCTGCATATATCTAGTTACGTATTCCCTTCCCATACGCTCTCATAAGATCAAGTATGCTCTCTCTTGACATTTAAGAATTATCCATATGCCGATTGTCGATTCTTGCCCATGGATTATCAGCCGAGTATTTTCTTCATAACGTCTTATAATGTACCAAGCTTCAATATTCAGTTATTTTAATTATAATGCAAATAGCCTGTCACTCAACTTGATTCAATCGAGAATATGAATGAAAATTATTGGTTCAACGCTCTCAAAATTATGATTAGATTTCATAATGGTCTGAATATTTTTCACATCGGGAAGTTCTTCGAGTAATTGGTGAATATTAACATCCGTCAAGACCCTCCAACTGGATTATGTCACCCTATGCACGTTATCATCCCCTGGTACATAAATAACTATTGAGTAACACAGCAATGCAAGCATCTCGAGAAAAAAATGTCTTATTTACCTGATTGAATGGTTACTGCTCGAAATTCATACTCCAATGTTTATATTATTTCCCAGGAGATGGCACAGACGACCAGACCTTCGTTTCTGAGAAGATGTCAGGCTTCGAGACCAACCTCTACCTGTACTCCGAAGAGATGGAGGATAGGCCGAGGATATCGACTCTCATCAGTTCCCTGGCAAACTACTCCAACACCATACCCCCGGCATCTAACGACCCCGATGCCAGACCCACGGGACCAAGCGCCGGAATGGGAACGCTCATCGGGGTCTATCTGCCCTGCATCCAGAATATTTTCGGTGTCATTTTGTTTATCCGTTTGACCTGGGTCGTAGGTACGTACCAAAATAACTCTAACGTTAATGTCCTGTCCCATCCGTATAAAGCTTCAAACACCATTCTCCAGGTAGAGTGTGCTTGTGATTGGAGGAAATCAAAATTGAAAGAGGTTCTAAGTAACGAATCAGCCCGCTCACTTACCAGGCAAGGCTCCTCAAACATACACACTACCTACTCTATATAACAATATTCTTGCAGTCTACCTCATCACATTCCACTGTCTTCTCGTAGGGATTGTAAGGGATTGTCTTGCGTTCCAGTCCGCCAACTTCCTCCTTCACTTTGCATTTCGAGACTGGTTGAAGTTTATCGAACTCTCTAGGTTGATAAATATGGCCTAGTGATTTTCCTCCAGAATATATATTGCTTTCCATGATGGAGTGAACCTAGCTAGAGTTGCAGGTCATAAAGTCAGTCCATCGGGGAAACGTAAATTCCTACGAACTAGTCCGATTAGAGGCTAGGAAGGCCATGAAAGGTCCGGAACCTCTTTGCGTTGCTGCAAAAATTCTGACGAAGTCATCCATCTGGAGATGGATTAAAGCTGAATCCCAGGAATGGTCGTGTGGCTTGAAGCATGCAAACATCATTAAAGTGAAGAACCATTAACCAAAATCACAGCTACACCAGAGCATACACAGAAACTGGATGGACAGGAAAAGGCAGCTTACAAAATGCCGTCGCCTGGGAAGAATAAAGTGTGCCTCATGCTATATGAAGCTGTGGAGGCCTATCAAGACTGAGATTCTTCTGTCTTAGTTAATACGTTCTTGTCAATACGTTGCTCTGTATGGAAAAACTACTTGAAATGGCAGTATACTCACAAATTAATAACTATATAAAGAATAATAATTTACTAATGGATTATCAGTCGGGATTTAGAGCAAACCACTCTTGTGAAACAGCCTTACAAGCAACAATTTCGAAATGGAAATTATTGATGGACGAAGATAAATATATTGTAATAGTTTTTTTGGATTTCAAAAGGGCATTTGAAACTATAGATATTTCAATTTCAATAAAGAAACTGCAATATTATGGATTTGACGGTTGTGTTTTGAAATGGTTTACAGACTATCTTACTAATCGCTTTCAATCAACAAAGGTTAACGATGTAATATCACAAAAGAAATCAGTAATCTCTGGAGTACCGCAGGGTAGCGTATTGGGACCATTGTTATTTATTCTCTACTTGAACGATATTAGTTACGTCAAAGAATGTGAGTTTATAAGTTTATAAGTTGCAGATGATACTATAATAGTTGCAAGTGACCAAAATCTAAATATGGCAGTTGAAAAGATTAATAACTCTTTGAACAACATATCAGAATATTTGAATATTAATAAATTAAAACTGAATGTGCAAAAAACTAAAGCAATGATAATGACATCTAAATATAAATATAACCAAATTGACTTAGACCAGATTAATATAGAAATATATGATGAGAAAATTGAAGTCGTGACAGAGATGAAATACCTAGGAGTCATGGTTGATAATACCCTGTCATTAAATAATCATTTTAATTATGCTGCAAAAAAAATCAGTAAAAAACTTTTTTTCCTGTCTAGAGTGACATCTCATTTGAGTATACAAGCGTCTATAACAGTTTATAAAACAATCATCCAACCGCATTATGAATACTGTGCTAGCCTGCTCTACCTAATGAGTAATAATAATATTGCTACTCTCCAAAAACTTCAGAATAGAAGTATGCGTATTGTTCTCAGATGTAACAGGTATACACCTACTCAACTGATGCTGAATGTACTGAATTGGTTATCTGTAAAGGATAGACTGTTCTATTTTTCAATGGTATTTATTTTTAAAATATTGCATAATTTATGTCCTGCTTACTTTGGAGAATATATAACATTTTGTTATCAAATACACAACTATGCTACTAGGAACAATAGAGATTTCTATGTAATGAGAACCAATTATAGTAAAACCATGAATTCTTTATTTCACCTTGGGCTTTTGAAATACAACAAACTTCCAAACCACATAAAAGAATGTTCAACACTCAATTCATTTAAATCAATGCTACTTGATTATATTAGGAATAATATTATCTAGGTAAATAATCAAAGGTATTTTTTATTATTATTATATTCATGTACTAATAGAAAAGGATGTATGTCATAGTGAATGGTGTGTGTGTGTGTTTTGTCATTAGGATAGGTTAAGTTAGGTAATTAAATATATATTTTGTATTCAATTTATTTATGTAACGTATTTGTATATTAAGATTTCCTGTTTGATAAAGATTTTCTATTTCTAAACCAGAGCATCAAGATGTATGCAAAAGCCACTGTTCTACCTTCTCAATGTAGGTGAAAAGGTGAAACATACTATAAATTCACTGTTCCCACAATGAATCTCAAAAGATCCAGAACTGCCAAACTATTCGACCTAACTGTTGCTCTCCTACTAAGTGGAGTAACCAACAAATTATTCTTCCAGCTCATTTCACCAATGTTCCAACTACATGAAACAAGCTCGATCAGCTATCAAATTTGCGAGTCGACAAGCTAATCATTCGAATTCGTTTTAGGTACCGCAGGGGCCCTTCAAGGTTTCCTCATCGTATTATGTTGTTGTTGCGTAACGATGTTGACCGCCATATCAATGTCAGCGATTGCCACGAACGGCGTGGTGCCGGGAGGAGGGAGCTACTTCATGATATCCAGATCGATTGGACCCGAGTTTGGTGGAGCTGTCGGCATGCTCTTCTACACTGGTACGACGTTAGCTGGCGCTATGTACATCGTCGGTGCCGTGGAAATTCTACTGGTGAGTGCAAGGTCGACTCGTGGAATTGGAGTTGTGTTTGGTTCTGATCAATATCTTGTTTGTTGGTTCACATATTTTCGTGTGTTTGTGCTGTTAGACCGATTCGAACCGGTTGATGGGTGGCGATCGAGTTTTCTAATCACCTGTCTCTTCAGATCAAAGGACGCCATCTGAAAAAATGACGTGGCTGGCTGGTATTGCAGTAAAATAGTACTTACTAGTTACTAACATATCCACTCCATTCAATATGAGACAGTTTCTCAATTCCCTTCATTTCTATAATTTCAGATTCTCGCCAGCATATCGACATCAAAAATATCAACCAACAGAGACTGAATTCATTCTTTACTAGATAATGCGACCAAAATATACTGATCAACATTCGCTCTGGGTGACAAGATGAGTTCGGCTATTTCATAAAACAGTTACCAGAATCTTCTGGAGATTAGCAGCAATTGACAATATAAAACAAGCCGCATTATTACGCGTCAGTACATCAACTGTTTCGTGTTCATCTATTAAATATGCAACTATATACCATTCTACTGCAATAATTCATAGATGGCTATCAAAACTTTAGCCTGTTTCTAGAAACTACCTTGGATCGACACATAAGTACCTGCTGTACTTATGGGTTATTTCATTACGAGGAACAAATGGGAAACTTGGTGAACAAAGTTCATCACTTAGAACAAGTTAATGATTTAGACGGTTCCTTAACGAAAACAGTATATACTACTGTTATATGCTATATTCAACCAGATCTTATCGAGAATAACTTGAGAGAAATCGATGCCATACCATAATTGTCCAGGATACGTGGATTTACATGGTGAATAAAAAAACTTTTGAGATGAAATACGAAGTTTCCATAATGTCTAAAGTTATAAACTGACACGTCAGTTAGAAATCAACATCAGTTAGAACAAAAAAAATGATGTGAATGGCTTCATGAATGTATGAACTGAAAATATAATTTGAAGATATAATTTGATAACTAAGCTTCAACATTGATGATTTCAATGTAGTTTTTTGTCACGAGCGAATTTGACGATATCATCCACTTCAAATGTTGACAAGTATTTGTTAGAATAAGTACATACAAAACGATATTTTCCAGATGTACATCACAGACAAGCTAACGTTATTCGGTGATATAACTGACGATGATGTGAAATTCAACAACTTCCGAGTGTATGGTACTGCTGTTCTGGCGGTGATGGGAACGATAGTATTTTTTGGAGTGAAATTCGTCAACAAATTCGCAACAGTGGCACTAGCATGTGTCATTTTCTCCATTTTGGCTGTGTACATTGGAATTTTTGTCAATATCAACGGAAATGATAACTTACAGTTAGTACCAATCTTTACTGAAATCATTTCGTGAGGTACATTAGTACACCATTCCCATATCTCAATATTAAACGTAAAGTTAGTTGCGAAAAGTTACGACGATGATGTGAAATATTTCGAACAACTTCTGACGAAATAGGCTTTTATTTTTTAATGAGACATAACAACCGAATTCGCGAAGTAAGTCGTAAGCCCTAATACCATAGAACTGGATACAATTTCATATATACGGGTTTTGACAAAAGTTCCTTAATGGAACGTAGCGCCAACTACATGAACCATATGGAGAAATGAATAGGCTGAATCTCTGTATCTGAATCCTTATGATCGATCCTAACCGATGTTGGTATGAAAATAGGGTACGCCGTTAGACAAAGATGACGTTCAATTCATAACTCTGAATATGGTCACATATCAAATGAACGGCAGGAAGTTCAGAAGATTTCGTTCGTAAAACCGAAGATTTTTCCAAAACAGGGTTTACTCATATAATTCCGGATGAATCCACAGACTTTTTTTCGATGACCACACCTGTCTTATATTACCGATCAAAACAGTATGTATAGAGAGTATCTTCTTTTTATCTTCTGACAACGCGAATGTCAAATCCATACTGTTTGAGCCAGCGGTGGAATGTTGACAGAGAAGGAAGGTATTGGATTTCTTCTTGAATGTTTGAGGGTCGTAAGCATCAGGAAAGACTTTGCTAGGCGAAGAATTCCATAACTTTGCCGTTCTATTGGTGAATGATGCTTGGTAATGAGACGTTCGACATGTTTCGCGGCTGACTATCGATTGCCAGCCTGAGCTCGTCTAGTTTGTCCACCTGGTATCGCTCTTGGTCTCGCTCGTGGTGACACAAAAGACGAGATTTCTGTTGAGCACCGACCATGGAATGTCCAGAAAAAATGGTAGAAAGGTGTGATCTAAGCAATTATATTTGTTGTATTATCGATTGAATTATCCATAAATTTGCAGACCTTGTGTTGGTATAACACTTAATGTTCTCTATTCATGTAGACAGCCAACTATATCACATATATCAACTGAAGATATGTAACGAATTTGAACTTTGCGAACCATTATTGGTGGATGGTTCATACGACGCAAGGCTAGTTCGGAAAACGAAAATCAAAATAATCTTTCGACGCGTTCGATTAGATAACCATTCCAGAGCAAAGTCGGTTTCTGGGTTCCCTTGCCATCGCTTTGGAAAGGCCATTCGTATTTTTCTTCGCTGTTTATTCTCGGCTGAACAGGCCCGCCTGGCTTGAGCTTCTTATACCAAACGGGGAGTCCTACGTCAGTGACGAAGTTTATATTATCGTTCTTTTTTCTGCAAACCCCTCTGTGTGTGTGTTTACTCATTTTTTTTTACTCATTTTTGACTCTTTCAGAAACACGTTCTCCACGCTTCATTATATAGGCTGCCATCGAGATGTTAACAAATTCTGAAGGGTGATTGTTGGTACATGTGAAAATTGAAATGAATCTCATGAACAAGGGTCTGAAAATTCAAAATACGGGAAGTATGTGCCTCAAAAGAGTGAATTGAAAAAATGGTCGGCAAGTTCAGAATCAGAAAAAAAATTACAAAAATTTGTGAACTTCTAAACAAATATTATTTCCTCCAAATTGTGTGTTGATATCAAAAGATTCACCTTTAGTTTCATAGGGTTTGGTGGTTGTTTTCTCAATAACGTCGTCGGAGATAATTTTTTTTCTGTATGTATACTTGTTCCAGAATTTCGGAACTTTTTCTCTGCAGAAGAAAATATACTCCTACTGCACTCCTATTTTCATAACAATTGAATCATTCACAAACTATTAAGTAGGCATTATCATCACTTTCTGTATTTTTTTACTTTCCATTGAATTAGTGAAATCTCACTCAAATATCACTTAATGATGTCTCAATTTCTGTGTATACCTATTGAGTTGATTTATTACTACACTGAAAGAAGTATTGAACTCAGTGACTTCAAATTGTTGATGAGGAACTGATATTCTTTCCCAAGTTTCGATTAGGCTTTTTTTATTTTTTTTTGGGTTATTTTTCAGTACCATTCAACACATGATTGTTTTTCACTGTTATCTGCACATTCAGTCAACGCATATTGTAAGAACTCACCAAAAAAGTTTTATACAGTTGGTTCAATCTCTATCTGAGTGAATGTGTTTCAAATATGGTCATGAATGATTGAGAGTCCTCTCAACAAATGCAGTTACTCAGAGGCTTTTTGTACACGCAGCAATATTTCAGACCCCCAGATTCTTTATTTCGCATTCCCGACTCATGTTCATTTGAGCATTTATTATAATTTCCATAGGAATTCAGAATTCGCCAGAATTTGCGTCAATCATTTCTCTTTCAGTCATACATTGTTTTTTTGATCTCTGCCTCCTATTATCTCTACAAAGGGCGTCTTTATTCTGTATTCTCAGTGTAGGCTACTTCATCAGTTGCAATGCTAACGATAATTAAAACGATTGAAGCATTCCAGAATAATATTTCTATTCCTGCTTATACAATACAAAATTCAGATTGTCTACTCAACGTCTCTGTAGGTTCTCGCCCATGGTTTCAACTCATCTGGCTCTTAGATGGATCCAAGTGTTGTGTTGTTTGCCAGACACATCAATATTTATCCCAATCTCGCGAGTCTCTGCATTTTAATCTTTTATAAAAACAACTCAGTTCGCCGCAAAATATTCCGAGATTCAGAACTGAGAGTAACTTCGGAACAAAATTAATTAAAGTTACGTGATTTCCATGCCAGAGACATTGGACGTTTTGGTGCTCAAACCTGCCATCGTCAAATGATGTGTGGTTATCAGAATTCTCTGGATGGATCCTAAATCCTACCCGGATTAGTTCAAAGCAGGACGTGCGACGGATGACATTCTACCGGATGACACAAGAGACATGTAGAAGCTATCATTCTTTCCTCATAGAATCGACTCATTGGGTGAAAATCATTTGCCTTGAATAACGGCATTTCTATTCGCATATTATAATCAAAATTTCCATCAATTCCCTTGGAAAAATGTAATTATTCATTCGACGAATTAACGTATCCAACATCATTTCCTGTTCCATCTGATGTGAGTATATGACACCAACGACCTCATAACTGTGTATCTCCTTAAACTTCAGAGTTGCGTAACATACCTGTGCTGGATTCAGAAACTCCGAGTCAATAAGTCTCCCAGATATACGTCACTGAATCCGATTGCATTCCTGCTTCTCTCGTGCCAAAGAATCGATGTGTTTTACTGTTTTCCCAGCAATGAAGTGGGAAAATGTAGGAGTTTTCCTTTTATGATTCACTATGCAGCTCGCATAACTTGGCATAATACGCGTTCGGATGTTCTTTATTCGAATTAAGTTTAATTGCTCCATGTACTGCCATTGAAATTCCTAACCCCATTCCATACAGACATCGATTGAGATCGGAAGATTTTCATGGAGGTAGAAATATATCATAAGCGAAACAATTCATTCTGTTGGCCAAATTCGGTAGAAAATGTTGAATGAGTCTATTGGACCACGGACTGACCTCATAGAAATAAGCAACATTCTTGATTTATGGACCCTGTTGTAATCTTAAAAGTTGGGAACTTTCTGCCTTCGGAAATGTGAACTAAACCATCACGTTCACCATGTCAGAATTGATGTTTCACAGAATCTTTCCCGATTTTGCCTGGGTACGTGTTGAATACTAAGATATCTCTGATGCGCTCGACATTTCGTTTGTCATCTGGAACCGTTTCCTAGATACAAGCGATCAGAGTTGCGACCTTGAGATGTAGAACTTTTTGTGATTTCTGTTAAAGAAAAGCTATACCAAAGAATACGTCGCTCGGATAGATCCATCGAGTGGTAACGTAGATGATTGAAAACAAAAACCCTAGATGGTTTAAGGTCACGAATATTTTCAATATTATACAGGGAGTTGTTGTTGTTCGAAATATTTCATACAATCTGAATGCACGATAAAATGATTGCATCACTGAATTTATTAATGCTCAAACGGTCATGTCATATTATAAATGATAATGTTATGATTTTTCAGTATGTGTGTTCTTGGTAAGAGACTACTGAAAATGGATAATCCTTTCACCGAATGCAACAAAAACGAAACAGGGACTCTACACCAGATGTTTTGTAAAAACGTAACTGAATTCGGTAACGTCAAATGGAAATGTGATCCTTATTACGAACGACACGATCTTGTCATCGAAAGAGGAATCAAAGGACTCTCATCTGACGCATTTTTCGGTGATTATAATTGGTATAGTCTTGACGAACCTAAAATGACCTGAACTTATTTCAGAAAATATCTACGATGGTTTTCTTGAGCAAGGCCAGTTCATTAGCAGAGGAAAACAACAAGAGGACTCAGAAAGCTTCGGTTCTGATCATTATAACCAAGTTTTCTCAGACATCACAACTTCTTTCACAATACTCATCGGTATATTCTTCCCATCAGTAACTGGTATCATGGCCGGGTCGAACAGATCTGGTGACCTTGCAGACGCTCAAAAATCCATTCCTATCGGAACTATAGGTGCCATATTGACTACGTCAACAGTTTATCTTTCTTCTGTACTGCTATTTGCTGGGACCGTTGATAACCTGCTCCTCAGAGATAAGTAAGTCGTTTAGCGCCTATGTTCATCGAAGGTACTACATACTTATCTTCCGATTTCAGGTTTGGTGAATCCATAGGTGGCAAATTGGTGGTGGCAAACATCGCATGGCCTAACCAATGGGTCATACTCATCGGTTCCATCCTATCAACTTTGGGTGCCGGTCTACAATCGCTGACTGGTGCTCCACGATTGCTACAGGCTATAGCTAAGGATGGTATCATACCATTTTTATCTCCCTTTGCTGTTTCCTCCAGTAGAGGAGAACCTACCAGAGCTCTGCTACTCACACTGTTGATTTGTCAAGGAGGGATCTTACTAGGAAATGTCGATATCCTAGCACCGTTACTGTCGATGTTCTTCTTGATGTGCTACGGATTCGTCAACTTAGCTTGCGCTTTGCAAACTTTACTGAGGACACCCAACTGGCGACCACGATTCAAATACTACCATTGGTCTCTATCTTTCATTGGCCTCTCCTTGTGTATCGCTATCATGTTCATGACCTCATGGTACTTGGCTCTCATCGCGATGGCCATGGCAGGCATTATTTATAAATACATCGAATACAGAGGGTGAGTTGTCCAGTTTGATATCATATACAGAGTAACTGGAATCGATGGATTCATTTTCGTTGTGTTTTAGAGCCGAGAAAGAATGGGGTGATGGCATAAGAGGTTTGGCTCTATCCGCTGCAAGATTTTCTCTATTGCGCTTAGAAGAAGGTCCTCCCCACACCAAGAACTGGAGACCTCAAATCTTGATCCTGGTCAAGCTCACTTCTGATTTGTTGCCAAAATACAGAAAACTTTTCGCATTTGCATCACAGCTGAAAGCTGGTATGTAAACCATCAACTCTATAAAATGGGAATATGGACAAATGCATATTTTTCAGGCAAAGGTTTGACCATTTGTGCCTCCACAGTAGGTGGCGATTTCACAAGTTCTTACGGCGAAGCAATGGCTGCCAAACAAAGCCTGAGCAAAACTATGGAGGAAGAAAAAGTGAAAGGGTTTGCCGAGATCCTTGTTTCCAGAGATATATCCGAAGGACTATCCAACTTGTAAGTAGATGTAATATACAAACGCAACGAAACCAACTTGTGGACGTAACTAATTGATATACATACGCTTGGTGACGAGTATCATCAATTCGAATTTTTTTTTTTTTTTTTTTATGTGGACAACACGAAAGGGAAACCTATGATGTTCGAGGAACATCGTGTTAGCCAGCGGTGGAATTTTGGGAAAGAAGGAAGGTGTTGGAATTTTTCTTGAATGTTTGGAGGTTGTAAGCATCAGGAAAGACTTCACTAGGCAAAGAATTCCACAACTTTGCCGTTCTTTTGATGAATGATGCTTGGTATAGCGATGTTCGACAGGTCTCGAGCCTGACAGTGTAGGGGTGACCAGCTTGAGCTCGTCTGGTTTGTCTACTAGGAATCGCGCGTGGTGGCATAATAGATGATATTTCCGTTGAGCACCGACCGTGAAAGTACCTATAAAAAAGGCAGAGATCGCCGACCTTTCTACGATGATCTAGAGAGGTCAATGATTTGGTGAGTGTTGTGTCATCGACTAGGCGAATAGCTCTCTTCTGAATTGAATCTAAGAGCTTAAGCGTATGTTTGGGGGCTGAGCTCCAAACATGTGAGCAGTACTCCAGGACAGGTCGAATTTGTGCTTTGTAGATCATAAGCAGTTGCTGGGATGTGAAGTATCTCTTCGCACGGAAAAGAAAACCGAGTTTTTGTGAAGCAGTCTTCGCAATGGACCTCACATGATCGTCCCATGAGAGAGCACTGTTGGTGGTGACACCCAGCAAGGATATTGACGACCTCATAGGAACAGTGGTACCCGACATCATCAAATTGGGCATTGTGTGATCAGCCTTCTTGGTGAACATACAAGCTTGAGTTTTAGTTGCATTGAACAGTACTAGATTCTCAGATCCCCATTTCAGAATTCTTGTCAGATCCTCATTTAAAGCATCAACCTGTCTTCGCCTTGCACCTCTGGCCTCATTGGATGATATAGGGGCTCTAGAGGAAAAGGCGGAATGAAGTGTACTATCATCCGCAAAGCTATGAACTGGGCTGGAGGTCACATTCAACAAATCATTGATGTGGAGCAAAAACAAAGTTGGTGCCAAGACAGAGCCTTGTGGAACACCAGCATTGATCGTCATTGTATCAGACGAGACCCCGTCTACCACCACGTAGAGTGATCTATCTGCAAGAAAACTCGATAGTAAAAGACACAGTTGGGGCGGCAAACCATATGACGGAAGTTTCGCTAGGAGGCCTTGGTGCCAAACTCGGTCAAATGCTTTGGAGATATCCAAGGCTACAGCCAGAGACTCCCCATGTTTCTCGATTGACACCTGCCACTTATGTGTCACATAAGCAAGCAGATCTCCAGTTGACCTCTGGTGACGAAAGCCATATTGCCGGTCGTTCACGATTCTTGAGCTCTCTAGATATCGGATGAGCTCGATGTTGATTGCTTTTTCCATTACTTTAGAGATCACAGATAGTAGTGCAATCGGTCTATAGTTGTTAGGGAGTGTTTTCTTGCCCTTCTTTGGAATCGGTTGGACCCTAGCTTTTTTCCAGTTAGAAGGAAATACGCCGAGTTTGTACGAAAGGGTGAACAACCTGCAAAGAACTGGTGTCAGTTCCGGGGCACATTTCTTGAGAACAATAGGCGGTATTCCGTCATGCCCCATAGCCTTCTTGACGTTGAGGCTAAGCAGAATGTGTCTGATGGTGCGTTGCCGGAAGACAATTTCCGGCATACGGTTATCGATGGTAGCGACTTTCGGAAGTTCCTGGCCTCGTGGATCCAAGGTAGAATTGTCTGCAAACATTTTGGCGAAGGTGTTGGCTTTTTCATGAGGTGTTATAGCCAATGTATTATCATCCTTTGTGAGGGGAGGAAATGAGCTAGAAGTGAAATTTCTCCCGATTGCCTTGGCAAACGTCCAAAATGAACGGGAACCATTTGGACACTCTATGAGCTTCGATCTTATTTTCGTGTTGTATGCCTCTTTAGATTCATCTATCGTTCGATTGCATGTATTCCTAGCTTCAACATATTCAGCTCTAGTTTGAGGGCTTGGGTTTCTGCGCCAACGACGGTATGCTGCTTGCTTCAGTGCGACAACCCTAGAACAGGTTCTATTGAACCATGGTTCACCAGTGGTTCGTGATTTGGTGCTATGTGGTATGTAAGTTTCCATTCCCAGCATGATGATTTTCGAGATCTCTTCAGCACATTGCGTAGGATCTCCCGATTCAAAACACATTCTCCTCCAAGGAAACTCAGAAAAAAACATGCGAAGGCCATCCCAGTCGGCTGAATTGTAATGCCAAACAGTGCGTGGGGGTGTTGGACTGGTTCGCGGAGTGATGTAAGGACATATCGTGGAGATGAGTGTGTGGTCTGAGTTTCCTTGTGGTGCACGGACTTTCACTTCATACGGTTCCGGATTGTTAGTGAGGAACAGGTCGAGCGTATTGGCATAATGATTGCTGATGTCAGGGATCCGAGTGGGTTCGTTTATCAGTTGCTCAAGACCATAGGTGATAGCGAAAGCCTCAGCCAGACGTCCTGCGTCGTCTGTTTTGTTCGAGAATTTGAGCCAGGTGGAGTTGTGGACATTGAAATCCCCCATGATGATGATTTCAGCTGCTGGGTGATTCTGTTGGATGAAATCAAGTTTCAGAGAAAAGAATTCGAAGAGGTCACCAGGAGTTGGTTCGTTTGGTGATAGATAAAGGCAGCAGATGAACTTTGTCTGTTTGTGGTTATCGATCTTGAGCCACATTACATCGAATTCTTTCGGTTCCAGTTCCTCCTCACGATGGCATGAGAGATCATTTCTGGAAAAGAGACATAAACCTCCTCTGAATCTGAAACGGGTATGCAGCTCATATCCAGGGCAGAGCATATAGGTCGTATTAGTTGATGAGTTGACCTGCGTCTCAGTTAAAGCCAGTATATCTGGTTTCTCAGCCTGTAGATGGTAATGAACATCGTTTATATTTTTGTTCAGACCTCGGATGTTACAAAGGTCTATTTTTAAATTCAGATGTTTCGATGGTGAACCCCCTCGAGCACCTCTCGCCCGGAAATCCGAATGGAGAGGTATTTTACTTCCGGAGTGTTTTACCCTAGGAGAATTCATCATCTAGATTTTTCTTCAGCTGAAATGGGCGGTTTGGGTTGGGAAGAAGGAGATAGGGTATGGGGATATGACCGGAAGCATCGACCAAATACTGAAACATGGGAGTTACCCATTTCACAGCACCTCTGTCGATGTGGTGGTGTCGCACCGGGCGATGATGGGAACCATCATCTTCCACCTATGGGTATCCATTTAGTCGCCTCTTACGACAGGCAGGATTTACCATGGGGAAATTCTTGATCCGTCCCCATACGTCCCTATACATGATCAACAGCACATGTTATCATTTCAGAATCCAAACTGCAGGTCTTGGGGGACTGAAACCTAACACCGTCATATTAGGCTGGCCTTATGGTTGGCGCCAATCAGAGAGCGATCGTACTTGGCAAGTGTTCTTGGAAACGGTCAGGACTGTTACTGCTGCTCGTATGGCCTTACTGGTTCCGAAGGGAATCAACTTCTTTCCTGATTCGACAGAAAAAGTAGTCGGAAACATCGATATCTGGTGGATTGTTCATGATGGGGGTTTGCTCATGCTGTTGCCTTTCTTGCTGAAACAGCACAGGACCTGGAAGAACTGCAAGATGCGCATCTTCACGGTAGCTCAAATGGAAGACAATTCGATACAGATGAAGAAAGATCTGAAGACTTTCTTGTATCACCTTAGAATCGGAGCTGAAGTTGAGGTGGTTGAAATGGTTAGTTTAAAAAGTTTATTTGTTAGTATTCTTACATATTATTCATGATGATATTTTCAGATGGATCATGATATATCTGCTTACACCTATGAAAGGACACTGATGATGGAGCAACGCAATCAAATGCTCCAAGAACTGCGTTTGAACAAAAAAGAAAGTCTAGGAATGGTGAGTTTCCTTTCATATTTCAATTTGTGAACTTCCGACCAAAAGTTAATATGCATTATTTCTGCCACGCACGGCTACAGTCTTTGGTGGATTTCAATCCGGGATCTGCGGAAGAGAAGTTGCCTTTGGTAAAAGAAAATCGTATATCGCTAGGATCATGGTTTATTCATTTGTGCACGGTTGTCCTCATTTACCATCCTCCTTCATTAGTTATGTCATCTCTTCAGACCATCTATCCCATTTTCCTTCATTAAAGATCCCACACGGACTGATAACGAATGGTGAACTATATTTTAGGTACAATCTATCATAGATCAGCACTATAACATCGGGGATTCGAAATCTGCTACCAAAGTACGCTTCCAAGAACCAGGACCAGAAGGGGATAACAAATCATCTGAGCCCACAAATGAGGTGAGATAGTGTTGAATATCAAGAGATGGAATTTATCATAGTGAATATTCATAGCCTAACGCTGAAACGAATGGAGAAGACTGCGACAATGCCAAGGAGAAAGATGATTCTTCGGAAAAAGAGAAGGAATGCACGAACGAACATAACCACCACAGCCACACCAACTCTGTATCCGAAGAAAACCATAAATCAACCAAAACCCCGTAAGTGTACCTGAAGTTCTTGACAACTGTTAATTATAATGCATTTTCGAAAGTTATGACGTTGAGAATGTTTTTTTTTAACTTGCAGTGACGAAGGCAACGTTCGTCGTATGCATACAGCAGTTAGGCTGAATGAAGTGATAGTCAATCGTTCCCACGATGCTCAACTAGTTATTCTGAACCTTCCTGGACCTCCCAAGGAAACCAAATTGGAGCGGGAGTCGAATTGTAAGCATCGAATTTGATTTAAAAAATCAATTGAGAATCTTATATGTTGGAGTTAATTACTCCAGAAGAAAATGTAGGAAATCAACAATCGTTCGTTATGAACAATACACTCGATATAAGTTAGTCTGGTTTTTCCAAAAAGTCAAAATTATTTCTTCAAATGAAATGAAATCCGTCTACTACAAGTCCACTACAAAAGGTTGCAACGAATATGAAGCTGGAGAATTCACTGATGTTCCGAGAATATTTCGAGCTCTTTGGGATTGAAATATTCCTACTCAATATACGATAAAAATGTGAGATATCCATTTTTCAACTTCGTATTTTCTAGATATGGAATTTTTGGAGGTACTCACTGAAGGATTGGAGAGAGTACTGATGGTGCGCGGCGGAGGACAAGAAGTCATCACTATCTATTCATAATTCCAATGACACCAAATCTGAGACTCGAAAAGTACATTTTTGATTAATCAAAGAACATTTACTTCTACTTAAAATGGCGATGACGTCACAGTATTTTAGAATGTTTAAACGGAAGAATAGTGATTATGCAAGAGATATACTTATTTATTCTTCTTAATGTTATAGATTGTAAAAGCCAGGTGCATGGTAACGATACCTGGTAGCGTGATTCTTTAAACTATATATAATACTGTATCAAATCAAAATGGAGGTTACGAAACATGCTCATTTTTCTACGAAAGAACAAATGGTCATGCCAGATTTTGCAGTTATGGTAGGCCGTAGTTTAAGACTAATAGTAGATTAGCCGACATGATCGAGTATAACCCATCTACTTATTTCGATCAACTTGTTATGTCATGACTATCCCCACAGTTATGATTTTTCTTTTATTCGACAACGTGAAATTCTTATAATACTGCTCTGCAGTGATCAGTAACTATCCGAGTAACTATCGTACGGAGTGTATTCAATCACACTATCATTAGGTCATTTCAGTGTTTTTCTTTGGAGATTTACAAAAAATGTGAACATAAATTAATTATTTTGCTCAACTGGAAATCATGCATTTTCGTGATTAATATTTTTGCTCCAAAAAAATTCTACTTGCACTATCAGGGCACAAATATAAACGAGTTCCATTATAAAAATGCACTCCAGTGTCTACTTGTACCAATAGCATATCCATTACTTGAATAAACGACCATGAACAATGTTGTAGTGTATACAGTTGCTTAAGTATTGAAGAATAACACAATTATTTGTTGAATAGAGATTCCTTTGAGGTGCATCTTTATAAAAGGTAATTCCTTTCCTCATTGGTAATTGAATTTTTGTAAATCTGCCACAGAATAGAGGATCATAGCAACTTATTCTTTTAGGTGGATATATTAAAAAAACTCGTTCTCGCGTAACTTATAAATAAAATTAAGAATTTTGAGCAATATTAACTTAATAAATATTTACTGTATTAAATGTCAAATTATGAGTGATAGATAATATACTCTGTAAGTTATATATCAGACATGTTTTTTAACAGCAATCTGTAAATGCAATCAATTTTTTATAAAAAAAATGGCATGTCTTGCCAGGAAAAAATTGCACTGTATATTTTCCCCAATTCCGCGACATCTACAGATTGGTGATAAAACTTTGCCATGTTGCAAAACATATTCTCTTGATATGTAGTCTTCAAAGAAATGGTGAGATGCAAAGTTTTCACCGTCTTACGCCCATTTTCAATCAATATTCGAAATACAATCGAGGAACTACAATACATTCTTCGAATAACAAATTCACGTTCTTGATGAAAATACTTGACCACAAACATAATTTTGCATTTCTTTGAAAAGAGTTTCGGGACGAATACAAACTTCTTCCAAGATCTTTGCTGAGAAGCGATATTTTCGTTGAAATATCGATTGAATCTCTGGGCAGCATCAAACTTCTTTCTATACAGATAAGATAAGCCACTCCAGTACATTTGAGTGAGGCAGCTCGAGTTTGTATTCAACGCACGTTGGTCAAAAGTATATCGACAATATTGGTTAGTGCCCAAACAAAAATGGGAAATAATTAATACCTAATGAAAATACTAATGATAATACACCAATTGCCAAGAAAGCATCAAGAAACCATTCAACACCAACCAATGTATGACCATCTCACTTGAAAGTTATATATTATGTAGATATACTGGAAGGCAATCTGCAAGAGATGCAATCTGTTCAGTATCAGCCAAGTTGAAATAGTTCTATTGGGGCATTTAGTACAGTGTTTCAAGCATAAATTATATACTCATACAGTTTTTCTTATATGAATATGAATATAGCAATTCAAAACTCTGGGAACGTATATTTCATATAGACTATGGAAAATCGATTTCCTTCTATACATCTACAAAACATCTCACGCTAGAACTGAGCTCATAAAAATTCAACGATATATTCATACCAGTTGAACTATATATTAATTGTTATCTTCAACTAATGTGATTCAATTACTCCATCTTTTATATAATATATAAACAGATGTACTTAATTTACTATGCTATATGAAATCAAATTATGTTATTTATTTATTTATTTAAATATTTATTGTTGAAAATTCTGTTATCCAAGGGAAATTGAGATAATTATGTATAGGTAAGCAGAAAATCTACTCAATTTGTTTTATTCATTATTGTTTCATTTATTATCAACAATTTCGTCAGTGATCCGAGATATCAGATCCTCACTTCAGTTAGGTGCTCAAAAGTGATTCCCATTTAAAAACACAGATACACTACCATCACATAATGTCAATATGAAAGAAGATAACACCTCAAACACCAAGGAGGAGTACATGAGTATAATTAGCTCAGAAATTTGTCTATTATGAAGTGGAACTTATTATTGATACATTCCATTTTTGAGGTCATCTTAAGCATAGTAATGGGCCTTTTGAGCAATAAAACAATTCAAAAAGGGTATCCTAATATATTTAAACTATGAAATGTTGGTATTGTATTTTTGAACTTCCAGAATTCTGTGATTAGATCAGAGTAGAATATTAAAAATATAATTTATTCATCAGTTATTGTACATGGATGTTCATAATTGATTTGTTATATGGTATATACGATAAGAAAAAAGTACCTAGTGAATTTTTTTCTACGATCACAAAATTCTGAAACTTTTATGCAGTCTGTTGAATATTTTGAAATTGATTACAAATTGTTATATTTTTATGTGAGCTTTGAAAATGTTTCAGATATTATCTGTTTGTTATGATGTTCAGTTATACTGGGTTCTTTCTATTGAACATTCCGAGTTAAATTTCTGAACTCATGGGTAACTTCAGAATTTTTGATTTTTTTCTGTTGGGTAATATATTAATATCCAGTAAGCAGCAAGATCCGCGTAACTCGGCCCTAATGGGGAATCATGAAATTTCTTACAGATCTGTATTCTTCAACACATTAGCTTGCACTTCTTTCAATTCATATTTCCAACTAAGAGAGTTATGCTGGTTGGAAGTTTCATTTCTTACTTTTTGATATGTTGACAACCGAAAATTTCAGTCAAATATAGTAAGATTCTGCCACTTCTATTGGACAACCTGTTTCTATGGCAAATATTGACGAACAGCAATCTATACTGTTTCGTTGTGCATCTGCGCCAGTGTAGAGATAAATAGTGCACTAGTGATCTCAACTAGCCTTAAAGGTACCTTAATATATAAAATTCTATATTTATTTATATTGATGTCATTACAGTAGCTAGTGCCCAGATTGCGCCTTTTTACTTCATCTCAGTATAGAGATTAGCGTGTGTCGTTAAAAATATCCAATCGAGGTAGGGAATAATGTGGTCATCGTAGGACAACTAGAAATATCCAATGAATATTTTCCATCTATACATCTCAAGAAGATCTTTAATTACTTCGATATATATTCTCAAGCACAAATATTCATTAGATCAGCGTGTAGTTCTTGTGAACAAACGTACTTACCTATCATAATGTGCCAAACTCACATAGTTCCTTCACTGGACTTTATGTTTCATGGAATGATCATTGATACCTATATATATATATCAGAGTGAATCTTTACAACCCTTCGAGCATCTTCATTATTATTGTAAACGGCGCAATCTGTCTTTCATTATAATTCTTATTATTATTGAAAATGTGTTCATTGGATAAAACATGAAATAAAATTATTGATAGTGTTTCTGTAATTTTATTCAATAATCCAAGCCAAACCAGACGAATTTTAACTAATAAGATATCCACCAATATCCCTCTCAATGTATCATGTTTCACACGACGAAAAGTATGATCTCAAAAACTCAGATTCACATTCAATTATACAGGTTGATTGAATTAGTATATTACAATACTGATATATGTATATTTACTTGAGTGCCAGCTACGTATATAACAGTTATGAAATTATTCATCTCTCTAATATTTGCTGCATATCTGTGTACCAAATAATATACATGAAAGAAATCATATGACTTGGCCTTTTGTATAATTTGGTTTCGAAGATATGCCATCGTATTTTGATAATGTTCAATTTTTCTATGCATATATGTACTCCATGAATAGAAATTAATTTGAAATATCTCCTTAAGACGGGCGTTTCACCAAAATGGTTCGGCAGACCCTTTTTTCAGCATGCTTTCCGGCCTTGTCATGGATTCAAACCCAAAAGTAATTGAATTAGTGTAAAGAGGAAGGTTCAAATTAGGGAATGAGTATTTTTTGGAGTCAAAACTCTTCCATTTAAAAAAGTTATGGGTCATTGAAAAATGTAAACATTGTAAAATTTGTGTCTCAGAATCAAATGAAATTACCTCATTCTATGGAACCAAAATTGAGGAATGCTTCACCAAAATATCAGCATCTGAAATGCCTTCCTTCGAACTAAAAGCATGTTTGAATCTGAAATTTGACACAAGGACGCTATTTATGGTTTATTATGTTAGATTCTGAAGGAATTTCGTTCAAAGATGAAGTAGAAAACATTAATTTGCGAGTTCGGACCGGTTCGTACTGGTTCGTACCCTACCTAATAGACGGCGGTACACACGTACACACGTAAACAACCAGCAGATGGCATTCACGTCGACCCGCGTTTTCAATGATACGAAAGGTTACAAGTTACACGAATGTGTTCGATTCTTGAATCATATTTATATATTACTCATTACGTATAATTCTTTTCTGATTTGTTATGGAGCAAGAATTGGTATAAAATATCGTAAGTTTCATCACCTCTATGAAACTCCTCGTGGAAGTAGAAATATTGATGCCGTGTTGCCAAATACTCGGAATTTTCGCAAGTTCGAGGATATCCAATGAAAATTAAATAATATTTGCGTCAAAAAAAAATTGCTATATCAATTTTTTCACTTCTACGGGACTGTCTGTCTGTCCTGTCGTCCACACAGTTCTTTCCTATCACTTTGCATTTCCTTGTCTTTAGGAAAGCTATAAAACTTTGTACCAGACACAAAGCCCTTGCACTTATTGTCAACATTACAACCATACACTGGGCAGCTCATCTTCAATCAAATTCAAACTTCAAAGTTGATTATTTCGAAGAGATATTTTCTTGATTTGCAACAGTAAACACACGCAAAATATAGCCCAATAACACCAATATTCTGAAATTTCGCACAAGCTGACGTCACACTAGCCACGCCCACGTGCGTGGTAACTATGAGTCAGAATATAGTGATGATCCTTGTACATACTATCGGGGTAAAATATTTGATGCTGGGGTTCAGCAATAGAGCAACAATTGTCAATAAGATGGAAGTCAATAATTATTTACAACTACTGTTTTGCTGTGAAATATTTTATACCCTTGGCAACACTGGTTGGTACAGAGTTTGCAGATCGTTTTTGCTGGTCTCTGGCTCACTTGAGTCGTTACCTACCCCGCTCCTCTCATACCTCTCGGGTGAATTCGGGTACAGGTCGGCGCCCAGAGTCAACGCTCAAGTGGCGTATTTTTTGCCGTAGGTAAATGACTCAGTCATTGTGCGAACTGCTTTGCCTTTTGCCTTCACAATTAGCATGGTCGGGCATAGCAGTATAAACAAGGTCTAGCATTAGCATTGGGGCAGGCGAGACTTATAATCAGATCAAAAAAATATATGAGAAATATATTTTTAAAATTTTGACTACGCAAATGGGAGCCTTGATATTTCGAATGGAACACCATATATATTATTAGATTTTCGGATTCTGAAGAAGATTCTGATTTGCTGTAGGATGTCCTATAGCTATCTTTCACTGTTTTTGACCTAAGAATCAATACTGTCAGAATGTTGCAATTTTCACTGCTGCTTCCTCGAGTGCTTCCTGAAACATAGTCATCTTATTAGGTTTGGCGCATATTGAATTATTATTATACGGGGTATGAAAAAAGGTGCGTCAAACTCGGGCACGAATAAGATCGAAAAAGTCGATTCTTTTCAAATGTTATATCGATATAAACCAGGATAAAATTGTCATTGTTAGGTTAATCATCATTTGTGTTTGATAAATTTGAGTCATGTGGCCCACTACAATCAGATTTGAACAAATTTTATTTTCCTTCCGAAATATCTCATAAAATATCTTCATCAATTTTCCGCATGCCCTTGGTATTATCATGGTAAACTGACCATGAATGGAGAATGGTTTCTAAATCTTTCCTCTCGTATATAAATATGCCATTCCCATTACTTGAACTTCACCATTTCAATCCTATAATTCAAAAACTGTTGAAGATAGGCGAAGGGACATATTATATCATTCGGAAGGTAATGGATGATAGAAATTATTGAAAAAATCGAATTTTTGGAGTTTATTTGTACCCGAGTTTGACGCACCTTTTTTCACACCCTGTATAATATTGATTCAATATGCACGAGAATTCATAAGATACCTGCTCAGATACCTGTGTGTTGGGAAGCCGCTGTGGAAATTTCAGCTTTCTGTCGTAACTGGCAAGAAAAATGTCGCATTTTCGCCGTGGAAAATCAACAATCAATTCAAATGTCTCAGAATTCGAGAATCTAATGAAATATAGGGTGTTCCATTTGAAATTCAAAAGTTGCTCTTAGTAACACTAGATCTGGCAACATTGCACATGTGATAATATTTTCAAGAGCTAGATTTTGACATCCCATTTCCGTACCCAAAATTTCAAAAATATATTCTGCTCCGTTCTCTAGATACTTCTAATACGCCATCGAGAAGATATTCAGTACGAGCCGTGTAGCGACAAGTGCGGAAATGTAACGAGTGCTTGAAATACACTTTCCAACGAATTCCAACGACAAAGAATATTTGAATTATGAGCATTATGAGTGTTTATGAGACATGTTCCTAGTCAGTTTCGCTCATTGTCGACGGCTATCCAAAATATAGCAGTCTGGAACGAGAATACCCAAGCGGTGACCCGTTACAGTGACCGATCTGATGAAAATACCTATGTCAATTTCATGATAATAAATCTGTGCGCAGAAAAATTAATTCAAGTTCATCGTATCGAAATGACTCAACTGTGTTATGTCTAGGGATTGTCAAATTCATCGATAATTCTCGATGATGTCGTTGTTATCGATATTATTGGTATCATCGATATGAAACGATAAAGTCGATAAACTTCATCTTCTTGAATTGTAGTGGATTCATATTTTGAGAGATCGGGATGCGGAATGAACCTAGATATATGATAAGTGGGGGCATAAGCACCATGTATATGTGATCATATCATCAGTTAAATTCTCAATTGAAATATCAGTACATTCATCATCGCATCGATCATTGATGCGAATGTGCGTTTGTGAAAAATTTTCATACTAGTGCGTTTTACTTTACATTTTCTTGTTGCCATAGTTCGAAATGACATAACAAAAACATTACTTTTTTTGTTTATCGATAGAATGTTCATTTTGCTTACCGCGCATATTATTTTATATTATTTTTTATTCGCTTGTTATTTATTTGTTAGTTACATTTGTTATTTGTTACTTGTTAGTTACGCATTGTGTTTTTTCTCATTTAGGTGAATAAATTATCAATAATATCATTATCATTATTATTATCACCTCCCTACCTACAGCGACTTTGTCACAAGAACACGTGTTCGAGATCAAATACCTGTTATAATATTGTACTATTCAAAAATACTATATTTCAAACTCTTCAAATGCCTGACACAAATTTGGTGTTTACTGTGGTAGGTACACAAAGGTGATCGTTGCAACCATGTTTATATACTATCATCCTGGAAGCAGATATCGATATCGATGAAGTAATTCAGAATGGGTTTAGAGCCAATACAAAATAAATATGCGAATAAAGATATTCAATTCTTTTGTCCCGTCGGATTCGATCAGAGCCGTCGCGATATATTATATACATATAGTTCGACAGGCCTGTAGAAACGATTGAAAAACATACCTACACTTCAATCTGTTCGGTTCTGCTTTGCCTATACAGGGTGTGTCATCAATGCTGCACGAAAATTCAAGATCGATTCGTTTCAGAAATGTTTCAAGTGGATTTTTGTTAGGTATACCTAGTTATCCGATAAGTTATCCGATTTTTGTAAGTATACCTAGTTATCCGATTAGTTTGCTGATCGATCGGCTGTAGCTAAATAGCTTCCTCGAGTATCACAGATTTTCTTCCAACAGCTATGCATAAGTTTGGTTTTCATTCTGACTTTTCTCATATTTTGACCCAACAAATCTGACCTCGAAGTTTCGTGCAACAATAATAAAACACCATGTATAAACAGCGGGCGGTCGGAGTGCCAGTTTCCAGTTCTTCATCTTGTTACAACAAATGAAAGCTTGTTTAATTTTTGTTATTTTGTTCATTCATTCAACTTGCATGATATGATTACAGACAGACAGACACTGGGACAGGTGGAACAAAAAAAAATCTCCGGCCCCAAAAACCTCCATACTAAGCAATTTAGTTTAGAATTAGACCAAAATCAAAAAAATATCTGCCATTTTGGAGTCGCCATGTTGAAGTTTCGAATTTTGACATAAAATCACAATCTCCGACCTCGAAAACCCCACAACGAAAATTCCTAATCTAATCTGACCAAAATCACAAAACTGTTTCGCCCTCGGTTCCGCCATTTTGAAGTCATGTTGAATTTTGATTTTTGACAAGTAATCATAATGTCCGACCCTAAAAACCCCCAAATGAAAATTTCGAAAAGAATCTTACGATATAATCACAAAACTGTTCCGATATTTTGGAGCAGTCATGTTGAATTCTTAATTTTGACAAAAAATTATAATCTCTTCCGAATACCCCAGATACCGAATAGACTGGGATCATTATGAAAAAAAATGGTCATTTCGGGGCCGCCATGTTGAATTTCGGGATTTTGACAAATAATCATAATATCGATATGACCCCGAAAATCTCAAAACACAAATCTTTAATAGAATCAGACCAAAATAAGTGTTCCGCCATTTTGGAGCCGCCATGTTGAATTTTCTATTTTTGACAAAAACTTCTAATTTCCGACTCCAAAGACCACCAGACATCGATTTTGAGTAAAATCTGACGATAACCACAAAACTCGTCCGCAATTTTTTTCATTTCATAATGCCTTGTCGTAAAAATTATGTCCACCTGCCAAATTCCTAATCATTCGGACGATTAGAAGTGGGTCAAATTCAACTTGCAAGATTTGATGAAACCAAATGAGAGCTTGTATTTTTATTTCGATATTAGGGATTCCTGATCTACGTATTTTTCTTCTTATACTTACGAAATTGACGTTTCGTAAGTATGTCAACCAATCACCTGTCTGGATTGTATACGAAACGTCAAATTCGTAAACATACGAGGTGGAATACGAGAGATCGGGAATACCCCTCTTATTCTTATAGATGAAAATTCAGTGCGAAATACCCGCGTTCTGCCAAAGCCATCAAGATTTATCTCTGAGAAAGATAAATATCGTCAAAGTAGTCGGCTCGGTTCTACCACGCTGCGCGACCCGCGACATAAATAAATACTCACATTGTCTGGATCGAGACTCCAGACCTATAAAAACAACATACATATAATTATCTTGCGCGGACAGTAACAGCAACCAAATAATATAAAACTTCTACTTCGATGCGACGCTAGTATACCGACACCTATTGAGAACATGCCAGAACTGACCAAAAAGGAGGAAACTACAATAAGGCACCAGCCTTAGGAAAATAATCATATTTTATTACGATCGGGCATCGCATCGCTCTGTTCTTAGAGTATCTATTAAGTCAGTAAGAGTTTTTACAGAGTGGGTGAGCTTCCTACGTGTGATGACTTTAAACTTTTTTTTTATATTCCTTCGTGATTCTTCTTGTATATTTCGTCCTATGTACGCCTCATTTCGACCGACTTTTATGTATTTTATGTATGATTCTAAAATATTATAAATTGCATCGATATTTCTTTCATTTTTCTCATGGGTATCTTATTCACTGATCGTTCTTAAAAAACGCATGTGTACCACGTATTTACGGTAGGTACATTCATCAAAATTATTTTGCATTGTGCATATTATCGAGATTACAGAGAGCGAAAAATTCAAAGCTATTTCCGAAATACAATGAGTTATTTCTAAGAATGGTACCGACCGTATGACTTCACAATTGAACGAACTTATTCAATATAATCTCTGAGCTCAGACAGGTCGATTTTTTGTTTTTTTTTATTCGAAGAGAGTGACATGGCCTATTTTTTAACCCACCATTGATGAAGCTCCACCTCCTAAATTTCCAAGAAAGGTGGAGACAAATTGAAATTTGAAATAATTGGAGGTATCGAATATTTAATTATGGAAAAATTGAAGCTATCTAGAATAGAAAAATTGGCACTTGTTCAGAATCTGGCAATAAATCAGTTCGACCGGCGCGTGATGCTCACGTTGGAGTTTTTGATGGTGGATTTGTGGATGGACAGAATAATGAACATACCTATATTTCACTTTCAATAATTTGTTTTTGGCATTACCGAAGCCAGAGCCAAAAGCTATTAGGTGGAATAATAGGGATATCAATAGATATTGTGCAACATTATTGACTGGACTATAAATGAGACATTGTACTTTTTTTAATTCAGGGGATGGAGCTCTTTCACCGTTCATTGAATAAATCAACGATTTTACCCTTCCTTAAAGGTTGAAATGGAGGGGTGAAGAATATTATTTCTGTATACGCTCTCTTCGAGAACGAAACCAAAACCTGTTACAGTGCGTTCGACTATAAAAGAGGTGCTTAGATTATATCAGCTTATCTATAACAGCCTCTGAACTAGTGATTGTGAACAATGTCACAATTCATGTGTTTTGTTTTTGTCACGGTTCATGGATAGGTATATGTAGGTTACCATGGTGAATTATTTTACTTTTGTACGCTCTGATTCACTTTCCCTCATATTCAAGATATGGTGTATAGGTAGGCATCATAGATTGAATATACATGGTATAGGTAACTCTGGCTTTACATTGCTTGAGTTGTCATGCCGATAAAATTGGATCAAATGCACCAGCTACAATAGTTTCGAAAATAATTGGCACAATATATCAGAACCAAGAATTAAATGAGTCAATATTTATAAAAGATGGAAAATGGTTGGAAATGCTGGCATAAAACCTTCGCATTAAACAGAAGAAGGGTCATAACTGTGTATTCCAATAGTAGGTAGCGCTGTTTTCGAATAGATCTCCACCCTCATTCCAGTGATGGCGCTACTCAACTACTTGTATATTTCATGTAATGACTATTACATCATACTAGTTCTCATTGTAGAAACAGGACAGAACTAACTGGTCATTTTGGGGATTGAGACTGAGTTATGTTATTGATTTATTCAATTATCAGAATGAGTCGATTGCAGTTCAAAACTTCATTCTGACACCCATTTACGATGATAACCTTATGAATTGCGTAATGAACTCAAAATAAAATTGAATGAAATAAACGATTGTAAACGATGTAAAATATCGCCATCTTCCAGAAGGAAGAAACGTTCTTGCGATTGTTCCGGATAACTGAGATCCTCAGATCTCATATAAGCGGAGATCGAAGATAATGAATAAATATATCATCTTGTGGAAATGGATGTTCATGTTCATTCTTATTTTGAGCTCTACGTATTTATCTCATGTCGAAGAAGCGTCGAATGATTATTTGAAATTATCGTTCTCATTTCATTGCAAAAGAAGAGTGTAAAGACATTGTATATAGACTAACCGTACAGACTAATACATATTGATTACTTCATACAGTCCAAACAATGACCATTATAATGGCGCCATCTAGCGATTTGTGGTGTTCATGACGGAAAGTTAATTATCTCTGCTGACTAGAGACAGAGACAGGATGAAATAGAATCTTCAAATCGTAAAACGAGTCGGAATCATAAAATAATAATATATATTTTATGCCAAAGTATCGAAATGTCTGGTAATCGAATCTATATCCTCTAGAGATGAGTTACGTATCTGATTTGGATTCAACCGATTCAACGTAGTACCGTAATCAATCGTATGGTCGTGCCACTGAACTGTATAATGACGACATTGTTTCTACTTCATGGCACCACTGAAGATGGCGCTGCGAATGATCGAATCGACCATTATCTAAAGTGTTTCTGTTTTTTGCGGGCATGAATGAAAAACTAGTCGTTTGAGCTTCTGCATATTAACACAGCTAAGATCGCTAGATCCGACCTCCCTTGTTTGCATTCCTGCCCGGCCGAATTGTGCATTTGCCGGTGTCTATTACATCGATAGACGTGTGTGCGTTGGTGTGGAACCTTTTTTCAACTGGTTATTATTTTTTTCACTACCGACAGAGGGACTTAACACCTGTGGTGTGCGCGCAGGTAATACCGCGGTAAAGTGTGATATTCAAGTGAAGAAACTACTGAAAAAACAACGGGCCAAAATCTTTTGGCCGGCCGGTACAGGTATCTAGAAAGAGGGCTATGGCAGCTACCAGTGTCGTTGTTTTAGATAGAGGAAATAACACCACCTGCACTATCAACTTACACGGTGAGACATTATCTATCTTCAAAGTATACACAACATTCAAACCACATCTCCCATACCGTTTATACCCCTGAGTGAATTCAGAAAAAAACAAGATACCTAACCTGTACACATGTAGATTGATAACCCTATTTAATTTTTTATATTAATTTTTCAGGTGCTACTGTGGTTTCCTGGAGAGTTAATAACCAAGAACAATTATTTGTCAGGTGAGAAAATAGATCATTCGACAATTGATGACTACAAAGAATGAATCAACTGATTTTTAATTGTGAGATAATCTAATCTACCCATTGAGTTTTTTCAATTGTTCCATGTTAACATCATTGTGATGTGGGAAAATAGAAGTCAATGGTTCATCACCAGCGGCGGACGTATTAGTTTGAATAGTGGTACAATATTTGCACAAACGATTATATAACATATTTTTACAGCAAACAAGCAGTATTCGATGGCAAGAAGGCAATCAGAGGTGGGATTCCCTTCATATTTCGTAAGTTTCATACTTATTCTTCTCCTCCTCATATATTTAAAAAAAAAAATTAATCATCTGACCATAGAATCACAGGTATTGGATCATATTTGAGATCTAATGGTCAATATCAAATTTTTGATGTTCAATACAAGTACTATAGAGAAAACAATCTATCGACAGTTTAAATATGTTTAATGACCTACATTAGCTGCATAGATTAAATGCTGTTGTATTCAAATGTTGATTTGATTACAACAGCATACAACTTCAATGCATAGTTTACATGATACATAAATCACCATTCCTACCATATTGTCAAATAGACTACACAGTAGGTATTTCTATCAATGTGATCAATTGGAAAAAAAAATATGTAACATTCAAGAATAAGTTTTTTTACTGATCCTCACTCCAGCATATAGTCTGAAATTTTGGAAAAATCACCCTACAATGATTGAATATACTGCAGCAAACAGAAACTTGACTAGAACAATTTTTCATAGCTCAATTTGGGCCCTGGACAATTGGCCCACAACATGGATTTGCTAGAATTATTCGCTGGCACTTAGAAAAAGCCCCAGAACGGCTCTCTAGTGGTGATGTAGAAGCAGTTTTCTCCATATTGGATACAGATTTCACAAGATCAATATGGAACTATCCGTAAGTAACATTTCATTTTTAGATTCAATTTGAAACAAAAAGTTTTTTTTCAGGTTTAGACTGACATACAGACTGATTCTCCGTGAAAAAGAATTACATTTCAACATTGCTGTGTATAACCCCAGCAAAGACTTGACTTTCAGCTTTAACATGTTACTGCACACATATTTCAAAGTTCCTGATGTCAGACGTTGTCAGATAACTGGGTTGCAAGGTTGTACTTTCATTGACAAAACCAGGGAAGGGACTATTTATCAAGAGGTAATAATGGCTTTTGAGATTCATCAAAATATAAGTATCTGATTCATGATAAATTATTCTTAGGTTCGTGATGTGGTAACTATCAACGAATGGACCGATCGAATTTATCAAAACACTCCTCAAGAACACGTCATCACAAATGTGGTTTCGGGACGTAAAATGAGAATTCAGAAGTACAACTTCCCTGACACTGTGATCTGGAATCCATGGGTTGACAATGCAAAAGATATGTCTGATTTTGGTGATGATGAATATCCAAATATGGTTTGTGTAGAGGCTGGGCATGTTTCGAGTCCTGTTATATTGCTTCCTGGAACAGCATTCGAAGCTAGCCAAATACTCCAGGTTATGTGAATTTTGTTGATTCTATTTTCTACAGCCATATCAGAAATCCATAATGGTTCCGGTGGGCTTTTGTAATGCTATGAATAATGTATATGTATGGGTCAATTTTATGGTAACGCTCAGTAGATGAGAACTGTAGTAAGATTAGAAGTATTAACTTTTCACGTCAGATGGATAACTCCAATGCCTTCATGAAGAAAGTGCAGGATTTAGAGCCAGAACAATAGTATTTTTCTTATCGCCTCTGTTGAACTGTCTCCATTTCAATGATTCTGAATAGAAGAAGTTCACTGCAATATAATGAATGAAATTAATTACAGCAATCATGTCAACAGCGAAGATTTCAAAAAAAAGCCCAGAAAGATTAATATAATTTGGATGAATAAATGAAACATATATAAATATATATATATATGTATATAAATGAACATAAATGAAAAATAATTAACGAAATAGGAGATTTTTTATTCTCAACAATGTCATTTTGTTCCCCTTTTTATATTGTCAATCATGCCAATATGACCTGTTGCCTTTCATCCTCCATATTGTTTCTGGCATTTGCAAAACTGTGGATTAATTGACTGATTATTGAGATCAATGAACTTCACTATTTGAGGTACATTTGAGCAAAAAATATTTGCACTTGAAACTCATGAACTTTTTAGCGTAATTGACACAAAATAGCATGTACATACTTGTTACAGAAAACTGGATCTGTAAAAGTATTGATCAATAATTTCTGAAAATATCATTTTTACTCTCAGAATTCTGAGGAAACAACGAAATGTTTCATCATGAGAATTATTTACTTCACCTTTTTGTAATAAGTTTTTGAGGAAAACATCAACTCTGGCATAGGGTATGAAAATGTATTCTTTGGGTGAGCGTATTTGGTGGTAGTTTTGTAATATAAACAAGTATTATTTCCTCAATTTGTGATGAACGACCTACCACACCAGAAACAATTTCCATCATCACACCATACTTTGTTCATCTTCTAAACCAATAATGCTTTTGTAGATTGGGGACAGTTTCCAATATAGGTACTTTCATGGGTTATTATGCAAACTCAAAATTCCAGATAAAAAGTGTTGGTTTATTGATGGGATCATGTAGCGCCATAATGGATAAGCAAATGAGTTTGAATATTATTATAATTTAATATGATAATTATAAGTTGGTAAGGACTTTCAGATGTGTATGGATGAAAGTTGAAGGAGAACCTCAAATATTTCTAGAGGTTCTTATATAAGTCAGTATTAGTGGTCAAAAAATCAGCTTGAGTTCCTATATTCATTTTTGAGACTATTTAATTTATATAATCGTGATACTCGATATTGATAGCAATAATTAAATTAGTACACACAATCTCAGTTGAAAACTTGTGTGTTTACAAGAATATACTTATAGTTTAGGATCATTCCGAATGTCTTCTGGTAATATGTACCACAGTTCCACATTCCCGAGCCTTATGTCGTATACGATTACTGGAGTATATTATTTGTGCAATAGTTAATATTCTGTAAAGTTATAAATTTTGAGAACCGACATTAATTGTTAGTTACTGCTTTTAACTTGAAAATAAATTATTATAACTATTACTGTGACTTATTTCATTTAGCTTTGAGTAGATATAAATCGATTAAAGGTTAGATCGTAACAATTATTCAACTGGAAATGGCTCAACAAAGCTTTAATGGAATGTTCTCTAGATATAATTAATATATGATTGATATGATTATAAATCATGAAAGATGATAATTATCAAAAGTGAATTAACAATATCCCTTCAGAGCAAGAAATGAACATAATTCAAATCATTATTTTCATGTGAAATCAGTAAACTTCACTTGATAGTCTTTGAGCAGGACATATGCGCTTGTTCGAAGTTGGTCAACCCTAAAAAAATAGCAGAAGCTCGTTTCTCAGAGTCCATAGTCAGATCTGAGGATATTATACTTTGACATAATAAGTCGTTATCATACGAAATGGATAATTAAAAAATAGGCAAATACTGATAGTGCTTGTGAGAATAAATTGAATATATAATTGCCAAGGTAGAATTATGGGAATCCAAGATTCTACAGTGTCATTGACTATTGTAGTACATGATAGTAAATAATCACAGAAGAGGGGTACAATAATTTATATTTTCGGAATAATGTTGAAACCTTCCGATAGATGGCATTACTATCCTTATCCTCGCCCATTTTCTGTTAGTCTGACATAGTTCACGATGAATCCAAGAGAGGGTCAGCCTAGCTTAAGTTCGAATCCTGATAGTACGGGTTACTTGGGTAAAAATGCTGCACAAAAATTTAATTCGAATAGAATAATGCCTATATAGAATTAGAATAGGATATAAGTATTTCCACAAAAAAAAATCAATACAGAGTTGAATTAGTGTAAACTAGATCGCTGTATATATTCATATAATACATCACTATCTCTAGTTCCACCTAGCAATATGAAATATATATTTCTGCCATACAGTTGAAACATGGTTGAAACGAACATACAACTGCGGATACCCTTCATGCCAAATTTATCTGTGATCTATTTCAACAAAATTTGTATGAAAATATATACTTGAATCATAATCGGTTTCAGTTAAATTTATTCTCCACACGAAATAATAAATATTAATTTTCCTATAAACGACCACGTCCAACATTTCGATGTGAGTAAACCACGCATGCCTGCAGGGATGAGCCACAGTTTATAGTGAAGAGTGCAGTCCCTCTTATGATTGTAAATCTGTGCTATCTGGATAATCGTTGATTGATGGTGAGTGAGGTAGAACACCCCATTCTTGAATTACTGAGGTTATTGTTAATCGTTAATAAAAACAAACAAGCTTCTATTCAATCAATATTCAAGGAATAACTAGGTCCATGTAATATTATGTTTCATATACTTGAGGAAAGTGGAATCGAAAAACAAATATTAGTAAAACGGTTCAAGACATTCTACAAGAAACACCTCAGGTTTCTTTCTCTTCTTCGTCCTAACCACTCGGAATAGATGAGAAACCCCATGAAGAGAAAATATTGAGAATTTAATTGTTTGAAGATGTCATAATATCCCAGATTTCTTCGAACTTCCGAAGTGGCCATAACATGGTGTAACTTTTCTCTGATCTTTTCAACTTTGCATCACTTGCCACTACCTGTAGTGATCGACGGCAAATAGAGTCCCGGATGACGTTCTCTTGTCTGGCGTGAGACTCTCCACCTTTTCGCTGCTACTATACTATTCCTGCGGTTGTTTATTTCAAAAAGAAAAGTTTTCACATCATTATAAGTCATTTCATTCATTGAAATACCAGTTACGACAAGAAACTGATCAAAACAAATGAAGGTGAAACATTACTTATTTATCCCTTTTTTTAGAAACCGAAGTATTCATCATAAAATTAACAATGTAAAATCGTTCACTGAAATAATTTCATATTTTACTGTTTCAAAATTAGCATATTTTTATACAGTCTCTGATGAAGTCGCTTATAAAAAGTAATAAATATTTATTTGTGAAAACCAGTCCGTGGTCACATCAAGTTTTTTCAGCCAGCAACATCCGAAGAGGACAAAATTCGCGAGTCGCACTTAGTCTTCCGAAATTGCATTCGACCTCCGTATCCATAACATAACGGATTCATTGAGTACCAAACATGCGATCAAAAACGAATATTCCGTGGATATTAAAATTTGGATAAATATTGAAAACATGAAATTTCAAAGGGTTATTGACATTCACCCATTGAACGAATACCTCCGACTAACTAACACAATGTATTCTTCCCTATATCGTTCTGATCTACACATTTGATCATTGAAATTGTATGTTATATGGGGATAACTCAGCTACTTCTCACCTAATATGCACTAAACTATTCTTTCACTGTCTGAAGCGGTTATTTCATAACCGCTTAGGAACGCCACTTTGAAGGGAAAAAATCTGACTTACTTATAATTGACATTCCTCTCTTCTTCAGCGCCTACTTACTAGGTACCGAAGCGAACTTTGCCAAAGTCGAATCAGCGTTAACACACTAATCAAATCTGATTATCTAGGATCTGATTATCGGGTTATCTAGGAATATTTCATTCCACAAATGTCATTTATTTTGCGTCAATTTAATTTCTGAGGAACATCAAATTACTTCAGTGAAAACATCCTTATATTTTCATATGTGGAAGACATAAAACACAAAGGGGTGGATGGTGGCAAAGTTGAATGTGAATATATCGGTAAATGACCTTTCATTGTCGAACTGTTCGAAAGGGTTCTGTTTACTTTTCAACTGTGACTTGGTGATTAAATTCTTCAAGAATGAATCACAGAGTGTAGAGTGTAGCAAACACAAAAATAAGATACGTTATTTATTGACACGTAACAACTCGGGAACCTGTTCGGCAAGTTATTTTATTCCAGACAAGTGCCACAAATTTCGTATCCCATTTGAAAGCTGTGAGTACCCATATGAACAGTATAGGTATTTTTCTGCACGGCAGACAATTTAATATATAGTTCGATAAGTTCGACACATTAATCGATAACGCAGGGTCAACTGTTATTTGAACTCTCAACCGAATCAAACTAGTGGTAGGTGGGTGGTTGTTATACTTTCCGAATCTTCTGATATTCTTCCCACTCTCTAATCATCTGCATGTGTTTCAGTTAGGATCATAGACGTCGCTCAAGGGTAATGAACCACAAATGATGGACTCGCTATTATAATTGTTCTTGTGTTTCGAAAAAGTTCCGTCTTGTACATAAACATTGTACCATGCATTGTCTCGCCAAGAGAATACTCGAGGTCTCAAGAAGGAATGAGTTGGCTCATATTATTATAAGGTCAATATGGGGGAGGGGATGTTTTTCGATATAGTACTACGCGGGGTACTGCAATCTCACACGAAAAAGACACAACTTCTCGGTTATGTTACATAGGGGTGAGCGAAATTAAATTCCATAAATTATGGGGGGCAGGTACCTTTATATGCATTTGCCTGCAACAAGTTATTAATTCTATGTGAAGTTATCCATTCAGTTTATGGAATATAATACTAGTTCCTTCACTCCCAGTATTTCGTTTAATGTTTGCTTCGATTTCGAGTTCAGATGTTCGAGTTCACAGTGTATTACATCTGTTATGGCAATGTGATCAATTAAGCACTAACTCGGGCATTATTCATAATGCCCAGGCAATTTTAAAATAAATATATTCAAAAGTTCAATAAGATGAAATGAAAAACTATGTTATTGATTCAAATTCCATGAAATGACCCTTCCTCTCGAATATATATAACATATTGTCTAGGAGCTTAGTAGATATGTTAATTTCGAGGAAGGATCATCTTCAAATTGCCCGAGTATTATAAATAATGCCCAATTAATCACATTGTACATTATATGTATGCATATAAGGTTTGCCTACTGCAAACCTACTGCAGTCTAGACGGAGAAAGGGGAAGGTAGCGAGTGGCATTCACGCAGAGTACAAAAGCTGAGTCAGTATTTACACTTTACACTATCTATATTATGTTAATCGTCAGTGATGAAGGTGAATTATTGTTAGTATTATATTAATCGTGTCGGTACCTAATCAATTATATTCTACCATTAGGAAGTACTCACAAGAAAAATGGTTTATCAAAAGCTGTTAGTTCCTGATAAGTCTTGTACAAGTTTTCGATGGAGTGAAAAATATTGTGAAGTTTTGAGGAAGAAACGGTTAGTGGTAAATGTAGTGAGCAAGTTTTGATGAATGTTTCGAAATGGTGAAATTTGTCATTGTCATCTACAAATAATGCCATCATCTGTCAAAATTCATTTGCGATAGATGAACTTACTAGTAGTGCATTCAGTTCAATCTAGGTATGTACCTAATCGTTTATGGAATGGATTATGGGTAGGTGATCCAGCACTTTGATTCGACTTAAGGTACCTTCTGTCAGAACATAAATCTTCACGTTCAGCTCATGAAATTTTCTAACGAAGAAAATATTCAACCGAATAGGTATGTACCTATAGGTAATATAGATTATTAGTCCTATTGCGCCACTGTAATGATTGCATGATTGATATTTCATATATAATAATATATGTTATGAATGATAGATAGGTATTAAAATTATCGATAACTCTTCTGTGGTAATATTTTCGGGTTATTCTCCTGTAAGACCTAGAATTTGTTGATGATTGATAAGCTCACAATATTCGTATTACAAATAAACATTTGAATTACTAACAGCTAGGTATTTTTCAAAGTGAGTTATTGCAATGAGATAATTGTACGACGCGTTATTTGCAGGTTCTAAAAACAATTGAGATAACCCAGAAAGGACAAACAGGTGTCAACAATTACAACTATCAAAACATAGTTTTATTCATGTAGGCCACAGTATATAGGTATTTGGTTTCATTCATTTGCAAACTGAACCAATACCTAGGGAAAAATGACAAGGTAGGTACAAACCTAATACCTTCTTTAAGAATGATGTTGGAAGGAAATTGTATGTCATTCATTGAACAAAATTTGTAGATACCATAGTCGAATCTGCTTTTTTCCAATATTTTCCCAGTGATCCTGATGTTGACAAGTTGTTACGAACTTTTTTTAGGGTTAGTCAGTCGATTTTTAGTACCACTGTTGCCCATCTATAATACGAGTTTCTTGTTGATTTTTTCGGAATGAGCAATAAATAATCATTGCAGTGTTCGAGTTTAATGTCAATAAATAATTATAGTTCTGAAAGCAATAAAAGTTATCAGTAGGTATTGTCAATAGCTCTCGGTCATTATCTACTTATCCATGGGTATGTGTTATGTTATCTCAGTGATTAAAAGTGCACCTATATAGACCTCACTCTAGTATATTACATACTTGTTGGAATATGGATCATAATTAGAAAGATATAATAACTATCCAATTCATGTTCAAGAACTCTTATTGGAACAGTTGCAGTGCTGCTTTTAGATGTCCATATAAACAGGGTGGTCCAGGTTATAGCAGCAATAACTCACCAATCGATTGTCCATCGATAAAAAAATCGACATGCATAATATATTTTTTTCCAAAACGCTTCCTTAGGGAGAAAAAGCCATTCATAGTTTGGTTTCGAAAATCTCATTTTTCTCGAATAGCCTGTTCAGTTTCAGTTCCGAAAATAAAGTCACTCTTGTGAGATTTCGACTCGAAGCTTCGGCTACGAAAAAATTCAATTAAAAAAAAACTGCTACCCAGCGCGCGAAGGCGGAATTTGGATATTTCGGTTCATGAAAATGAAAAAAAAAACTGAAAATGCATTGTTTTATACGATACGCACCAAATAAATCGTTTTAACGTTTCTCAACAAATGTTCCAAACTTTCAACTACAATTATCTCGTAAATGAAGAATCAAAATCAAAATTTTACAATTGTTTCTGTCACTAATGAACAATATTTCCAGATCGAACAAGGAAAAATCAACGTGGAAATAAATCCAGTGGCGTGGAAAATACGACGGAAAAGGTGAAACAACCTTCCTGTGTATGTACGCCACTGTACAATTTTGACAAAAGCTAATCAGGTCAAGAAAGTGTAAGTAGGTATATCAATTTCAAAGTATTTATACCGAATCTGGTCGAGAACGCTTCAATGTCATAAGAATTATGAAAAAAAAAGATTTTAAAAACTGAACTTGCACATCGAATTATATTTCGATGGACCATCGGATGGTGAATTATTTTTCCTCCAACATTATAGGTTTTCCTTTCGTGTTGTCCACAGATAAGAAAAATGAAAAAAATGTCCTTTGCTACCTGTCAAAAGTTACATTTTCTAATAATAATCGCTTGAAATGAGCGTTTTTGTCTAAATTGAGATAAAAATCACGAAAAAAGTTGTTTCCATTTTATCAATTATACACATGTGTCTCAAATTTCAATGTCATATAAAATCATTATTATAAACTACATATTTTTATAAATTATAATTATAAAGTTTGTATTTTCTTTTTGGTCGGCTCTTCAGCGCATGCATGAAGAAAGTGAATAAACTGGAAGTTATATTTTCGTTTAAACCGAGCTACAATGACTGCATATGATAAATAGCACTCAAATCACTTTGCTATCCACGTAATTGGAATGTCCAGAAAAGGCCAATTCATGACGTCATGACCATAACGCCAGGGACGGGCGTAGCTTTCAAATCGTCACTGTCATTTCCACTTTTTTTTATCTAATAGAATCGCTTGACAAATAACTGAGTTACAAGGGGGAGGGAGGACATTCAGGTGAATAACCCTGTACATCACGTTATGATTATCAACTATATATAATGTACGTGATGTTGATAGTACCATATTGATAAATAATTCTGAAAATGGCCATGGAATGAATTTCAAATTGCCCGAGAATATATCAAATCAGATCTTGCAGCAGCGCTAACAGGCATGATTTGTCACGATCACAAAAATTTAATGGAACCGGATATCATCGCAGTCTCTGGTTCAATGAATTGAAAAATACCAATTATTTCAATACCTATCATGAATATAGAACTAATTCGGAACATTGAATATTCATGTCATTATAGCGCAAAAAGATGTGATAATTACAATAATTCAGCTGAAAAAAAAAAAGGAAAGGAACAAAACGATTACTATTAAAAACATGGTCATGGATGTAACAAACAATCAATAAGGGTCACTAACAGGTCTTCTTACTAGGCGTTGCCTTGTGATATATCACCTGAAAAAAAATGAACAAGGAAGACACAAGAAGATGTAGATTTAATCTAACCTAATGGTCTTCATAGAAAGTTTTTCATTTCTGATCGTGCCAACGCTTTTCAGAAATGCTATCAATTTAGCGGCCCCTTGAGGCGTAGACTTTCGCAAAGTAAAAAAGTGCAATTTTCAGTGACCCTGGGGACAGCTGACTTATATCAAAGTATTTAATTTAGAAATTGTTCGTTTCTCTGTCATTGGCACCTACCTAATTATGTTCGAATATATTCAGGGTACGTAGTGGATGATTGAAACCGCCACTGGTGATAATTCATCAAACAGTATTGATGAACTGCCTTGAATTAGTCCATTCTATAGTTCGCTCCCACTCTCGTCTTCTCGAGGAATTAACTTGCCAAGGAGGGTCCGGACCTGCAATTAACTATATCGGTATCAGAATACAAGTAATAATCGTGCTAGTTTTTATCGGTATTGATAGTGATTTAGTGCGATACTTGCGTTATATCAAGATGGCTTAGAAAAGATCGCGAAAGTTTGCGAGGTGTAGGTGAGTACATAATGCTTCATCTCATTTTTCGTTAAAAAGACGCCAACCAACTGGCCAAAATGATTATGAAGCTATAATCAAGTTGAATCATTTTCTAAATTATCTTTCAAAATTCGCTTAATTCATACTGTCGTGAAACTGAGTACCATTTCATCAAGTACCACCATCGAGTTTTGAGTCAACCTTGAACGGAGAACGGATTAATTGAATTCAAATACTGGTTTTATCATGCAGTTTAATAATCACCTAATAAGAATAACTAAAAATCTGGTCTTTCACGGAGAAGAGATTGTGTTGTGATTGTTTCGGACATTTGGACGAAAATATTGTTTTCGTATATTTGAAACTGTAAGTTGATTTAGTTATATCCATTTGTCTAATGCTGCTGCCGAACAGGAAACGGTCTTAACGTTATAAAATTTTTTCGAAATGAAAAATTTGTCCAGAATTCTAGAATTCAGACTGGAAATTCAAAGCCGTCATTCAAAGGAACTTTGAGAGACAATAATTATGAATGTGCTGGCTGCGTTCCGTTCTCTCTGTATATAATCTGGCAAACTTGAATAACAGTAGAGCAGTTATTCCTATGAAAGTGGTTATTTTGTCAGATTTTGTTCTTCAGACTTGTCGATAAATCCTTACTGAAAGTGGACAACATATCGCCGATTGGAATAATATCAAAATCATAGGAAAATAATATAAAGAAAAATCAAGTCTGCTTGCATTCTTCTGCACGGAGGTAATGATATTGCTTCCTGTTCAGTTCATATACAGTCAGTTTCAAAGACTTTCAAAACTTTTCTGAATGCACTTTTATGATAACGTCGTGATTTTTGTTCTCTCCTGTATGTCGTTTGTCTCAAATGATAAATTCAAGATCAATTAATGAAAAAACACCCGCTAATCCACATGTTCTGTTTCTCAACTTGTAACCAGAAAGTATCAAACAGCAGACACATACATATAGTACATATACGTACATAGAAATCCGAAATTGTAGAATTTGAATCGTAGTGAATATACTCTTAAGTCGTTTGATTTAGTGGTGAATTTAGATTCTTTAACTTAGTTTAAGAATAGTTTGCATGATGCTTCAATCAATTGAATAGAATCCCGGTATACTCAATCAGCGGGTTAAACTCTCATAGTACAACCGGCCATTAGAAGTTTTAAAATCCGAAGTGATTATAGACTGGTTCAATAACAGACCGTGCAATTCGAAACCACATTGTCGTGCCATGGTTCACTAGATCCTCTAACGAAATCCAGAGGTGAATGCTTCGTTACGGTTCTGCATTGGAAGTTAATAGATGCAAATGTTTGGAGCACTTGATCAATAAAAAAATTGCTGTAACGGTATGCGATGCGAAATACAGAGCAATAATTTGTTTATGAATCCCGAATTGGCTGATTTCCACAGACATCAAGTGATAGATTTGATCGTACTGTTCGTATTACTGTTCCTTGGAGAACGACAGTTAGCGAAGGCATTCAGAAAGTTGTTTGTTTACGTCCGAAACTAGAATCACTTGAGAGTTAATCTGTCATCGCTTCCGGGAGATCTAATCGGTTTTTCATGGCTTCACATCATGGCCAACTACGAGAATAATGAATAATAATGATCAATCTATATTATAAGTTGACTGAAATAGTATAATATATAATTGAGATATTGACAGGAAGGCTTGTGGGTAATTTTGCGCTGCTTAAATTTGTGCTTGCCATCTGACGCATCATCGAAGATATTATTAACTCCCTCCCATTGTAGCCTTGCACCAACCATGTACATACAACCACACTTCGGTAGGCTATAACTTTTTTTTTATCTTTTGACTACACGAAAGGACATCATATAATGTTCGATGAACATCGTGCTAGTCTCCCAAGCAGTTCTCTCAATGGACCTCACATGATCGTCCCACGAGAGAACGCTGGTGACATCATCATATTGGGCATTGTGTGATCTGCCTTCCTGGTGAAGATACAAGCTTGAGTTTTTGCATTGAACTCTACTGAGATTCTCAGAACCCCATTCCTCCAGATGTGGAGTAAGAACAAAGTTGGTTCCAAGACGTTGCCAAGACAAGATCCTTGTGGCACACCAGCATTGAAGGTCATCGTATCAGATGGAACTCTATCTACCACCATATAGAGTAATCTATCTTGCTTCCATCACCATTATATACTTCAGAACCATCAGTTTTCATTGATTTTTCTGGGTTTGAAAATTTCAGAATTTCTGATTTTTTCACGGGTTCGACTTTTCCTTCGTTCAGAAGTATTCTGTAGACGAATAACAGTTGTTGACTAGCTGTGGAGATTATCTTGGTGTCTACCAATGAACCTATAGATGCTATTCCAAAATAATTGACTTTATTATCATTAGCATTATCTGACAGTCAAATGGCAATTAATATGCCGACACTCAATCACCTAGGTATTATTTGATTATATCATGATTATTGATTTGAATACTTGAAAATTAGGCTGCTCAGAAATAGGTAGGTTATGTAGGCTATGTAGGTACCCATACAATTTTATTACCAATGATTAGGTGCCTAATTATGGGTACCTTGCAATTTGAAATAAATCCATCATTAAATAACACTGCTATTAGCATACAAAGTACAAACGTACAATCGGATATGTTGAACACAATATAATATACAAATCACGTATCGAAAACCCCGAAGGATGAATGTCTTGTTCTTCAAAACGTGAGAATATAAAACCACAGATTGCCACCGATGCGTACTGAACAAATGAATTTAATTACAGTATTTGACGAGAAGGAGAGAACTAGTGAAAACAAGAAATGAACTTGTTGATGATTACCTATAATATTCTGAGACGAAAAATATTTGGTATTATTCTCTCATTCCGATAACAACTACTTTCCTCGCAAGCAAGAATTGAATATCGACAGGCAGCTGTCGACATTATCGTACGTTTTCATAAATGGGGCGCTAGTGTAAACTGTTTTGATAAAGTCTCCATTTTACTTTTGCTTGTGAGTACCTATCTCTTTCAACCGGAAATATTGTGACAATTTTGCAAATCTATAATATAAGGTATACGTGAATCTATCAAATCTGTTGATAAGTAGAGTGAATATCGGGGAGGTAATGTATTAATTTTTTTTAGCTCATCTGGGATTTTTTCTCCTCCTGTCTCAATTAAAAATAGAAATTGAAACAACTATTTCAATATATCTGTACCAAGGACAGTTTTGTGATCTGCCTCATATTTATATTTTTTTATTGAACAAGAATCGATATTATTTTCTCCGTTCAGAGGAATGCTGAGATACACCTCTGAATACTTTTCACATTTTCCCAAACTGGGGAACGAAAATTAGAACTTGTTGTTGCAGCCTGGTGTTTCCTTTGACATTCATAGAACATCTGGTTGATATTTCATTTAATTATGATCACATATTACTTGCGCAATGAACATTTATTATGTGCTGGAATGTCATAAGTATAAAATGATTTGGTATTTTCTGAAATAAATGGAAAAAACTCATGTATCGGATACTTGATTCTGATTGTATCACTGAAAAGTGAATAATACAGCTAGGGGATTGTTTCGGTCGTGGGAAAAATGCTCGCATAGGCATTATAATATAATTATTCAATCCATTTTATGTACTATAATTTGTGAGTCAGTGGCTCGGACCTGGCGAAAATAAAGAAAGTATAAGTATGACTTACCGGGTGTCTACGAAATCATAGAATCAAATTCATCGCAAAATTAGGTATCTTCCTCAGGAAATGAACATAAAATCAATACTTATGAAACGATGCATCTCATATAACGGTTCAAGATCATTTTTTGGCAAAAGGCCACCTAATTTTCGGGATATCCATGCATTGCATTCTTATCTTGAATACAATATCTACTAGGACTTATGCAGTTGCATCAAAACTCGGTGATATAGATCGACTAAATATGGAAACTACGAAAATCTGTTGGATCACTTTTGAGTATTTTCGCCGTGATGTCATCTGGCTCAGAAATTTTCATTCCTCAGGAAACGGTCTAGTTCCTCGATATGGTGATACGTATTCTTATCAGATTTAATCACCCATATAGCGCAGTATGAACACATTGATTCACCGTGTGACTGTGTATCAACTATAGTGAGAAATAAACTCAGAAACAATATTACTGTCGATATAATCAACATTTGTGCTTGAATATGATATTTCATTAGTATATTCGAAAAATATGACGAACAGGCTGATCCACTTTCATAACATGACTAGAATTCCATTGTTAGCAGGTAATAGGTACAGGTATTCGTAGTTTTGGCACGAAGATCGGATACGACCTTGACCTATGAATATCTATTACATACCGAGTGATCCCACTGATGCAATGAATATTCAAGCTTGAGGTCCGTTTGATAATGGTATCGATGATGTAATGATAATTTTACTTGTCATCTGAAGGTTTGCTCGTTTATAGCAGTTATTCAAGCTTCAGTTCCTCTAGGAATCTCAGAATTTTTAGGATTTTTACTCGTTGGAATTTCTTCTGAATTCAGCCTATTGTTTCCAAGAAATCTGCTCCGGAATTAACACCAGTTCTTTGGAGGTTGTTCACAGTTTCCCACAAACTGACGTGTTTCTTCCTAACTGGAAGGAAAATACAGTCCAACTGAACCGAAAAAATGGTCAAAAGCACCCTCCCTAAACAACTTTACACTGATTGTAATACTATTTGAGATCTCTTAAGTATGGTTAGAGCAATTAAGATCGAGCTCATCCAGAGAGATAAAAAATCGTGAATGAACAGAGACTTGCCCGTTGACGTGACATATATATGTCAGGCATATCAATCGAGAAACATGGAGAGTCTTGAGCTGTTAGTATATCTCCAAAGCATTTTGACCTGGTTTGTCACCAAGGTCTTCTAGCCAAACCGAGAGCCAAACTTCCGTCATATGAGTTCACGCTCCAACTATGTCGTTTGCTATTGAGTTTCCTAGCACATGGATCATCTATGTGGTGGTCGACGGAGTTTCATCTGATACAATGACTATCACTGCTGTTCCACAAGGGTCTGTCTTGACACTAAATTCGTTTTTGCTCCAATTCAACGATATGTTGGATGGCTCATAACCTCTAAACCTTCAAGGAACATTCCAACAACTTTCTCATCTCTGAATATTCTACTGCTTACTTTTTGGGTTGTTAAAAGATAAAAAAAAAAGTGTTCGGATGTTCCTCGGAGCCTGGCCTTGTTGATGATGTATGTCATTCAAACGATGTACAGAGACTGGTGCAGTCACTGATGGTTTTTTGTTTCACTAAAACGCTAACGGCAATTTCCGCTATAATGGCATGAGACTTATGAAACTTCTCAGAAGATGGCGATATTTTTGCAGACTTCTGTACAAATAGTTGATGCTAGAGTTGATGTTTTGAGATTGTTATTACCTATGTAGTTTGATCATTAATTGAGAAGTAACCTGAATCACTTCTGAATCAAAGTTTTCATAAAACTGATTGTATAAATATTTATCAATAATACTGATTTTGTTTTTGTGTGATTCTCCGCTATAACAAATAAAATGCTGTTATATCAGAGTTTTGGCAGAATAAATTAGGATCATTTTCATCACAAAAATATTCAATATTAAAATATATAACAAGATATGGTATTCGCCCCGTATTGACCTATACGAGGAGGTATCATTCAACAGATCACGAAGCTTCGGGTGAAATTTACATATTTTATAAATATAGATCAGATAGCGTGATGAAATATTACCTTCCGAGCGATAAATTGCTATATACCAAGTGTACGAAATTTCAAGTACCCAAATTATATGAATAAATTTATCGGAGCGCATTTCTGCATATCGATATACACTCATCACATTCGGAAATAAACTGTCTGATATCTCTGTCATAACTCTCAACAAGGTATTTAGACGATTAAACAAATTTGGTTACGTGGAAATGGATGTGAAATCGATTTGGTGATAATTCCTTGTGAATACCTCTAGGTTGTACGTCTTCAGAACAATCCACTTAGCAGTGGTCGTTTTTGTTTAGGTACATAATTTGAAATGTATCAGATATGGCGATACTCGTGTGGACAAATGGTTCATTCGTTCTCATCTGTTTCAGTAGAAGCCGCCACAAAGAAAACTCGAAGAATCTGAGAATGTATATTATATTTGAAGAGGTGCAATATTTGCTTAGAGGTTTTTGACCCCACAAAACACGCATTACGTGTGGTCTTGGATATGATGATTCCGAAAATGAATTATGAGGCTACAGTATAGGTAATGAAACAGATTTGAATACTGATTGTTAATAATTTCTTTCGAAAATTGGGTATGAATTCAATTAAATTCTAATTCATTGTAGGATCAGTCGTCTTATTATTATTCCTAGATTCAGATTGATTGAGCGAGTTAAGAAAACTCATCATTGTTATTATTATCGGTCACTATTTCCATGATGCTGCGATAGGCGGCTACTAAATGAATATAGGTGGGTACTTGTGATTTGCGTGCAAGGAGAAATCAATAATAATAGACTAGGATAGTAGGTTTATGACAAGTTTTCATACAGGAAATTACGTACATGATAATTCAGTAACAAAAACCGCAATTGGCATCCAATTTACAATGAATAGTTTTCAACATGCAATACAAAGTAGCAATTAGCTAAATCAATAGAAATTCCAATCATTCTCGATGAGTCCATTAAGAATTCTTATGGTCTATAATTATTAGGGATTAGGTACCAACACATGAGTCTTGGACTGTTATTTTCTATATGATTAGAAGATGAAAATCTGCTTTCTCCATTTCATTACGAAAAATTGATTGCATTATTGTTTGGTCTCAGAAGTAGTAAAAATTACCTAATCTAATCTGAAATTCCGATTTACATCTGATTTTCATAAATATCGTTCTTTTCGTTCAAAAGATATTCACTTGGTTCCATACTTTATCCCAACCCTGTATAATTAGCATGTGCAGAAGGGTTACAGGTTTTCTTACAATATTGGAAAATGTCTTGGTCTATATTATTCCGTTGCCTATTTACCAATCTATCTTTTCCACTTCTACAAGGATCGGCCGATGTTTTTGACCTGCTGGGATGACAAAAAAAAAATCAGCCAATTAAAGGACAAATTCTCTACAAATATTTTGAGTCGCATTGCACGAATAATGTGGACCAATATAATGAGTTCTTCATTGCATATATTCCATGCGCTCTTGGAACAGAGACAACTTTTTTTATATCAATTAGGTAACGATTCGGAATTCAGGACATCGAAAGATATTTTTTTGAATACACGTGAATGTATCTGAATGCAGCCGGACTGATGATGTATCTGAGTCATTATTTTCTGAAACAAAGGAAAGATTAACGTACCTCAATGCCACGTGTTAGGGTATTCGAGTGTTATGGAACCAATGATTTCTCAAAATAATCTTTAGAAAACTACCATATCATGAATAAAATCAAGTATCCAGAAAAAAAAAGAAACTTTGATTCCTTTCCATTGGTTGTGCAGTGTATTGAGTTCATCTTAAGATTCACGTTATGGTCGTACCTAGAAAGTCCCATGTCTTATGTAATATGTGGTCACGAAAGCAGTATACCTACTACCTCCTTGCTAATGGAGACTTGTTCATTTCTTTATTTCTCGTTATCCATAACGTAACAACATTGTGTTTGAACACACCGAGAATACGCCGGGTCAAAAACAAAGGAATCGAAAGTCCAATGTAGCATGAAATTTCACAGAGTTATGGTAGGTCATGAATGGGCACTTCAGGTGCCTTCGGATAATTGAAAATACTTTATTTCTCTTCCAGATCCATGATCCGTGTGACGCCAAATGAAATATGATAGGCCGCTTCTGGAAAAAGCATTTCGCTCTGCAGCAGATTTATCCGATTCACGACAACTCCTTCGTATTCGTGACATGCCAGGTATTTACACATTTTATTTACTCGGCGACGTACGGTTTTCTCCAGAAGACATGTGGCGACTGGGATTTTTTAGCTTTTTAGGCGTTTTGAAAAAAATCAGTCATCAGTAGGTATTTCTGTTACGGACAATGTAATCATTTGCGCATCATCTATAACGTCCTGGATATTTGAAAATGAATATATCTAAGCTCCTAAACAATGTTGTTGTTGTATATGGTCGTTAGGATCGATACATCGATACTGTTTCATTCACATTATTTTTTCATTTCGTCATATTGAATTTTTAATTATTCATTCATTAAACGGACAAATACACAGAGATAAATATTACAACTTTCTAACAGCTATTCTAAAGAATGCTAAAGTTAACACCTACAAAGTATTCAAATTCAGAACCTTCAATATTTGTGTATAATTTTATTCATGTCTATTTATTCCCAAGTTATATACAAAGTATCTTGAAAATATATTCTGAGTACAGGGTGGGCAAAATTAGGCGTTTTCGCGGGTTATCTCAATAACGGAAGGAGTTATCAAAAAACCGATATACTTGTTATGAGTTCGATTTGCGAGAAACCGAAAATGGCACTATTGAAATTCTGATACCTCTGTTATATATATTATAATGCGTGGAATTAATTGGAAATAATTTCATAGAGGTGAAATTAAAGAGCCAATTATTTGTTTTTCTTATGAAACACCCCGTATATCTCTCACAATTCGGAATTGCATTGATTTATTCGAATGTTGATTTATGAGGAATTCTATATATCTCATTATACTCATTGATGAAACATTTCAGAGGTTCAGAATGTGGGCCAAAATTTTAAATATCCTCATGTCTGTGAAAGACTTATGAGATATTATCGACCCAATATCGTGAGACTATAAGATTACATGTGAACATTTTCACTTTTTGAAGATCAGTTTTATCTGTAACGATCTAACCTGTCAATTCATTAAATCAGATTTAATCGAGAAATAATCTATGAATTTCGTGATTACAACACATTATTATCAAATATTTATGCAGTCACGCTAAATCAATTAAGTATCTACATCTACTTGAATAAATTTCGATGTAATCCTCGATCTTTCAACAGAAGTGACTGCTTTTCCAAATATAAAATAAGAAGGTGGCTCTCAGTAGATTCTGTCGATTTTTTTTCCAGTGGCAGCGCAACAAATTCGAAACGAACCTCAAATACCTGATATATCGGATCGTGGTTGCTCTATTTTTCATCGTGCCGTGGGCGATATCGGTGGTCAGAGAGGGAAGCGAAGGGAAATGGGCCATTTTCCTCACGAACTGGGGATTCACCGTATGTACTATTCAAGCCCTGCTAGCGCTCATCATGCTGGCTGCTGGTGTGTTTGCAGACAACTGGAAGATGAAGAATTGCCGAACTCTTGCCCTCAGAATGTATCCTGTGTACTGGGTGTTGAATACAGTAGCAACTTCGACGGCATTTGCCATTACGGTCGTGTACTGGACCAAGGTGTACGATGGTGCGTTTCTGTTGCTTCTTAAAAAACTGTGTCCAAGGTAAGGGGGCCAGTATGGGTAGCCACTTCTTATGTTGGACACAGTGTGAATTATCGCATACAGCAATCGACACAGATTAATTTAGATGTATACGAAAAGCATTTGAGGGAAACTCAAAGTGTTACAAAGGAGATGGTGTATCGTAAATTTTGTTGTAACTTGGCAATTTTGTCGTATAACGGACTAATTCAAGAGAGAGAACATATGACAGGAATATATCTATATGGCGACAGCAAAAATGACTAAACGAGAACGGGATAACAGAAATATTAGTGAAACCTCCAACGGCTGAGTTTCTTATAGGGTTGCCGAAAAATTAATGAATTCTACTGAATAAATATATGATGCGAAGTACTGTTAACAGTTATAGTTATCACTTTCGAAATATATACTTATTATTAATTATGATTTGGAGAACCTTGGTTTGGAACTGTAGAAGGATAGTATAATTCATGATGAATATAAATTTGTTATTGCTAATAATATATACTGGGTGGCCCAATGGAAACGAAACAGGGCCGATTTGACATAGTTATCGTTCTCAGAAAAAAAAACACTCGAACCGGTCAATTTTTTTTCTGAGGGGGAAATATTCTGCACATGTTTGCAACTTTTTCACTTCAGACCCCTCGGAGTGGGTCGAGTGATACATCATTTCGAAGATAATCGAAATCTCTTACCAACGATTCCTTGTTTTTGGAATTCAATGCAGTAGTTCTCAAGAAAACACGTTAGTGAAAATAATCGGCTAGCGATGGAAAGTAACGCTTGTTTCCCTTTCATCACTATTTCTCATTTTGTAGTCAGAACGATGTTCATCTAAGAAGTGCCTTATGTGTTTTTTTCTAAATCATATCCTATCCAACATTATATAAAGAATCATTTATTTTACTAGTTCCTTGATCTCTCAGTAAAATGCACACCTTGTTTCGTTTTCATTGGGCCATCTTGTATATATTTATATATGTGAGTTCTATTGAATCATCTAGATTTCTATCAGTCGATCTTCATCAGTAATGTTACCATACCAAACTTTTTATGCGTCAAGGTATGTATTGTATTATATTTTTTTGGTCGTAATAATCAGTTTGCGATGTATACTGTCCTGTCACTCTACGAAGGAATCACTTATTTTACTTTTTTATGGTTCGTAAATAACCACAACGATTTGATATTTCAATATAAAACGAACATCTCATTTTACGAAGACTATCAAGATACCTGATTTTTATAGTCCTTGCTGCCAATATCAAATCGCCCATAAAAAAACTGTAGACTTTCAACCCAATGTCCAATACTCATTCAGGAGGAATGCAAGAAGATAACATCTGAATATTCATTCCTCATGAGGTGCTGCTTTTATGCTATTGAACAAGCATGCATGGTGTGAAGAACTCAGCAGTAGAATGAATACTGATTCCAGTAAAACAACGGGTTGTGTAAGCCACAAATGTTAACGAAAAGATAAAAGATTACCCGAGTGAACCGAACATCGAAACATGTATGCATAAACGATTCAATAATTTCTGCAAGAAAAAAATTCTAAATGTACTGAAACCATTGTTGGCATAAGAAATAATCTAGAGTGTACATCCTATCCTTTGATGGTATCTGAGATAATACCTATCGCACTCTTACGAGGTATCACTCGACCCTTCCCTTCATTTTGAAACATCTAACAAAATATAAAGCAAGATACATATTCAAATGAAAGATACATATATTTCAGCGGTGTCAAAATGTAGTTCCTGAACTACCATTCAAGCTAGGAGATGAAAAATGAGCTTTTGAGCTGTTGCTGATGCTGAAAAATTAGTTCGAGCAACATGTATCTAGGTAGACATTTGGAAATATTTGTAATAAACGAGAGTAATTATAGAATATCGAAGAAAGGATTGCGTGGTCAGATTTACCTCTATTTTCGTGCTTAGATCTTGCATTTTGTTGCTCCTGACGCAGTTTGCCACACCGAGATATCCCGCGAAGTACAGTGCATCAGACTTTGTTCATCCAATTTGAAAAAACTCAAACTTGAATCACCGATATGGATTTAAACTACGTTTTTATTTTCAGTGAGAGAGATGAAGTTCGATGAAATGAACTATTTGGTACATGGAAATAACTCGGTACTGATGTTCATCGATCTCTGGATGGTAGCTCACCCTGTGAGGATCCTGCATGTTGTATACACCGTGATATTCGGTTTCATCTACACATTTTTCACCTTAATTTACTATACTGCTGGTGGAACGAGTAGGTGAGTTCGTCTTTGCATAATCACGATAATTTTTTGATGAAACAGTCGACAACAAAAAAAATGTTTTCAAACTTCCATACCGAATTTCAATGTTTAGTGAATGAATCTCCTATTATTCTGAGGACTGAAGGTGATATTACTTACTACAGTGAATTGATAAAGATTGCAAAACTGCGGTATTACGTTTAATAAATTATACAGGGTGTCCTTAAAAGGTCTTTACAAAAAGCTACCACATATTCTTCAGACCAAAACAATTCGATACAAGCAAACTTACCTCAGTAAAAAGTTGCTTAGTTTGGGCGCTAGACGGCTCTGAAGTTGAAATTTTCAAATCGATTTTGCTTCATAACTTTTGAACGGCCCATGAGATTTTTTTCAAATTCGGTACGTTGGCATAGACTCATCGGGCAATGGAACTCATATCATAATCATAATGAATATCATTCCATGGGCGTAGAACTTGATTTTTTCAGTAAATAAACATCTAAAACTCCTACGCCAATGGAAAAAAATTAGTTTCAATATGAAATCTAAATTATTCAACTCATTCACTACAAAAAAGGTACTCTTGACAAAAGTCGATTCCTCTCATGGTTTCGACAAAATTTTAATTTTAGTGATTTAGAGCATAATTAATAATGAAACGATTAACAGATATTTCATAAAAATTGTTCAAAATGTTCACCATTTTCACGTATACAAAGATTTATACGACGCAAAAAGTTGAGATGTACTTTTTGCATAGGTTATTTCTATTGAAAATAAGTAGCACTGGTTTTTTTTTCTGAAGACTATTATTATCTGCTCGAAAACAGTGATATTCGCATTCTTGGTTTCCATAGTTTCATCTGTGTTGATTTGTCGAGTTTTATTGACGTTGATTGTTGATATCGGACTTTTCTGATTTATCATGGCCGTACAATACACCAATGAAGAATACACCGATATGTTATTGGTATTCGGATATTGTCAAGGAAATGGTCGAGAGAGTGTGAGGGTGTATTCGGCAAGGTTTCCAAATCATAATTTGAGATCAAATGATCAGTATCATTTACAAGATTCAATACTAGCGCTATGGAAAAACAATTTTCATTGAAGCTGTAAATCCGTTTAATAATGCACGATAATTTTGAAGACATCACCGAGTGCGACTGTATTCAAATCTAGGTTGAGAAAAATGTACTCCAATTGTTACATGGAGAGAAGGATTCGTTAATAAATTTGGCTGGAATTATTCATTTGAACAAATTAATCATTTCCTCTGTTAGTTATATTGGATGGACTTCTTGGTGCAATTTTCATATATTCTTGATTTGAAAATATGTTGATCAAACTGAATTATCTCGAATTCATATTGAATAAATGATAATAGCGACGCAAATAGCATATATATCTTTGAATTGAATGATTCAAATCTATCTTTCCAAAACTATGGGTATCGAATGAATCATTCATCAATTTACTTCGAACTCATGATCATTTCACCTTCAATACGTGATCGAATGAAACAAAGGAATCTCCTCAATTCATTCTTTTCGATCAGTACCCAAAATTATCGCTCCTGAACTACATTTACATGGATTTTTATATTCAACTGCGTTGAAATATAATTCACTGAATCAGAATAGAGTTTATTGTGTTAAAAAAAATACATCAGAATAATCCTCCGTTCGAGTCATACTTTACCAGTCAAGTGATGATCTAATTCCATCAAATCGTCCTCCAAAGTTGATTCAATAAAATATTTCACTTCACTGATTGTCTTGATATTATCAAGAATTCGGGTAATCCATCTATTTTTTACATTCTGGATTCTAGAATTTGCTCGATTCAACAATTTCCCACATTCCGGACAACAAAATCAATTGGATTGAATGACTGTGTACGTCGAAATGAAGCGTAAGGTAGTTGGCTGAATATAATAGTGTTCATCCAAAGAATATTCAGTTGATGGATGGAAACCTTGATTTCGCTGTATATTTTGTCGTGAATACGAGACATATTCGGTTAATCGAAATGAATATCGCTTGAATCAACGATTTCTTTTTTTCGGTGTAGTTTCGTATTGTTTGTTCGTTTGTTCAAAAACGCAATAAACAAACTCCAAACAGCACAAAATTCTATTCTGAGGATTATCTTGAGAAAAAATAAGTTGTTCTCTACACAACTACTTTACTCTGAAACCAGAGTCTCAAATGTGAAGAGTCTTTACATTCTACAAAGCTTAACCTGGAGTTATAAACAAAAAATAAACTAGGTTCCCAAAAATCTAGGGCTACGAGATTTTCCAACGATCTTACAAAAAATTTACCTAGATTCAGCATATCTCATACGCTAAGAACCATATTTTATTTAGGCGCCAAAATATATAACTCCCTGCCGACAGAAATGAGAGAATGTGAGAGTCTCAACGAATTCAAACTTGCAAGTAAATCATGTCTCCCAAAATCAGCATATTGTAAATATATTCGAATGAAAAAAACGTTTGTTTTTGTATGATATCATCGGTAAAATCTCCTTCTCCATCCAACAGTTTCAAATTTCAAATTTGAAATCTAAACAAACCAGACGAAGAAACAGTAGTATAAACATTGATGTGATATAGATAATATGTTGTGAAACTAGTGATAATCAATTCGAAAATACCAGTTAAATTGAGACAGGCTGGCTGAAATGGTAGAAATGCAACACAAGCCCTCCAGGCTTAGGCATTTGCACCAAATTAGCCAACCATGTGATATAATTCAATTTTAGATTAATTTTATGATCGCAACATATATATACCTCATTACTGAATAAACTGAAACTGGAACTTTTTCAAGAGTATTATAATTTGAAGTTGAATATTTCACATTTTTGTTTTAGGGACGGTTCTCGCCTTATCTATAAAATAGTGGACTGGGGCAATCCCCTTGGCACGTCCCTCACATGCCTCGGCGTCATAGTATTTCTGGTTGTACTTCACATGGCGGCTGTTTGGGTTTCTGTTATGAGGAGGAGACTAGACGAGAGATATTGCAACAAGGAGCAGTGTCCGCCTGCGATGTCAGAAACGAAGAGTCAAGCTGCATATGTAAATGAAGGAATGTCAGTTGATGTAGTTTGATGACCTATCTGTAACTTGTAATGCAATTTTCTAGTCGTGGAATCGTCGCCTCACAAGAGTTAAAACGTGATTGCAGATTTTTTTCTGTCATGTTCACCATGTGTGAATTCCTCGGAAGGAGGAACTCGGATATTTTTATTCTGTAGGGCAGCTCAAGTGATATGTGGATCAAAGGTAGAAAATTATCTGAAGCGTGTAAAACATCAATTTAGTTATGATCGAATATTATATTATTCATACTGTTCATTTTTACCCATGAAGTATTAACTCCCAACTACCCCAACTCCCTACTGGTGGAAGGCGATTGACTCCCAGGGGCTCGGGAGAAGCCTCAAATTTCACCTTGGTCGTTTCAGATTACTTCAGCTTCAAAGGCTTCTATGCAAAAAGTCGACTGGATCGCCTAATAGGGCTAAGCCACTTTTGATTTTGTGTTCATCAGCATGTAATATCCTAGATTTATTTCGATTAGTTATCTCTAACTATTCAATTTTTGTACCTAGGAAATATAAAGATTTTCGAAGATACCTACCAAGAATTTCATTCGTCAGAAAAACGAAAATTCTACAAGTTTCTACAGAACCCGGCAGAAAAACAACGTATATCCGATCTCATACCGAACCCAAACACTTATTTGCCACATGGTTTTGAGTTTCTTTTCGTATTGAAATTGATCTCCTAATTCATGTCATATATTATTATTGCTCAAATCTATATTTGGGACACCCTGTATACATCCAGAACGCCATTGTGAATTCGAAATGATCTTGCGCAAGCTTCAACAATAACTTTACCAATTGGGTGCAGAAAAACTCGTTTCCAAACATTTCTTCTTTTGTTCACAATCGACGTGTGCAAAAAATGTGTTCACTATTATAGTCATACGTGGGTGAACTAGATACGATTGAACAATTACATAGATGTTGTTTTCATCGGTTAACGGTACAAAGAAAGGGAATACCTGTTTTAATTAATAAAAAAGAGAGACGGAAAATGGTAGGATGCAAAAATCATGCCACCGCAATGGACACTAAACTGAAAGACTGATCCAGTACCGGAGATGAGGAGTGGCCAAGAGTCATAACTAGGCGAAAAATCTCCAACAGATATTTCTCTGCTACTTACGGTAAAATCAGATTGACATCGTGGTAAGCCAATAGCAAACTTTCCGTCTATCGAAAAATTGTCTTCAGGGTCGCAAATGAGTCAGTACTTCAATTCAAGTAGTTCATAACAATTTAGGAAAAGAACTTCTACAGAAAACACTTGGAAAATTTGGAAATCTGAGGTTGCTTACATAATACTTCAACAACCATGGAAGATGTTCAATGATACGTGATAATTATTCTCAAATGATCAATTTAAAACATCGTTTGGTTCAATATCAGCTATTATAGGTTTTACCTACGTGTAAAGCACACCTGTATTTGCATTGTTTGATGTTTGTGAATGACCATGTCTAGCTGACCCATTTACCTGATTCAGGTAGGTTGGGTTGGTTTTTCTTCCTATTCGGATGTATTATTCTCATTCGTCATTTTTTTCTCAAAGCCGAATCTTCTAGAACTGATTACAGTAGGTATCTGTTTGCATTTTGTAATTACGGTATCCTTGTGTCTTAGCAACATCTTCGCCACTGGATCAACAGACTGAACTGAGCCGGTTGCCAGTTTGCTAATGGCAATCTTAAGGGGACAGTAGTGAATAAAAAACAGGGCCGGTCTAACGGTCTTCACTTTAATTGGACTGATCTGAAATGCTAAAAATCGTCGGCGAAATATTTTGTAAATACCGGTAGAGTAAACGCGAATGTCGCTTACGTTTTTCAAGCAAGTTGGCTTTTTTACTGAAAATATTTGTCTGTCTCCTTTAATTTCCATTGTTCGGATGTTCGGCCTTTGTTTGTACCAAAACCGAGTTCAGCTCGAGAATTTCCCACTGTGGACCAACATTTGTGAGTACAGGATGATCAGCAAATATATTTCATCATAAGTTGGAAGAAGGTTAGGTATTCAGTAATATGAGATCGAAAGTTTAGTGAAACCGAAACAGGAACTTCGTTTCATCAGGATAAGGTACACGCGTAGCATGAAGACGACTGATGAGCAGTTTCAAATTCTGTCACTGAAAGACCCAGTCGCTAACGCTAGTGGAATTGTTCTTCATTTCATTTAGGGTGATGGATCTCAACTCAACCAAGGGACTATAATTTCATTGTAAATGTGGCTTCAGTTGGCTTCCACTAAGCCGTAGCCGTGATAAATTCCGTTGTAGGAGTTTGTTCTCATGACTCAATGCTCGTGGGTTTTGATTATGCTATACAGAGCCTATACGAGCCTGGAAAAAGTGCTCCAAGTGCCAGCTGGTCAGATTAAAATTTTATGTACTATAGTTATAGCACAAGGTACTCACGTCACACCGGACAGAAGATGTTGTCCCCGAGTAAATAGATTGTGGTGAAATTTAATGAGACACTGCTGTCTGTATAACAAATGTGCTTTAGCTCCACTGTTTTTTGGTAGTACCGGTCCTGTTACAATCTGCGAAATTTAGAGAGAGAGTGATGCAGTGTCAAAGTTGCCGGTCCAGCCAGAACGAGCAGAAGCAGCCGGCAGAGGACCACTTAGCCTCAAAGTGGTACTCGCTTTCATAGTTGGTAATACGCTCGCACGTCGTACTACATGATACCGAGTGATCGACCACTCTGGTACTCATCCGGCTGTCGTTTCAAGGATTTCCAATTTGCAGTTAGTTACGCAGGCGGTTTTTAGATCGCTGTATCTCTGTCTATATAGATATACCATCGCTTCTTTGGCTCCCTGTGACAAAGGAGCGGCGAACAATTGAAGTCCCCAGATCGGGAAATTATTCTCCCCGATCAAAATTTCCCTCCTCCTTGATATGTCACTGTGAACTGTAGCGAATTATCACGTCTTACTGACAGGCCTTAATAAACAATCATAGACATGAAAGAGAAAGTTATTGCGATTAAATGTATCTATCACGCTGATCTGTTTTATTGGGTGAGTATATTCGTGGTTTCACAGAAGTTACATCTAAGACACGACGTTTCGTCGATTATTTTCTATACATAATATCCATCGATTCGCCAGATCGAATTTGAAATCTAATGAACTGATTGATCATGATGATACTTGTAAATAGCTCAATCAACCTCAAGAATCACGAGTGCCAGTGGCGTACAGAATCGTCATGAAAGATCAAATTTTGAAGCAGATCAGCGAAGTTGATACGACATGAAACTACTCATTTGTGATAGTTCCAAAACTTGCCTATTGCGACTGTGCGACTGCATTTATTGCCCGGTTTTATTGAATTCTGGTCAAATTAGATTACAGAGAATTCAGAACTCTTGTCTACGATTCGCATTCAGAACGTGCAACTCTGATCACATTCTTCCCTTGCTTTCAAAATCCTCAAAAAACTCAATCTGTCAACATTGCGCAGGCTCCATCTCTTAATTTTCGTTCATAAAATTCTTACGTGAAATCGGCAGAGTTCTTTTGTCGATTCCATGAAATAGGAATTATTTTGCCGATTACGTCAATTGCGCAATTTCAGAAATTCAGCGTAACGAATACATAAATTTCTATTCAATAATTGTCACATATACTGTCACATATACTGTCACATATACTGTCATATATTGTCAACAAGTGAAACTGTTGTTTGTAGATCAATAAACTTCGCTCAACAATAGATTTGAGAAAATAATCTCATGACTGAAATTGTCGTGTTTTTTGAAACAATGGCGTGACACATCGAAATGTTTCGACAATGCCAAAAGTCATGTGATCTTTCATCGCTGCGTCTTTTTGTCATGGTCGAATCAATTCCTCTCTCTCTAAGCTCGATCTACCAGAGCTATATATATGTATAATATCATATCTTCGGGTACGCCCATGTCTTGCGAGAATACCCAACAACAAACCGGCAGACCCACGGCTCGAGGCTCGAGCTCCAGCCAGTCGCAAGCAAGAAAGAAGACGGCGGACTTGTTACTCAGTAGTGTGCATTTGTGCAGTTGAGGTGGTCGCGATTGCCAGCTGATGTTCTCGGGGCACTGACACTGTGACATCTCCGCAGTCCGAACTCTGCGTCGGAGGCCGGGAAGACGGGCAAGTAGAAGAAGAAGAAGAAGCCGGAGCCGATCGCGGCCGGGATGCCGTCCCGCCGGTGGTAGCAGGACCCCTTGATGCGGAGTGCATGTTCGGGCCGCGACATCGCATCGCGGCGCATTCTCGAACCTTCCGGCGATGCTTCTGGGGTGACTCCGGCCGGCGCATCCGCTCCCAGGACTGACATGATGGTGTACCCGGACCCCCAGTGGACTTGCTCAGCAACGGCACCCATGGTTCAACTTTACGACGACGTGGGTTACCGAGGTGAGACGATCGCTATGAACTGGTTGAACGCTGCGGCACAACAGAAAGTTCGCGAAAATTTTCATTAGAACATACCCCGTACGCTATGAGATATCTTGATAGAATGTCCTCAGTCCTTAGTACGATGAAATTCGTCACCAACTAGAGTTATCTGCCGATTTAAGGACTTGTCTCAGCAATAACATAAAATAGGTCGTTAAAATCATAGAATATATGAAAAGAACAGAGTTACTGAAGGAGATTTGAAAAAAAAAATGAGCATGTAATGAACTCGACTCATAAAGGAAATGAATATGGCTAATGACCCTAGAAGTCGACGCCAAAAACCTGAAAAAAATATTGATAGAATTACAAACTTGATGAATACTCAATTATTATAATAAATGTGTATAATATACCTCTCAAATGGCAGAATTCAAGTCAAATCCTGATACGTATCATACGTATCAGGTGCTACCTCAAGGGCTACAATCAGAACTTGCTGTTCTATTCAACCCAGAGAAAAAATCAACAATTATACTTGAGTATGTACGTCCACACGAAACTTACATATTATTCAAATCCAATACAATCAGTAATTTCGAAAAGTAGAGAATATTTAGGTCCAATTGGGCCATGTTTGCCAATGATCATACCATACCTATTACAACTGTTGAAAAACCTGACACAGTCACAGAAACTGTTTATACAGTAAATGACAATGTCTACCTGTTATCTGATATTTCTGATATTCGAAAATACTGTAAGATGAATAGTCAAAATCATGAGTATAATGTGGGGATTTGTTAGCAGAAACACACCTTGCTCAAACTCCCTATATCGTCCTACACCTCAGTATGTGTTTTTAATTGATTCAACCTCTATTCGAATGTGCATTTTTGAGATGCTCTCATGTACCATGGACCTACCTGTAACTAGCATGACTCATAGGTAGACCCATGAGGATACTTTCGGATGCGATCTATATTTCTTGCCGCATTGGAATTCTATGAAACCTCAAAATCGAGCAGAAGCCGTCATACGAATGCGTGATAATTAACAAACATGACAATTTTTTTTCATTCGCTGTAAGAGTTTTCACTCTGTTCTCAATGTTTTACATCTTTTACAACTTTCAATATGCCACATAATGAAAATATTTGTGTCGTCAAATAATTTGAAAAACATTCTGAAGTCGAAAGACATAAGAAGTTTGCAAGCAAAAAATTTGGAGCAATATTTCACCAAAACCGACATCATATATTAGATACTTTTTGGAGGTAGGTACTTGTTTTTGTTTCCCACCGTTTGACGTGATGGAAAGACTGATGAATTGAAACTCTAATACTCACCCATATCCCTTCCTGCCAAAATCTATTTTATCCATACGAATTGGAATAGATCAAAATATCAAGATCTGAAAGCCAATTTGTTTAGTCCTACAGGGCCATCCCCTTTCCTTTCGCTTTTCTGCTGGGGTTTGTACACATGTAGACCCGAGTGTAGACCATATTCTCATTATTCTGCAATTGATTCCTTTGATTTAGAAACGCTGTATTAGATGTCCATGCGAGAGTTGCCCAACTAATCCAATGTGAACTGCACGATTCCATATATCAAAGTCACAAACGGATAATGCTCTCGAAGCTCCTTGAATCATGTCCATCTGTCAAACTGTCCAGTGAGAATGTAATGGAGTAACAAAAACACAACATCGGTGTTATCAAAGAGCTGCGGTCCAATAAATCGAGAACACTCGTAGGCTTATGTGCCATGCACAAAGAATTGAAGGACCGTTAAAATGTTCATTACTTGCATAATGAACTGACTTTTTGCACCGTCAAGTGGCGAGCTAAGATGCCAATATAATAATAATGGCTCAACGTCGTAAAAACATTTATCTGCTTCTTACAAAAATTCGCATCATCCTTCGCGAGTGCACCAAATATTCTGGAATTGATAAAAAACGGAACAAAATATCGGAAATAGATATTTTTTCGTCGAATTTAATGGTTACGCATCTGGTGAGCTCGGAGCCAACTGGGGAGTACCGCAAGGTTCAAATCTAGAACCGTTACTATTCACAATATTTATTAACGAACTGCTAGCCGTCCTGGATAATTGCATACTTTTCGCAGACGAAAAAAAATTATTGGAACAAGTGAAGACAGTTAGGGGCGTTGGTCTACAAAAAGACATAAATGATCTTCATTAATGGAGTAGTGAAAAATACTATATTCCAATATAAAATGTCCTATCCAAATCGTACTTGGGATTTATTATGAGGAAAACTTTCCGATTCAAGAACATACATATAATTAAATTTTAATTATACTCATACTCTAGTGAGAGCAAAACTTGAAGTTGCATTCGTATAGCTCAAAATATTGTTCAATAGTCAAATCATCAATTAGAACAACAGAAATGAGAACTCATTTTGAAATTATATCACTGGATCAGAGACGTAGCGTCACATTTAGTATAGTGTTTTTCTATAAAGTCATTTGTGAGAAGATTGATTATCTCGAAATGTGCAATATTCCCATGAAACTGTCATCTAAATCCACTCTTATAAACATGCTTCGACTAGCGAATCGGCCAAATGGTCATCAGCGCAAAATCTTTTCCGTGACGACATTGTTTTCAATTGAAGTATAAAATATTTAGTACTGTAATATACATATATGTGAATGTAGGAATTCATAGACCAACCCTAATTGAACCCCTATTTTTATTTACCGTCCTTTTCTCTTAGGTACTCATCGTGTATCTAAACCCACTTTTCAGACATCCATATATTCCGTGTATAGACATTATATAGACATGGAGATGGTTAATTTTTCTGCCTTCATCGAATCAATTTTTGTGAGTCCACGGGTACTTCTGATCCTTCCGTGCACTGACATTACACTAATATTCAGAAGCATTCTTCTACCTCTTTGTTAGCGTTATCAGAACGTAACGTGACATTGCCAGACAGTAAAAAAGTAGCAAAAGCAGCATACATTTAGTATGAACTTTAACTTGCACTACTGAAACGTTCAAAAACTGGCTCCGTACAGACATTAAACGCTGCCGCCGGCTGCTTGTGATGTTTCCGATTAGCCCACTAATGCCTTAATGCCTTTCGTTCTCATGGCCGATCATCATAAAAAAGTGTGTAATTGACCTCATGCAACAATAGTTTCACATGTCCGAAGAGAGTTTTTGGACGTTCGAATTCTGAAATTGCGATTCTATTACGATTGCATTCTCGAATTCCCATACCCAGTGACGGCTCGTGCCCTCAGAACCTAGGTCGGTCAGGGTAGATTTTGCTCTAGTTAGTCAGCTCGTAAGTTTTTTTTGTACAACATGATGAAATTACAAGTTTCTGCTACAATAAAATGACTCTCAAGCAAAGAATATCCTGTTGAAAACGTAATGTCAACTCAAAAAAACAACATGATTCTCGAACAAAAAAGAAATATGAATTCACTTGAAATCATAAGGTCAACTCAAAACTCTATTTTGTGTCAATATCATTGAAATATTTGATTCACTCGTTTTTCTTACAAGCATATTTGCAAATTAAATGAGTTTAAAATTGAAATTTTACATAGAAAATCAGAATCTATAGATAAGTGCACTTCTACACTTCTGAAAAGACTCATTATGAAAGCTAAATATCGAAAGAACACATGCATATGTATCTATGAAGTATGAGTTGTAATATAGTCAATGGGCCGAGCAATGATCCTTGAATTGAATGATCTTTGAATTGATTTCGAAATGACAACTTCCTTTGTTCTGTACCTCACAGAAGATTTGATCAATTAACATCTCCAAATGGGACTGAAAGGTAGGCGTACGCAAAACTGAAAAATTAAAGTAGGTAGGAATGAACTCCAACTTCCCTATTTCGCTCCGGAAAGAAGATATAAATTGTTGATTTCTCGCCAAGTACGTTACCCATACCATTCACTTTTCACGACATGAATATAAAAATATTTCTCGACAGCCACATTGCATTTTTAACGGGTTCATCTCGATGTATTTGGAAACTGTAATTCTTACTGTAAAGTTGAGTAATGCTTTCTTGCGTACATTTCTGTCTCTTGTTTGCATTTAATGGAATCTTCCCATTACAAGTAAATCAAAGTGCGACTTAGTGAATAGGTTCCATGGCTTGATTCCTATCATTACCTTCACCATATGACGAACGGTATCTATATAGGCATTCAAAACAGTTACTCAAATACCCTCAAGTTGAACAAAGAGAATGTAGGTACAATGAAATAGCAGACACGAAAAAACTCTGAGTCTACAAGAGATTAGGTTGGTTCATACATCGGTAGGCACCTCCGGAATACAAGTGATGTGACGGCGTTAGAAAATAAACGTACAATCTCGCGTACAATTCATAACAACAAGCATGTACATAGTACACCTCCTGTATACATATAATACCTATATCATGAAAATTCGCGAATCCAAAGTACTGGATCTTCACGAAATTATTATTTGTATATTATTTCAATTGTTGAATTGAATGTTATTAATGCATTGAAAATTCATTATCATGTATTGTTCTATACAGACCAAATTTCTTCACTACCAAGTCTCAACCTTCTGATCCAATATTTTAATCTCTTTTCGCGAATGAACTATTCGTTTATTATCGATATGGTCACAAAATCACCTCTGCATGATCATTATTGTCCAATGAGTGCCCTTAAGCAATATGGATGCCATTTAGGCCATTATTTTATGACAATAAAAAATACTATCTGTTAATTCCCACATGATCCAAATTACAGTTTCATCAAATGTCAAAACCGAGGTCGAAACATAATAAGAGCTAGAAATGAAAATTATATATTTCGTGCTCGATTTCCTGAAACGCGAATTTTTGAAACTCTTCTGATATAATCTCCTCAATTTTGTTACAGTTAACGTTGTGGAGGCGTTACAGGAATTTTGGCAAATGAAACAAGCAAGGGGAGCAGACTTGCGCAATGGAGCGCTTGTGATATATGAGTCTGTTCCATCGAATGCTCAACCTTACGTTTGTTATGTTACATTACCAGGTGGATCATGTTTTGGAAGCTTTCAGGTTAGTTACTACTGCTATTACTGACCGTATTCGATATTTGAATCCATATAGGAATAATATCACCTACCCATCAATTCAAAATAATGACTGAAATTATTCTAATCATCTTAGACATTGAGTTTCATGACACATTATATCGTTTCACGAATTTCCTAGATATATAATATTCAATATACCTGGGTTCATTATTTTGTGAATTATATTTTCGGCTTTTATAGTAACAATTCATAATCATTTTAATGGAGCTATGATAAATTATTGATATAATAATATCCCCTATGATATGTTCCAGTCTATTCTATCTTCACTTTCAGAACTGCCCAACCAAAGCTGAAGCTCGACGCAGTGCGGCAAAAATAGCTTTAATGAATTCAGTGTTCAATGAGCATCCTTCCCGTAGGATATCGGACGATTTCATAGAAAAAGCTGTTGCTGAAGCCCGTTCCTCGTTCAAAGGTGAGAACAACAGTTCTTCATTTTTAGATACACCTACATGGAAAACAGTGAAAACGCTACATAGTGAAAAACGCTGATCACTTATAGACTTCTTTGTTCAAATGATAATTCATTTGACAGTTCATTGACGCCCAAGCAATATTACAGGTCATATCAATACCAGAAGATACATATAAGCATGTTATTATTCCTTTCCTACAGATGCTTTTCATTAATAATAATGTGAATTCTCTGTGGGAATCCACACAACGATAGCCATCTAATGCCTCCTCTTAGCGGACAAAGAGTAGTGAGAATAAATATCATGAGTAGGAAAATGTGATTCTTAATGGATAGCTTTCATTGAAAAAGGATATAGGGAATTATTTTCCCATTCCTCATAGATTGCCTACTGTGTGATTATAGAGTGATCATGCATGATGGGTAGTTTGTTAACATCTACCTAGGTGCGTTCAGATTGCAAGACTGAAAATTTATTGAAACCATAATATTATCCTGCTACTGAAATCCCCAAGTTCATGTGCCTACCACAGCGACCTTATTCATTACGGTCATTGAAAGTGCCAAAGTATTCAATGGTTGCATTCATTGTTCATCTCATAATACGTCCACAACATCACGTACCTCGTAGACATTTAGCGAAAACGACAACTCCAACTGCACAGGCACTGATAAATTCGACAGCTGAAGTCTACGTTCCAGGGAAGGAAAAAATGCCTACGGAGACTGAAATATCATCTGTACTATACTTGAACATTATACCCAACACTCTTCTGACTGCGTTTCGAAGACTCTTCACTTGAATGCTAATGAATATTTGTGATCGAGCGCAACGATCACGCGCGAATGATGCCTAATAGTTATTCAGAGTATTGAATGAAAGATTTGTTGTTGACAATTAGTGATAATTAAGAAATCGAGGAATTATTATATTATTGGGGATGGAATCTATTCGAATTTCGCCCCTGGAGATGACATTTACATTTGGTCTTGTGACAATCACACTGCCGAAACGTTTTGTCGTTGCCGTTTATTTTTGAATTTCACTCAATTGTGATGCTCTCACCCTGCGGCCTCCCGGGTTCTGCCGATATCACCTATTTGATACTCTGATATGAGGGCTTCGACTGTTGTGCTAACATTCTTTCTATGAACTTGACAGAAATCATCGTGTTTTCAAAAATAAGCGGCTACACTCAGGATTAAAGTTCAAGACTGGTCATTGTATTATTCATCATTGAAAAATTCAAATGGCAAATGATAAAAAACAATCAGTAAACTAATTGTTTGCGAAGTAACTAGAGTGCTGAATATTAGGTGATTTAGCCTGTCTGATAGGGCGCAGAACGTTTGGTGATTTAGCACCCGGGTATCGGTGCCCATCGTGCACAAAAAAGTTTATGCCCCGTATATTATATGTACCTACCTAGGAATCTTAACATTTCAAAAATTTTTATACATCAATATTCAACAAATTAAGTATACTGTATTATATTCATTTATGGAAACCTATTTATTTTTCAAACGCAGATACAAAATAAAATGTCACTGTCAACATTCCGATATGAGTATAGCTATTAGATCTCAGTATGAAAAATGTAATTCTCTTTCGTTCACTGGATATTCCTTAGGTTATTTTGAACATTTAAACATTATACCTTTTCCGGACTTGCCCACTTCATATAATCTTTGAGGTTAGAGAATACGTCATCCATGAATGGTGTAAAAGTATGAAATATCATTTTAGGGTAGGTAGATGAGTAATCGAAATAAATTCGCTTCTTTTCATCATTCTGTTCTGTGTTACGATTATAACCCTATAATGAACGTTCGCCTCGCTATGTGCAAGTATAGTCAGTCTGGTCCGTATGACCAACTACCTATACCGCACTCCTCAGACCCATCGCGTACCGTTCGGTACCGAGGCACATATAGATGGGATAACACGTTCGAGTTTTAACGTATCATTTGCCATACATACGCTATTGCGCGATCTGCTTTTTCGTACCTGGTATCATCCCGTATCTTGAGCAATTTCGCCGCATTGCTACGTGTTTGCGACTCGCTTTTTTTTGAGAACATCAAAGGCCCGACGGGGAGTCATCCAACTGTTATTCATTTCTCGAACCGTGACATTAATCACAATGACAATCAATCAAGTTCCGACGGTCACTTTTCTAGTGATTTCCTTTCTCATCCAATTTATGATGAATGAAAGAGATATATTTTGATTTGTATTTCCACGAGTGTAACATATTCTTTATTCCTCGTATGTTTTTGATAGGCGATAACGAAGAAGTCGATAACCCTAACACTGGCATTGGCGCCTTTCGATTCATGCTCGAGTCAAACAAAGGCCGCACGATGCTAGAGTTCCAAGAACTGATGACGGTGTTCCAACTCCTCCACTGGAACGGCAGCCTCAAGGCGATGCGCGAAAGGCAATGCAGCCGGCAGGAAGTGGTGGCCCACTACTCGAATCGCGCGCTCGACGATGACATGCGGTCGCAGATGGCGCTGGACTGGATAGCGCGGGAGCAGGAGTGCGCGGGCTCGCTGCGCAAAGAGCTGAACCAGGCTGAGAGGGAGCTGGAGTCTGCGCGACTCGCCGGTCGCGAGCTGCGGTTTCCCAAAGAGAAAAAAGACATACTGATCTTGGCCCACAGTCAGGTCAGTGTGAGTTGAGAGTGACGGACTTGTTGGAAATGGAGATATATGTATATTGGTGGACTCTTCATGGATGAGAATAAGAAAACTTCTGGATGGTTTCATGGCAGTACCAGAGTTATGCAGTGTGAATGTGTTCGAGTATAATTCGTCAGATTGAAATTCAGAGGACGTTGTGTTAGTCTTCCATATGAATTATGTGTCGTTACTTTTTCCAATGAGGGAGAACGCTTTTGATATTAATTACAGTAAAAACTGTAATTCCACAGTTCTCTACTTCTTGAGTTCCTCAATTCCTATCTGTGGTGGAAAAGCTACCGTTTTCAAACTAAAATTCAGGTGTCAGCATCACTAGTGACCGTGAAAGATGAAACCCATGAGCCTCATGACTAAACAACCTCCAAGAATTCGAAGAATATTAATATTGTTTGTATAGAAAATATGAAATACCTATTTATTCTTCCTGCGACCATGAAAACAGCGGATGCCCATTTCACTATAGCAAGATATAGATAGATATTTTATTTTATCTAGAAATTTTAGTCTGCTGTATTTTGGCTTGCGTGGTAGCTAATGAGCGAAAATGACTAGAAACATGATGATATTATACCAGGTTTCATAAACACTCATAATGCACATAATTTGAATATTCATGGTCGTAGGAAAAAAAGTGTACATAATTCGTTGGCAAGTGTATTTTTTGCACTCGTTACATTTCCAAACTCGCCGATACGCGGCTTGTGCTGAATACCTGCTTGTGCGGAATATGTCACTTTCCGCACTAGTTATAGTATACTATTTCAACACACAAAAACATCGAACTGATTTCATATATAATATGAGCATTCATATCTAATTCATGAAATTGAAAATCATATCTACTACCTTTTGTGAAAACGGATAGCAGAAAGAATGTGCATGGGAAAATAAATATCCAAGCAGAAGGTTTATGAAGCCAATAACGGTCCAGATTTGCAGCATGTGGGCTGAGACTATGATAGGTATACTATATTTCAAAGACCCATAAACATAATTCGTCAACGATTGCCATAATAATAAGTTTATTCAACGATGTGGTGAACACGGCACCATTATGATCATCTGCTACCAAGCAAGATCTGTGGCTCTGAAAGTTGATTGATGGCTTTCAATGGTGATTCAATAGCAGTTCATAGAACCAGCTGTCAAAAACGAATTATTCTAATGGTTTTGGGTACAAGTATTATGAGAAAACACTGTTAGCCAAGGTGATAGTGTGGCTACTCTTTGGTTCATTATTTCATTGAGACTGTTTTACTGTACGTAAATTATTTCATTGTTCATATTGTATTATATAGGATAACTGTCGAATTACTGCAAGGTTTCTTATTGCTTTAATATCGAATAATATGATTTTTCGCTTATATATGTATACAATTCCATTCTTCATTTCCATATGAATCGATCTGAATTGACTGAACAAGGCGCTTAAAATTGATTGTTTCTTCACAATGATACCGAAGATTTCGATGTAGTTTCTTGTCACCTTTTATTATCATTTATAATGATCATCTTCATATTATCCACCATCTGAATCAAAATGATGCTTCAAGAAAACAATCGATATCCGTTCAGTCATCATCGATATCTCTGTTTTATACCTTTACATGAATCAAGCATACTACACACCGCTTCATCTGTACTCATGAATACTTACCTATTTATCACACTTTCTAATTTTATCAATAGGGCAACTAAGTTGGTAGTTAGTAATTTTTCTCAAATATCTCATACATGAATCCTATGTATGCAAGGTGGCATGAAAAAACCAAAACAGAGGCATCGTCAATAACTTCATCAACTCTATAGAAAAAAGAAAACACTTCGAAAACTAGAGACTTAGATGTGATGTAGCCTTCCCAGAGCATAATGGTGAGATAGAGTCAAAATCACAACTCTTGCTCGCCACCAGAATTAGGCGTACCAAGTTTTGTGGTTGGTGTTATCACCCAAGAGTGTGCGAGAGAAAATTGCCATTCGACATCTACGTCACATCGATGCGATATATATTGGTAAATTAATAAGCTATATTTCCGTAGTCTTTGGGGATAACAGGTATTGATGAATTATTGATAAAAAACGAGTGGTATATGATCTGGGTATGAATTTTACACTAAATGTAATCATTACGAAATATGTGCCCCTGTATGTAATGAAAAGTTGCCCATAGTTGCCAACATTATTGTTTATATATACATATTTCTTTCTCAGTATACATATCTTGTCTATATGAATATTATACTTATATATTTGCATTATAACCTGTGATAAAAAAATGTCGAAACAATTTGACAATGTAATGTGAGACACTCAGATTTTATTGGAACTATCATTGATTGAAACTATGAAGAAATGTGCATCATCGAGTGTGTCCAAAAAACTCAAGAATTTGAGTTTGTACTTTCATGTAGAATATTTCTCAGAGAAGGAGTCGTTATATTATTTTGGATGAATCTTGTCAAGTTGCTCGAGAGGCATAATTCAGAGATGAAGTGAAACGATTTTTGCAACCATACCTGGTATTAGGCACCTCTACTTGCTGAACTCTCATCATATAGATTGATTGAGTTAATATCGCTATTGCTGAATGATATAACTATTGCTGAATAAATATTTGAGTTTATCGAATGGAATTGATCGTGTTGTATTTTATTACATCGCACCCTGATGACGACACCCTGATGCCCTATATGTCTCAGATTATACAATATTATTTAGAAGAAATAAATGTTCTAAACTATATCGTAACTATACCGTTGAGGCCAGTGACAAAGGGGGATGTAAATAATATAAAGAAGCTCAACCAAATATTGTAGTTTCCTTTCAATGAATCACTATACGTAAAGTATGTACAAACGCTATTATAATCATTTTTCAGTTTTTCACTGATTTCTCTTCTGATTTTTTTTTGATATAGAGAGCGTATTGGATTGAAATAATGTGTTCATTTTTGGTCAGAATTTTGAAATCGAAAATATGAGAAATTCGTTTTTCGAGCTTTCTGTTGAGCCAAAATATCAATAAGAACGTTCTCGAAATTTTGAAATGAATATAAAAAAAATTCTGCCTCTGGGAATACGAATGAAGAAAATTTCTATGCCAAAATATTTCATTGTTCCTGTTTTCTTGACAAATTCAAATGTATCTCCTCGAACATTATAGGTTTCCCTTTTGTGTTGTCCACAGATAAAAAACAATCATTTTAAAACTATATTTTATTCATAGTGCTCCTGAGCAAGTTTCCAATTATTATTCTCTTAACAGGAGAATGATCTCTCCAAAGATGCAGTAGTTATATTGACCGATAATATAGCCACTTTATATAAAACCATCACATGATAAGTGCATAATTACCAAATTTTATAATATTGAATCGTACATTCGGATATAATCTCTTTTATTACGCATGGTCCTGTTGCTTCTGTCTCCGTCCGTAAACATACGTCTTTCCGACTTTCCGTTACATTACAGTTTTATTGGTGTCGACGTGGGAACCTAACGAGTACTACTGAAGTACTGAGCTTAGTTCAAGCGTTGGTTGATATATTGTTATATATATTATTACAATATATCAATCAACGGTTCAACTCTTCTTCAGAGCCAGAGCTGGATTATCCATAAGGCTGATTAGGCAACTGCCTAAATTAGGGGCCCCGTCCACTCATAAGGAAAAAAAACGCGGTCATCTGATGAGTACTACACTTCATTTACGTTGGGCTGGAAATTCCCAAATCGTTGGATACGTTCTGTAGCGTAAATGTATGGTAAACAGTAGTTTCAAAATGCTTGACCTGTTTGTGAGTTTTGCGACCGTGAAGGTAACCATGTTGTTCCAATATCACATACTCTTCAAACCTGTATTACTACAAAGTCACTTCAATTTGTGAATATTCACTTAATCTAAGTATCAATCGATTCATCTCCTGTTCAGGTTTACGAGAGTAAGAGATTGAAGTAACAGGATACTAAAAGCAGTCGATCTAATCTATTCGACTTTCATAATAAAAGAAATTTATTTTGAAGAGTTAGAAAAGGGTAAATGAAGCGGCCCTGTTAGGGTCAATCCGGCATTGGCTTCAGCTACCTGTGCGGGGAGGCAAATTAGGTGATTATCATTGGGATCGGCTGGAGGACCGCATGATTCTCTCGAGGGAGATGAGGAATAGAGCAAAAAACAGACATAAAGAATCAGTATTCCAATTTTGGACATTCACTAACTATTTTTTGATAGATGATAGCTAGCACATTCCTTTTTTCTGTTTTGGTACTTGATATCCTCATTAACACACTATTATTCGTATATTAAAATGAGCTCCATTAATACATGATTTCTGATTTGTCGTTTCCATCAGTCCCAATTGGAATAGAAGCAACACATAATATACAGTCAATCTGCCACTGATAGAAATAATTCCATGATTTTTCATTCACAAATATTATAGTGAGTACATTAGAACGTTACAGGAGGCAACATATTCTAGCACGATAACTGGACTAGCACTTGAGCTTGAATAGTTTTATGTATCTACTATTTTCTCTGTTTTGGCTTCTAATAATATGAAATATATATTTTTTCCGCCTAAACAATTGTGACACTTCCGGAATCAGGAATTTTGACACTTGATATGGCAGCGGATAGATTTGTCATTCCTGTTACAAGTTTCAAGTTCTATTTTCAAGTTTCAAAATAGTGCGTTAATGAGGCTAATAAAGAACCAAAACAGAGAAACTCTACCCTTAACCGTCGTCATATCAAGTGTCATTTGTGTCACTAATTGTTTTGACGTGAGAAAATATGTATTTTGTATCAATAGAAGCCTTAACAGAGATTATAGTATAAAATCTTCGTTACAGAAGGCCATTCAAGATCTCGTCGGTTCGGAAAATGGCAGCGCTACACAGCTCATTGCAGAATCTCAGACTCCTAGGATATGTAGCCTTTCAATATACTATTCAATATCTCTCATCGCGGTTTTGTTAGCGCCTTTGCTTGATATCAATGATTTTTTGCTTTCTATATATAAGTTCTCAAATAGGTAAAGTAGTGTCCTCTAGTGGTGAAGCAATGAAGTACCAAGTTCCAAGTCAGTCGTCAAGAAAAATTATGAGTACAAAGAGTGTATATAGATTATCAATGAACGACGCCAGTATCAATAACTAATGAGGTTTTAATCAACATCATCAACTCATAGAAGAATTTCACCAGCTATTACTGTGGACTTTGGACCAACCTCCAACTTCAAGTGATCCATGTTATGAAAAGGTTATGAAAGCATGACCGGTCATGACAGGTCACACTGACAACGACAGACATCGACATGGGGATCAGTTGTTAGACTTGTTTCACGTTTCTTGTTCGAAGGAAAGATGTAGTTTGACGGTTTCCGAACTCTGAAGTTTGAACTGTCAGAAATATTGGAGTTGTTGGTGTCTGATCTAAAATATCCGCGGTTCCGCCCCCTATTTTTTATATAAATTTGCTATCAAATTGTTGGAAATACGGATGAAATGTGTTTGTTATAGATACGAATTGAGTTTGGAAAATTTTCAATAATGTTACAGCTCATTAGATATTGATTTGAAGGACTAATATTTGTTGATGGTGCTATTTAGAATATGATTCGGGTTGATGATTAGCTTGGTCAAGTATTCCGAGCAGTAGCTAGACTAATTGTTTATAATTTACCATTCGAACTCAGTTGTATCCTTTATAAATAGGTTTATAATAAATAAATAAATTGGCATGATTACATAGTCACAATGACGGTTGATTTCAATGATTACTTTTGGGTGAGTAGTCGGGATTAATTGAAATTGCATTGTGAATTGACTGATTTCCTTCTTTCCAGGGCGAGAAAAACAATGGATTCGATGTTTTATATCATAATATGAAATATGGACTTGTTGCAAGTAAAGAATTTGCTGACTTTTTGAGAGAAAGGTATGCCTCATTCAATCAATTTGAAATTCTCTATTGAATGTCCTTGTAGGTCAAATGTTGAAGAAAACAATTCAAAGTTATTGAGTAAATTAGCCAAACAGGCTGGTAGTTGTTGTGTTCATGGTACTTTTGCACCATTATGGCAGGTGCTGAAAACTTCAGCAGAACGACTTTCTGCTCTCCATATGCAAATGGTACAAAAAGTTTCTGACCTAGTTAAAGAAGTCAGCAAATATGCCGAAGAACTCCAGAAGAAACATAAATTGGTAAGACTCCTTCCATTGAACTTTTATAGAAGTTTTTGGTTCAAGATTTGTGAAGTGTATGCTGTTGCAGGTGAAAGAAGAGGAATCAGGAACACTTGATGCAGTTCAATTAATGCAAAACATTACACTGAATGTTCAAAAATCAAAAGACACATACACACAGCGTAGTTTAGAACTGGAACGTTTACAAAAAGACAATGCATCTGCAAAAGAAATTGAGAAAGCTGAACAGAAACTAAAAAAAGCACAGGAAGATTACAAAAGTTTCTTAGAGAAGTACAGCAGTATTAAAGAAGATTTTGAGAAGAAAATGTCCACAACTTGCAAAAACTTCCAAGAACTGGAAGTGAATCATTTAGGCCATATGAGAGAGTTTCTGAACAAATATGCTGAGGTTACTGATTGGACACATGAACAAATGGGACATGTACACAGGGAGTTCAGACAACAGTGTGTAGAATTAACAGTAGATCAGTTACTAGAACAATTTGTTCAAAGCAAATCAACAGGACTTGAAAGACCAGGTATAATTATAAAATTTTATTTGTGTAACAGGTACTTCATAGAAATCTGTACTAAACTGATATAAGTGTAGTCAACTATACTACTATTACCATACTGATGATGTTGAGTTTCATATTTCATATTGAGAGGCATCTACTTTCACTTGCAATAATCAGTTCCTCAAAAGAGTAAACTCAGTATGATTTGTAGAAGTGTCATAGTAATTTTTTTCAGGTACTTTGGATTTGGATGACCCTCTGACGTCCCCTATTACTGAGGTGGACTCCAAGCCTACAAAGCGTGAAGGTAATGGTCACCCTGAGCAAACAGTGCCAACACATGCCAAAACATCCCGTCGAACAACCTCTCTCCTAAATCTCTTCATGTCTAATTCGCAGGGTACGTTAAGGGAAGCATTATAGAAAACAAAAGAGAGATCTGATAGAATTGATGATTTTTGGAGATTTGAAGCAGTTTACTTGAGAATACTTAGATACTCAGAAGACAATGGAATGCAACCACTAATAGGCCAATCTGTTTTTGATATAATGAGTTACTTGTACACCAATCTTTGGATGTTATCTTTGAGTATGATATTATTTTGATTCTTATGTAACAAATTTTCAAGTGGCTCCTTGCAAAGATTCCAGATGTTTTCAATTCCTCATAGAACTGAATATCTGATCTCTCTTAAGGTCTTGAGGTGGCTGAGTTCTGTGTAATAAACAGGGGCTTGGGCTATTTTTTAGGATCACGTGAAAGTCGGGCAGGTCCTTGCAGTGCTCCGTCGAGCCCCACTACCCCTGACGGGGAGCAGCAGCTGACTAGGCATTCCAATCGTGGATCCAAGTGTAATTTTTACTCTCTTGCCCTTTTATATTAGTTCTCAAAGCTAGGCAATAGTATAAAATTACTGATTTTCCATTGAGAGTTTTAAATGGACTGTGATGGCTGAAAAATTGCTGAGATTTTTGGGATTTCTGATTCAGTTTTCAGACTTTTCATTCGATTTTTTATGATAATCAATGAATATGAATATCAAATGATTACATTCCACTTGCTTGTGTTTTCTAAAATACCGAATATCAATTGGCGGAAACCCATTGACGTTCTAACGTGAAAAATAATCACTTCATCAATGATCTATTAATGTGTTTCTCTACGAAATGAAATTTCGAGTTTTTGAGTTTCAGGGGTCTTCCCTTCATTATGATGTAGTGAATGCTTATGTAATTTATCATGAACAATACAGCAATATAGCAACAACTAGCAATATAGAACAATATAGCAACTGATGACCATGGGCTGATATGTATAGATACAATTCAGGTAGATATAATTTACTAGTCCCATGATAATCAACACGAAGGAATGTGAAACATGTCAAAACAAATATTTTTATACATACCTAATGCATGCAGACTGGAATCATTAGAATAATTGGGATGATATACATAAGAATAATGAAAACTTGTATAAAATTCACGATTGACACCATTGGTGGAGTAATTCAATTGATGGGTATGTGTTCATTCATAAATTCGTTGAGACCAATACCTAGTGGAGTATGGCATCACAATCCATGTATAACTGCAATTCCTTGAGAAACATGGAAATTTCAGGAGTTTTATTCTTCCTTGCTCTTCGAATTGCTGCGTGCATGACGGCTCTGTTCCCTAAATTCGCAAGAAAATCTTACATAATTTATGGTGGAGGTTGATCTAGACGATGCATCAAGAATAAACTAGCATCCTGCATCACATTGGATAATTGCATCACTGATAATTCTATTTTTTGAAATCATTTAAAATGCATACTTACTGATTTTCCATTCACTCATTCACTTACTGTCTTCAAACTTCATTTGTATCATTGTCAGTGTACCTTGGAAATACACATAATTTCACTGATATATGATGATAAAGTTTTCCAGTTTATTCTTGAGGACCACTTGTTCTTATATACATATTTCTTTTCAGCAGTTCCAGTCTTGATTTCCTGGTAGACAGCTTGTACTTACTTTCATTCTATTTTATTGACCTATGTATATTATGAATATTCGTGCACGAACTGTTTATTGTAGAATTCTTGGATTATTTATCATATGGCGTTGTGTTGGCGAGATGTAGCACAATATTTTTTTTTCACCCTGTTGCTTTCAATACACTGTCTGGCAATTTCATATATAAATAATTTTTTTTTCTTTTGAAACATCATTGGAAAGTTGATAGTTGGATTTCTGATATTGCCTTAGGTGTCTTGGAGTCTTCTGTTTCTGCTTTAAGTTTTCAAACCTGCCCGTATTGTTGTGACAAATGACTAATTTTAGGGTTTCTACGAAGCAGGAGAGACAAAGCCAAGCAAAAGAAATCTAAGAAAAAGAGCAAAGACAGTATTGATACCCAGAGCAATAAGGAAGAAAAATCTGATTTGTAAGTATCCTGTGCTCCAAAAATTGTGCACAAAATTGTTCATAATTGTACATGTAAAATAGAGAAGAATAGTACCTTCGAAACATATCACTTGACCTTTCTGAGTTTTCAACAGGCAGTTTTTCTGATTCATATAAATCGGCGATACGAGATTCAAAAAGTTCTGTAGTAACTAATCACCTGTTCAATAGGGAGGAAAAAGATGATTCTCAAAAAAGCCAAAGGACCATTGAAACGAATGATCCATCAGCACAAGAAGTTGACGAGGATGGTTATGTCATTAGACCGCCGGATGTTTCTCATAATTGGAACAGTGAAAAAGGAAGCTTCTACTCTTCATCTGATTCCGAATCAGGTAACACGTCTTGGTGAATTGTCAAATATCAAATTGATCACTCTCAACTCATGAAAATCATTGGCTTTTGTCTCACCAAGATGGACTATTGGGGTTACTTGGACTTACTTATATTCAATGACGTAGATGGTCGGGCAATTCGTTCAATCTTAACGGCAACATGTTGGGCAACATATATTACATGTTGATAATATGATCTTGGTGGAAAAACGTAGCACTACTTGAAATCACAAATAGTTTTTGTCTCGGCGCCGTAACTCGCTCAATACATTTATTTCCTCTAGTGATTGTGACGTTCAACTATACATGGTTTTCTTGTTATTATTAATTCCCATTAACTCATGAATATCATCAAATCATAATCTTTTGGTTTGGTGTTTCGTTAGGAGAATAATTTCTCTCAAATCGTGAGATATACGGTTGGGCAAGCAATATATTTTAGAGCCTATTGATATGCTGTGGATAAAGGTTAATAATTTGAAATGGTTGGGAGATTTCGAAAAGAACGTGTGTTTTGAAAAACTTTCACTTTTTATTTTTCCGGACTCCGTTTGGAATGGTAACCCATATTGAATTTCGCATTCCCTTTGTAATGGTTCTCTTCCATAGAAATATTGTCTAGAAAGTTCGAATCGATTAAATGAATCCAATAAAACGAACGAATGTTATCTATTCCTGTGTATTTTCTATACAAGTATGTCAAAAGTGAGGAGGTTCAGCCTTCGTTTTCTCCTTTGATGAGGTTCCTCTGCTGGAATCCCAAAAAGGATATCGACGCAGAATGTGAATTTTCTATTCAATTTACAGACGACGATAGGGAACGCAAGATTCACGTCGAGATAAAACCGCTGAACAACGGCTCGGCCCCGATGTCGGCCTCCGTGGACGAACTCAGAGCCACAGTGGAGAACTTCTATCTGTCCCCGACAGGGGGCTTCGCGAGGCGCGGCTCCAACTTGGATGATTCCACGATGAAGAGATCGGTTTCCCAGCAACTGGGAAAACCAAGCAGCGATCTGTTAGGCCTAACCTTCCAGCAGAGTCCGAACGCCTCGAACGCGTCTACTCCTACGAGCTCTCATCCCTATGCTCCTTTGCAGAGTCCGTCGCAGTTGGCACTCAATTCGCCCACTTTGTCGGTTTCTTCCAGATATGCGGGTAGGTATCATAATTTGTTGGTAACATCTTCAGCAATGCTTACGGCGCACTTCACTCAGAATCGCATCTTGTAATGTAACCAAAATCACCTCCCTCTACATTAGGAGGTTTGAAATGTAAAAGTAACCGTAAACAATATAGTTGAACATCGAACATGTTGCAACATCTGGCGTACTACGAGGTTCCAATCTGGTGATTGCCATGTTAGAGAGTAAACTATTAGTTTATTTACCAGAACCTAAATTTGAATACAATTGCATGGAGTGATGTCTTCAGAATTTATGGAAGATTATTGAACACATTCAATCCTTCAGTAAAAATTGTTTTTTCCATCGCACTTGTATTGAACCTTTATATATGACACTGATCATTCGATCTCAAATTGTACTATATCAGTTGTTATCTTTTAACTAGATAATTGTTTGCTTGATGGGTTTCGAATAACAACAGTAGAGATGACTCAGTGAGGAGCTGTTGAACATTCAAGAAATTCAGGTTCTTCGACATAGAGTATATTGGGGTATATATGTCACACTGAATAATGGTTCTCATTGTTTTGTTCTGAAGTAACTGCAAACGGTGGACATGCTCAGCTGAATATGTAATATATAGTGACATACAATAGTTAGAATGAGGAAATATGATTGTATTATAGAAATTTTTTTGCACCAACGTGAAAGGTTTTTGCTGACTATAAAAAAACCCAACATTTTCACCAATATTTTTGCAAAGGAAGTATATATGTTTAGAAAAAATCAGTTGTGGGTCAAAGAGAATACCAAGATATTTCATTTGACATACATAGTGGATTATATTATCGTCTATTTCAATGCCAAAATTACCTTGCCTGAATTTGGCCACATTTGTTTTACTACCTTAAATCATACATTTGGTTTTTTTGAGCTTTCTGTTTGAGCTTATTCTTCGTGAACCATTCACTTGAGATCCCTAAATCCTCGTTCATTACTTGGACTAAGTCCTCGAAATCATCTGCAGATTCAGATATTAACGTGTCATCTGCAAACAAATTGACAAAAGAACATTGCCACGTTGACATGGTAAATATCTCACGATCATTATTGTTACATGTAATACAGATCTTGGAGAAATCTTCTCCGAAGACGGCGAACTTCAACAACCTCCGCCGAAGCACCCGCAACGGCAAACTCCCACGCCGACGTCCGGCTACATGTCGATACCGCGCCCGCCGTCGCGTCGCTCGGACTCGTCGCGGCCGTTCGCGCCGGCGTCGGGCAGCGTCAGCCGCGCCGACAGCGTCAGCAGCCTGGAGTTCCGTACGGCGTGCGTGCCGGTAGGCGTGTCCAGAGGGCCGTCGCCGCTCACCATCGGCATGGCCGACACGATTCCGCTCGCCGTCGCCTTCCACGAGATAGTGCATTCGTATTTTCGAGGGGCCGACGAGTCGCGGTTGGTGACACTGATATAATCGTAGAAATACACCATAAGTTTTTTTCATAACGGCTTGGAATGTTACTTACATTCTTTCCATGAACTTGACAGGAATTTTTTTTGAATGAGAAGAAATTCTCATTATAAATCATCATAAGACATTTCAATTGCAAATGATGAAAAATCATCATCAGTAATCTAATTGTTTGCGGAATAACTGGTAACTAATGCACCGACAGTTCGGTGATTTAGCACACGGGCTAGTGCACCGAACGAAACATAGCTGTATATACTTGACGAAGACCAGTTTTTTAGTAAAATCTGTACACCCATGTATCGGTACCCATCGGATACAAAAAAATTCATGAAAACTGTGTTCTCATTTTTTACCAAGGATTTTTTACAATATTGGTGATATACCCCGTATATTATGAGTAGCCACTTATAAATTCAAACATTTGTACAAGCGTGCATCACCCGATCTTCCATCTTGAATCCATCATCGGCATGGGGTCAGTGCATATAAAAGTTTGACATTTCACCTCACTGACAAACCCTTTCTATCAATTTATTGATTCATCAACAAATAAAGAATCATTTTGTTTTATTCCAAGATTCGTAGATATGTTTGGACATTCATTTGGCTAAGCAATGAATTTCGCTGCGTTGAACGTATTTTGATACATTCAAACATATTTTTTGAATTTCAGATGTCAGGTGAAGATGTCTGGAGAAATGATGCTGTCATTTCCTGCTGGAATTGTAACAATTCTTGCAAATAATCCAAATCCTGCGAAGTTAGTATTTCGCGTCAAGAATACTCAAAGTTTAACCAGTATTTTACCTAATAAACAGTTGATTAGTATGTAAGTAATCATGATCATCAACCATCTCATTGGCACACAATTATTCGATGATTTTTCAGTGATAGTGGACAATCTTCTAGTGATTATTTAGGAGTTGAATTCATTATGTCTGCATTGAGTTCCTTACTGAAAAAGCAATCCGAACAAAACCCAAGTGCTTCATATTTCAATGTTGATATATTGAAGTATCAGGTGAGTACATTGCTATTGTTCAGTCAAGAATCCATTTGTCTTGTAAGTTTTTCCTTTTTTCAATCATTTGTTATTGTTGTTTCATCTTCTCTAGAGGTCAATCGTTTTCTCTTTGTATTTATGTGAATACATTTCTATTCATGAGCTCACCCTAGCAATGACTTAATTTCGAGTATCAATGATGTAGTAGAGTATCATTTCATCAGTTGAAATACACTATTTGTTTTGTAGATTAAACCTAAGCAAGGAGCGAATTCGTGTCCGTTTCAACTCGTCGCCTATTGGAAATGCTCCAGTGCCCACACGGATTTGAAAATTGACTACAAGTACAATTCTCATGCCATGAGTTCTCCAACTCCATTATTGAATGTCACTGTCGCGGTTCCAGTACCAGGGACTGTGAAGAATATGCAGACAAAGCCCACAGCCCAATGGTAAGTAAACAATATTTTTGGATATTTTCGTACGGAAGTGTATGGTTATTTTCTTGAAACTGAAGTACCTACTACAATAAAATAATTTAGTATAGTTACAAGAACAAGATATGCTGTATTTGATGACGGTTCACGGTGAAGTCATGAGTTCTATCATATACAGGGTGTTCCGTTGATCATGTTACAAACTTCTAGGGTAGATAAAACACACGAAAATAAGAAAAGAAGTTCATGTGAACATGGGTCCGGAAACGCTTCTTCAGGGAGCTAGGGCCCTTCGAAGATGACCTCCAAAAACTACTTTTCGTTTTATAGCTTCGGTACTACTGCAGCTATCGCAACCAATTTTGGGACATGAAATCTAGTTCGTAGGTTCATCAATTTGAGCCTTCCGGATTTTGTCACCTTTAACCAGGGGCGTACAAACCAGGGGGGTATTTGGGCAAATTTGACCCTACTCCTCTTAGGCTTCAATTTCTTACCATTTTTATATCTGATTATGATTCTCCAATGCCTATTACATAAAAAAGTTACTTTTGTAAAAATCGCTATCTGTCACCGTTTCCTCCGAAAATGGCTAAATCCAATCAATAATAAATTATTGGTCTTAAACCAATTATTACGTTGAAATATGAAAATGAGGTTCAGTACAGATAGTGGGCATTATTAGTTAGTCAAATCTTCTTCTTTAATGAAAATAAATTAGATTAGAGAAATTTATTGCCTTTTCGAAATTGGGGGTATGAAAAGTAAAAGGGAACGTACACAAAATATTTAAAAAAAAAACAATTAAACCTACACAAGCAAAACTAATGATAAATTTGCAATAAATCATTCACGATCACCAATGAAGAACTTGAAGTTTTGAAGTTTCAAAAGTACAAAATAAACAAGTAACACAAACAGGTTTAACGAGTGAGTCGAGGAGTAAATTTTTGTCTTGAAGATGAATTTTCTAACGTTGTCGTTGACTGACCCTGTATGTACCAAAATAAATTCACTTTCACTGGCGACACAATATTTCATTGACAGAATTTTGACAACTATCTGTACTGAACCTCATTTTCATATTTCAACGTAATAATTGGATTAAGACCAATAATTTGTTATTGATTGGATTTAGCCATTTTCGGAGGAAACGGTGACAGATAGCGATTTTTACAAGAGTACCTTTTTTATGTAATAGGCGGAGAATCATAATCAGATATAAAAATGGTAAGAAATTGGAGCCTAAGAGGAGTAGGGTCAAATTTGCCCAAATACCCTCCTGGTTTGTACGCCCCTGGTTAACGGTGACAAAATCCGGAAGGCTCAAATTGATGAACCTACGAACTAGATTTCATGTCCCAAAATTGGTTGCGATAGCTGCAGTAGTACCGAAGCTATAAAACGGAAAGTAGTTTTTGAAGGTCATCTTCGAAGGGCCCTAGCTCCCTGAAGAAGCGTTTCCGGACCCATGTTCACATGAACTTTTTTTCTTATTTTCGTGTGTTTTATCTACCCTAGAAGTTTGTAACATGATCAACGGAACACCCTGTATACATACAGGGTCGCTGATATGTATGGAAACGGTCGATTATTTCCTAAAGTAAGATAGCTAGCGAAAAATGTTGGGATACAAAAGTTGTAGAGTTTTTCAAAATCTATTAAGCTAATGAAAAATTAAGTATACAGGATGAGTCAAAAAGTCAGGACGAAACAAAGTTGCTTTTTCTCTAATGGGACACCCTGTATATTATCCCACATTTCAATTCTGCTCGAAATTCTGAACAAAATTGATGAAGCGAATCATTTCCTAAATTCAACCGATTTCGAGATATCGAATTTTGAAAATAACTTTTTACTACCCTCAAATTTATTAAAGAAAAAGCACGAAATGATGCATATTTATTATGAAAGTCACAAAAGGTTGAGTATATGGATATTATGATTACAATTTAATTATAATTTTTTTACAGAAAATAAAAAAAGCATAATTGTTCAGGGTTGATTAAAATGCAATTAAAACAATAAAATGTATTTTTTAATGAATGTCCAGGATATTTAAAATTTTATGAAAACAATAGTTTAGACAGAAGGAAAAGAGAGAAAACAAGTTTTAATAAACAACAAATTTTTCTTTGAAATTCTATTTAATAAAGTGCTCAAAGTGTTTACCATTTACCTCCTGACAGTATTGAACTCGCTGAACAAAATTTTGTAGTGAATCTAAAATCATGTGAGGAGGAATGGTAGAAATTTTATGCCTTATTCTTTCTTGCAACTCTTCGATATTTGGCGGCCTATTTAAATGTGGAGGAGCCCCATCTTGTTGAAACCATATTTGTTCTGCCGGCAAATTGGGATTGTTATTATTCGGGAATAATCGTCTAAGCTCTGGAATAATATGCTGTTGTAAAAGTGATAAATATCGTTCAGAGTTCAAATTTCCGTTTATAAAATAGGGTCCTATGACGTGTCCACCAATAATGCCACACCAGACATTCACTTTTTGTGGCCGTTGAGTGTGAACTTCCTCCAACCAATGTGGATTTTGGTCTGACCAATACCTACAGTTGTGTCGATTTACGTGCCCGTTTAAACAAAATGTAGATTCGTCAGAAAACAATATGTGGTTGACAAAGTTGACATTTTCGCTTAATTTATCCATAATAACTTCACAGAACTCGATTCTACGATCAAAATCGTCTTCACTCAATTCTTGTACCAAATGAATTTTATATGGATGGAATTTTTGCAGTTTGCAAATTTTTTGAATGGAATATCGACTCATGTTATGATTCAAAGCCCTCTGTTGTGCCGAATTTATTGGATTTTCTACCACATCTAACATGACATTCAAAGCATTTTCTTCATTTGTAACGCTTACTGGTCTTCCACTTTTTGGTCGATCTTTGACATCTCCAGTTTCATGAAAACGCTGCAATGTTTTTGAAACGGTTGATTTAGAAATTGGTTCCCGATTTGGATGCAATTCATTAAAAATATTTACTACTTGGTCACAACTTCGTCTTCTATCACCGAATCCTATGATCATTAAAATTTCAATACGCTCAGTATTAGTTAAACGTGCCATTTTTGCGCGAAACTTATTTAAACATCAATGTTGGACAAAAGAACGACGCGGCGTTGTTATGGAGCTGGAAACTTTCAAAGGTAACTTGATGGACTATGAACTTAATGGACTAACATTTTTGGATGATTTATTATAAGTTATTTTCAAAATTCGATATCTCGAAATCGGTTGAATTTAGGAAATGATGCGCTTTATCAATTTTGTTCAGAATTTCGAGCAGAATTGAAATGTGGAATAATATACAGGGTGTCCCATTAGAGAAAAAGCAACTTTGTTTCGTCCTGACTTTTTGACTCATCCTGTATACTTAATTTTTCATTAGCTTAATGGATTTTGAAAAACCCTACAACTTTTGTATCCTAACATTTTTCGCTAGCTATCTTACTTTAGGAAATAATCGACCGTTTCCATACATATCAGCGACCCTGTATAATTTAGAAACCTACCAGCTGTAGTACTATTTTCCGGCATTATTATTTTGATTTTTTCGTCCAAGAAACTTGAAGTCGACTACTTGAATTCTGCTTGAATTTTTTCTAATATTTTATAGTACCTAGCTTAAACAAATTGATTTCAATATGAAGGTAATCAACAACTGAAGTACTACTAGGTATCAGGCATGTTTCATCAAATAAATCAGTTCTGTGGTGTGAACATTTAGAATTTATATCAGAATGACTATCTTGAATTCTAAAAAGAACCTAGTGACTATCCTCAATGTACTGAAAAATGTGATATTTTGAAAAAAAAATGATATTTGAAGCAATATAAGTTAATTGTAATCACTAAATGGTGCTTCCTCAATTGGTTGAGTACAATGAAAAACTGAAGATTAGCCTAAAAAAGACCTTTCCTATATTGGTGCCAACAGAGTTTGGGGACCAATATATAATATTCATAAGGAAGGGGTGGAATCTGATAATCTATCGACTGCCAAGAGATAGTTAGACATTTCCGTCAAATTGACACGACTCTTGAATACATATATTTTTCCAGGTCCAAAGAGAACAGCAGAATAATATGGAAGTTCACAGAATTGTCTCAGCATTCCGAGAACCATGGTGTAGGATCTGTGGCAGCAAGGTACGACTTGGAAAATGGCCCCGGCAGTCCTCAGACCGTTTCGACACAATTCAACTGCGAAGGCACCACCCTATCGGGAATCGATTTCCAGCTTATGGGATCCGGGTATAGGTTGTCGCTGGTCAAGAGGCGGTTCATATCCGGGAAATACATATGCGATGGGGATCAGAAGTTTAGCTCCGGGACAGGTACGCCATCTACTGTGTCAACGGTATCTTCTCTCGGCGACCCTAACTGCTAGCATTCCAACATATCTTCTGTGCAATACCCATTCTGTATCTTATGTATCTGTATCTCGATTCTTTTTTTATTTATGACTATTTCAATGTTATATGCCTATATATTATATATAGTTTATTATTGCTATTTTATAATTGCATAAATAGTCCAAAAGTTCTATTTGGTTTCTATGTGGAAATGACATTTACGCAGTTCCTTCTTCGAAGAAGTTTTTTCGCTCATCCGAGTTAGTGGGGCTTCAATAGTAACCATAGAAATATGTTGAAATACTTATTTTTCAATCGATAACTTTCAACATATTTTTCATTTTGAGAGACATCATTTGACATGAATGAGATAATCCAAAGAGCCATTGTCCTTCAATGGCCGGTTGCAATAATTTTCCAGTTTTGATCATGGGACCATAGGACCATAGGAGTAAAAAATGAAACACAATTTGATTAACACAATCTGTATATAATTATATATATATATATAACTCTTTACTTTTGAATTACTAAAATGATAGAAGTGCGTTCGATGTACACTAACTTAATGAAAACTTGCAAGCAAACGCATCTACACAAAATATATATGAATATTATATTAACCACAAATTTTTCAAATTTTCTTGGCGTAACACGAGTGCACTGGTGAGAGATCTTAAATTTTCCTTGTAAAAAATAGGACGTCTGGTGACTGGCGAAGGAATTCGAAATGAAATATTCCTGCAAATTTAATGACGGACTTGGTTTGATGGACGCATGGAACAAATGTAAGCATTTGTAGACCAGTATATTTAGAAAAAACTGATAATTTGCTGGAACCGATAGGTTATGTAATATAATTGATAGCCATGTCTTCACTAGTATGGCATGTGACAATTCCAGATAATTTAAGTTATGTTCTAAATAACAATTGTTTTAGAAAATATTTAATAACGACACATATTTTGATGGTAGAAGAGAGAAAACGACCTGTTATTCACAATTATTTTGATACTATGTGTTTTTTTATATATCTGCACATTCCTGCGATAGTACGAATATTTATAAGGGTATTTATAGGAGCAGCTGATAAATATTGCTGAAACTGCGATCACTGCATTACATTACTTAAAAATGGCTAGTAGTATTTTCATTCCGAATGACTAAAGTTTCAGATGTGAAACGTTCGACTCATTTTTATAAGCATCTGGACCTACTAGGAATAATTTATAGGAAACATTTTATCATTGTATTTATCACACATATATCCCTAAATATACTGAACTACCATTGATTATCGAAAAGGTAAGCTGAGCTTGAAAGTGGCTAAACAAGGACAGCATTAAGGACCATGATACATTTTCATATTTGAATTGGTCTGTATAAAGATGCAGCACGGTGAATTCACGAAAAATAACATGTTGAACAGCAGTCTGAAAGTTTCTGGTTACTACCCTGTTGTTTTGCACAGGCTTCTTTTCGAAATTCACATAGTTTTCGAAAAAATCCTGTTATGAATCAGCACTCCCAAGATGAGTATCAATAAATCATAGGTTTCATCCTGAAAAAAAAATATTCTTCGAAAATGTAATCGCTTCCTTGGAGGCAGTGGCGTAGCAAGGGTTGATGGGACATGAATGCAACATTTCCCGTTGCAGTAGGTAGTTGGGGATTTGCCTTTGAATTTTTTGGAAAAATAGAAAAAGTCATAGAAAACACTAGATTTATTTCATTCAAATGTAACATAATGAATTTCGATAGTTTCGAATTCCGTGTTTTTTTTCGCTTTTTTTATTTTCGCGCTAACTGATTTTCCTTACTGTTCCTACAGCAATTTTGCTGCACATCACGTGTTCGCGATTCGCTTTTGAACTCAGAATCTCAAACGCCCGACAGGGCGATCCAACTTATTTCGCAAACGTTGATATTATCTTGTAATATGTAATATCAAGTGCATATTGAAGAACATTTGAGAACAAAAGAGAAAAGTATGGGTTGTTTTAGAAACTTTTAGAAGGATAGAATAGTATATTAAAACGTAAGCTACAGAAGGCTACATGTTCTAGCAGTCCCAAAAATGCTTGAATGGTTTTCTGTAACGGATGTTCTACATTAATTTCACTGTTTTGGCTTCTATCACTACAAAATACATATAAATAAATCCTTCGCATTATTGAGCAGTAATAACGTAACAGTATTCTCTAGGTAGGTGGAATGTAACGAAATGCCCGACCATAGCTACGCCACTGGTCGGAAGTAATATCAGTACCTGTGCAGCAATGGCCCTTCCATTGCCGAATTCGTATTTGTTCTGACATGTCCATACCTAAAGCAATATAATTGAAATCAAATAAGGAAAGCAGAACTCGGATCTCATTAGGAAAATTCCACGTGAGTCTTTGACTGTTCTGTGAGTGTCGGGGGAGCCGATTGGGCCACCGGAGGCGGGACTTCTGGCGGAGTCCAAGCCTTCACTTCGCTGTGAGGTCTAGTACCTATATCACCTAGAATAACATAATGTCACTATCGCTGAGGCCTCAATCAACATGGACACATGGTATATCTTGACGAGCCAACGTGATACATATTCAGGCTGAGCGATGCTCTAAGCCATAGCGCCGCCATTTATTGTCCGATTTTGAAAAACAAAGGGAATGACCCTTGTAGTCCCTTGTAGTACTAGTTGGCACTAGCGAAGAGAGGGTACATACCAGAATGCGCAAGCTTCGCAAAATCCTTTGTTCTTGAGGAACCACGACAAATGAACTTCAGCCAGCGTGATCTGGCGTATCAGTTCAGTCTTTATGAAAACGGTAGGCCAATGATTGTGTGTTATTTTGATAAGTTTACCAACACGGCCACGAGCGATTCGACTAGTTTCGCTCACGCGCTTTCTCGACAGAATTCTGTACCACGCATGAACATAGCAGTGAATTTCTTTGAATCAACTATGTGACAGATCGGTCATGGTATTTGCTGTTCTGTATCATGACACTGATTGTTGTGACACGAAAATGTAATTAGCAATATCTCGGGTAGGAGTCCTTGGGTTTTAACTGAGTTTTTTAACTGGTTTTATTAACCCACTAGTTTTCTAACTAAGAAGAACTTCAAATTTGACATCTTCATCAAACTGACGTTACTTACATTCAGGTTTCTGGAATGCTCCGTAAAAATCTCAAATCGCTTGAACACTTTTTCTATTACAATCAAAGTACGCTTGCATCAAATAAGTCAACATTAGTTTCACTTGGAAGAGTCAATATAAATATAAGCAAGATATGACACAAATGTCACACTGAGAGTTCATGGCCATATAGTTGATTTGAAGACATTTACTGCCACGTTCATTGACCCAATATAACATTCAAAGAAAAATACATATATTGTCGGCGGAGAACTAATTTTGCGGGAAAGTAAACTTGTTAAAAATCATTGAATTGAGTAAAAACTTCACAAGAAACAAAGTATGTCACCATTCGAAAAAAAAAATATCGGTCGCTCTCATCAGATTTGAAGTTAAAATGTTATTGTTTGTGCCACCTTGTAGTACTTTAGCAGTCATTTCATTTAATTTGTTTGTTTTTTTTTCAAAATCGGATATAAAATAGTGGTGCTAGGGCTTTTGAGGCGTTTTTTGATGATATGCTAGACTGGAATCCTGAATAATGAAGTTTAAAAGGATTACACACCCTTATCACCCACTGAATGATTCACAGGGTGCTTTTTCGTGAATCAAGTGAGTGAATGAACCTTGTTTTCACCCGAATAATTCATTGGGAAAAATGTGTCATCAAAGAACAAAGATCGAGTTGTGTGTTCTATATTGTATAAAGGGTGTCAAGTGGGTCGATGTCAAATTCGAGGAGCTTTCATATCAGTGGCAATTACACTTTTAAATTTGTTCATCTATATTGGTGATCACTTATTTTTTTCTGTATACTAACCTTCTCGGACATTTTGTGTCACAGTAAACGTTTTTCCAGTATCCAAAGGCACAGTCCAGTTGACTGGATCAGGAGAACGCATAATAATCTGTTCTGGAGATTTTACTCTGGTAGGCTCCGGTGGAGATTTAATTAGAGGTTCATATGTGAGGCTGTCATACTCTTCATGTGTAGCAATATCTTTAGCCACCGATGTGGTGTCTATTTTGACTTGATCAGCTAAAGCAAAAGATATTTTATCATTATAACAAATGTATAATGGGAACTGGATGAAGATGAGCGATTTATTAACAATCTTATAAGCAGCTACAGAATGTTTCTAGGCTGTTTGAATCCTATTTTTTCATTCATTGTAATAGTTTCAAATGAAGTGCAGTGGTGTTTTGCATGCATGGAAACAGATCAGAAAAATGTCTTAACGAATAATTCGAATAATAGGTAGTTTAAAATGTTTAAAGAGTAGTACCTGGATGATGCGAGATATGTGAAAAAGGTTGAACATATCGATGAACTATTCAAACCTGAATATTGACATATGGCTGGAATTCAACATTCTAAATAATTCACAAAGCAAAACCAATTCCGAATCGAATTGTTGAAATGTGTATCATTCTACTATTGAAGTTATGTCCTGAAAATTGAGCAGTTTTCGAACCAAAATACAGTGGAGTTGTATTGAATATCGGTGGAATTAGGAAGCAAGTGCAGATACAGCGAAACAATGCAGATTCCACTGTAAAGTTCCGCCTGAGTTCATCATAGATATTCACTTATTTACAAGTCAGGACAGAATTTCAGTTTGAATGATCTGTGATATTAGTATGAACATTATTCCAGAACCTAACATAACTATTATTATTCGTTCTTCAGTAGTGCTTCGAAGGTATCGCAGGAAGATTATTCAAGAAAATCGATAAATCTTGTGCTTACACTATTGAAAGTATTACAATTTTTCAAATAAATATTAGATTCGTTGGTGATTACCATACCAGAAGATACGATATCTTAGGCAGTAAGACTCCCTAACAAGTTAGTCAATAATTATTATCGAAATTTGACATGTTGAACTACAGTAACATATTTTGATATACCTATTCACTTTAAATAGTTTGTCATTGTCACCTATTAAACATTCAGGTGATATTTCAAACATATTTCATTTTGCGTGTGCCAAGGGTCGTGCCAAATACGTATTCTTACCTTCGTTACATCCTTTTCTATCTTTAGTGGCTACTTTTTGATTATTCTTAGATGAATCTACGCTTTGCAATTTGTTATGATTTTGCAATGGTTTGGCCAATCTATCGTCTTCATTTTTTGTTACAACCGAACTGGATTTAGATCGGGATGAGACAGTGGTGTTGAGGGATGCTAAAACACCGTAACAATTCTTACAAATACAATTTCGCACAGACAAACGCCCATTTAGTATCGAAAATAAAAAAATCATATCAAAGCACACAATCCACCTGTGACCATTTTTTCAGAGTTGATTTACTTCAGTCGATTTTCAGTTTCAATCATTCATACGTTTTCTCTGGTGAACTTCAAAAATATCGCATGGAGATATGGAAAATCATTGAAAGGAGACGATGTAAATTTTGTGAAATACCAAGTATTTCTGCAATTTTTCTTGATGAAGTCTATTCAATCATTGAGTCATCATTGGTAGCAGAAACAGATAACAATTATCTCCTCAGGAAAATATTTTCTCAAAGGGCAATAACAATTACATTAGGTACATCTCTATATTAACAAACTTGAAAGACAATTTTATCAACGAAGTTTTACTTCTAGTATCTGAAAAAATGATTATTATTGGTTCAGCACATACATTCTCGGAACTACAGAACAAAGGCAGGTACTGGAATAAAATGACAAGGAAAGCAGAAAGTGATTCAAAAATCAAATAGCCAAAAGCAATATCACGAGTCTTGGCACACACTGGTTTGGGTTTATACTACCCAAATCTGAAACATGTTTGTTATATGAATCAATGGACATTGTATACTATTTATAGGGCGAGTTTTATTAATGCGAACCTCCATAGTTTGTTTTCCATAGAACGAGAACTAATTTTTCATTTCGGAAAATGAGACAACCACTGGATGAAAAAATGAATTTGGGTAGCTTGAACGCCAAATTGAAAAAAATACTCTTGATTGTTGTCGATAAGATGTATAATTCTCGAGGAAAAAAATAAAATCATGGTGCTTTTTATTAAAAATAATATTTGTTTTGTAATTTTTTCCTCCGAAACATTTTGTCGACAATAAACGAGAGTATATTTTCTTACTTCGAGGTTCAAGGTATCCAAATTAATGTTTTCTTAGGCCTTCATCTTATAGGAAGTTGAAAAATTGAGCATTAAAGATAAACCCTAGTCCATCTCTGCTAATCTAATATGTTTCAACAACAATATTCTGAGGGGTCCTCACAATTGTCCCTCATATTGAATTGCTGTGAAAGTTTATCAAGAAAAAACGATTTCCAGCGACGTCCTATCTTAGGAATGAAAATTCAACAATAATGAAAGGGGTTTCACATTAATGAAAGTAGCCCCGTACACGTGTACTAGCATCTCAATTCTGATGAAATTCTATCAAACAGCTGTTTCAAATCTTGGGTAGCCCACGATATATAAGGCTTACAAGGTCTTGGTCTCTTATTTGAAGGGGTTTCGGTCGACGATTTCCTTCCTTCTTTTGCAGTGGTCGATCTAGATTGACGTTTTGGGGACCGTTTATCGACATTAGTATCGGGTGTAGGCCCTACCGATTGCGACCGTACTAAAAATTCAGAACAGAAAAAGTGTACAACTCCGAAAATATCTCGGAGTAGTGATTAAGTGACAAATATGAGTAACCCGTCAATATTCATATTTTCTCAGCCCACCTTGTTTAGCCTTCTGACTAGTCCTTTTGAGGGAAGATGATTTTATTGGTGAACTTTTCTTCGGACTATTTTTTTGGGAACCTCTAGAATCGTCATCTTTTCTTGGGATTGTAGGTTCAAGCTTATCCCTGGTTGGTGACCAAATCAATCCCTCATATTCTGAATGAAAAAAACCGTGGAGTTCTACAGAACACATTATTTTCCTAAAATGGAAATACCTGAGCCCCCAGTTGTTTTCTCTAGATGGTGTTTGATGATATCTCTAATCATCCTAGCGGAATTTTCAGCGTTGCGGTAGGCTTTAGTAGGAGAACTCTTCCTGTTATTGTCGTCTTCTTTTTCTTCCTTGGTATACGTTTTATGGGTCATGGAAGCTAGTGATAGTGCAGATAGTGAACTTCTTCTCGACACCTGATCCCACAATTCAATTTGCTTATTGTAAATATCGTGAACTCTATCTGGCGTTAGATCGCTGCCCCATCCTCGATGCTGCCAGAAAAAATATGTTGCCTTCGTCTTCGTCTTCATCAACAAACTCGACTCACCTTGTATTCCCCAGCTTTTTTACGCAACTCTACCACCTCTCTATACCACGCACCGTCAGTTTCGTTATTCGCAATATTCGTCTTCTCAGTTTCGTCTACGGCAGGCTTGAAGATTTCTCTTGTAGTGAAGGACCCTCCTGAATATTCGTACTGAGAGAATGGCCTGAATTTCTTCTGGTATTCACTGTGGGTCGTCTCTTGTTTGGGCTTTTCTTGGCTGAATTTCTCGCCCACCAATGGTTCCAATTCGCTGGCTACAAGATGTAATGAACTATTTATGTAGACAGAAATCAAAAATGGAATGAAATTCGATTCGACAATGTTATTTCCCTAATAGATACCACAAGGGTGACAATTTATAACATAATTTTTATACATCGTATCACACCAAATATACCTCATGACCTGCATAAATCAGAATAGTTATTATTTGCGATTGGTTTCTGGAGCTGAATATCTATCAGTTGTATTATTGTTGAAGTCACTACAATGACCTTGAAATATCGATATCCAGTGATGTTCATTAAACTCATACCATGGAGAAGCATTCTGTTTTGTTTGCATCACAGAAAACTATTGGTATGTCCATATGAGAAACATTGTATTCACGATGAAAATCGAAATTTATCATGTCAAACACTCATTATACATTCCATGAAACACATCATGGCCATCCATCGGATGATCGTTTTGATTGATCAAAGACCTGCAAATTCTTGCATGATGGGTTAATCTCAACGGGTTTTTTTTTCATGCAGAACAGGAAAGTGTTCGGATTGAATTTTATAATTATGTGAATTTGTAATGAATGCATTTAAGTTTGTTTAGGATTGCCAAAAAAATCCATTATCTCAATAATTTCGATGTTATATCATTGTTGAGGTCACTAAAATGATCTTGAAATATTCATAACCCTAGAGGAACATTCTAATAATAATAATAATAATAATATTAGTTGAATAGGTCCGGATAGTCCCAAAACAAGCAGAAACATATGTCCGCAAATAAACGTTTTCGGAGGCACTTATCCAGATGATTTTTGTAATAATCATAAGTGGAATTACCGTCTCTGTTTTCCATATCGATCCTCCTCTTGTGGACCATTGCGTTGGCTTGAGCTCTCGCCTTCAGAGCGCCCATTGAGTGCGACTTCCTTGGGGTAGATCCGGCAGCGTCTCGACGAGAAGTGTGTCCCTGAGGCCAAGTAAATTGCAGTCTATATTCAGTACTAATTTTTGAAAATGCTTTTCTTATGAGACTCCCGTCTCTTCCCTAAAACATACGAGATGTATTACCTGTATATTTTAAGGAATATATCGACAATTTGAATGCAATGATTCTAGAAACATAGACTATAGCATGAATGAAGGTAGGTGTGATGGTATTGCAAATTGAAGCCAACAAAGACTGGCGCTATCATTAGGAATCAGTTGTGACACTCGAGAAATAAGAGTAATGAGAGACAATGCATACACCAAGCCTCGTTTTTCAAGTTTGCATTCGCAAAGCGGCAGTTTTTGTTGTTTTGTTTGATTTGAAAATGTTCGCTTTTTCAAATTATGGCAGAATGGCCATGATTCGGTCACAACCTAGATATAACGGATATACAGGCTGTTCCAAAATACTCTGTTCAGACGAGAGACAATGCGATTAAATTGAAGATTATATATATATATATCTCCCATCACACAACTTGAAATCACAAACAAGAGAAAGAACTCTGAAATGCATTCCTACAAGGAGGATTACCATTTAGTAGGTTCTAGAAGGATGAAAACCTCCAGGTAGAACTGACTGATTGATTTTCGAGGTATATTCAGATATGTCGAGTATTTATCTCGGTCATATTTTCCCTCCTTATAGAAACACTCCAGTATGATAGTGAATTCCTTCTCTTCTGTGTCAGATGCGACATCAACTCAAATTATCATCTCTTGAAGGATATTCCATTTATGGGCGAGAGTTAAGAATGAGTAAAACTGTACGTTCAGATGTCGATCATTTTCATGGATCGAAGACCTAACAATTGCATATTGCATTTCGTCAAATACTTTTGTATTATAGGGCAAGTCTCTTGGTCTCCATTTCGAACAAGGAAACTTTTGGAATATACTGTATATTATGTGAATTTGTAACGTGTGCATTCAAATTGATTTAGGAGTAACAGAAACACTAATTATTTCAATATATAATTGTCACACTTAGTGTTTTTGTTCCAAATATGAACACATAGATTGTGATAAAAGTGTGTAGAACAATGAAATGTTGGGAACGCGCCTTTTTTACTGAAAAGTATTGATAAAGGTTGTCACGTTTTTCAAAACATTTTTCTGCAATTTGAATTTTCTTTATGATGATCTAGCTCGACAGGAATCATCAAACTAGCGAATTGTGATCTGAAATGATATTCTCTATTCTTCAAATTGCCGCACATTCGAAGTTTGATTTGACCCTGAAAGGAGAATTCTGATTAATATTCCGAGCAAGAAACGAGATTGTATTCTCCTCCCTGTGATAAAACAACCAATTATTTCCAAGGGCGACACAGAAATCTGAATCGGCTGAAAATTAATTATCTTATAGCTAATAAATCTCAAACTCATCGACGACTATTTTTGGTGTAGTGTAAATATTGACAACAATAATCAATGACGCACTTCTAATGAGTTTTTAAATAATACAAAGACGTTCATCTTGAAAAGTGCTAATTTGTTCTCTTGGTCTTTGATTTTTCCTACAAAGATCGTTAGGTATCAGTTTGTGAATATTTACAATTGATCGACGTGCATTTTGAAATAATACTCATCTGTAATGAAATCCTTGAATATATTAGGCGATCAAGATGCCGCAACTGAGACATATTCTGAGACAAATTCATTCTGAGAACGTTCTCATTTCTTCTTGCTCGCAGCGGTTGTTGAATTTATGTAGCTGTACATTTCGAGATCCTGAATTCAGTCATACCCACATTTCATTCATGCATATCGATAGGCATTCCGATACATAAACAGCATAAATGCAGATTCAGTTATATTTGGGCAGTTGCTCAAACAGTTGTTCCAACGGTCTATGTTAAACAACAACAACAAAAAATTCTGTTGGGGTGAGGCATCAGCGAATTTCACATTATTATGAGAGCCACCACTACATGCTCATTAATTATATAGGAGGGCATCATTATCCTTGATGCGAGACTGAAAAAAGTATTGAAATGTAATTGGTATTTCTGACCATATTTCTTGACGGAAACGTAATAGAAAAAAAAGAAATGAAGGTTTTTTTCATGAGGGAAATATACTCAACTACATAGTTGGAGAGCATAACCCAAGACAGCAACTACTGTACTATAGTTTCCACGATCATGAATAGGAATATCAATTCCATTATTGCATGAAGTACCTAGCGACTTCGTTGATACTCAAGCATCTGTATCAAATATCGCCCAAAATGCCTACCTTAGTTTGTATGATTTTAAACATTGAATTGTTGGCCTTTCCTAACTGGATTTACTATTTCGGCAAATGTACTTCATCAATCTCAAAGCAAGTGTCATATTTTATTTAGATCTATCTTCAGTACACATAGAAGGTTATTTAGACAAGCACAATGAAATGTGGGCGAACGACTTCCGTTGCGATGAATGAACCTTTATCTGGAAACGAACCAAAAATAGCCGTCTAATCGCTTATCGAGATGCTTCCTTGAGAACCGTCTCACGAATAGCCATCGTTGCCAAGTTGTTAATCCTGTTGTTCCCAAGTTTATACCGAAGTTTCCGATTTTCTAATATGTCGAAGTAGTTCAATGGTTCAGTTGCTGTGAGCCAGCAAAGGATGGATGAGGCTCCATCTACCACGTATGCGGTATTTTTGTAAGGGCGACCGACGTCGGAAAAAACTGGCAATGGAGAGGTGACTTTGTGACCGTACCACTAATCATCAAATAGTTCATGAACCGAATGAAATAGTGTGTATTGAAGAAAATTGGAATAGGTACTGAAGAGATTTGGCATTGCCATGGGTCTGTTTATGAAAATACATCATATTGAATTATAGTAATATATTGCAAAACTCTTCCTGGCAAGTACATGTTTCAATCTGTTTTGTAATGATAATATAATTTCTTATTTCATTATTCATCTTCAATATACTAACTCATTTTGCACATACAATTGTGGTTGTGGATGCGTCCTCTGTGTAGGTGTATTACAAAAATATTACAACAAGATCTTACAATTTTTGTCCCGGTGAGAAAATCTGTCGATCACAGATGTCTGTGGACTGTCCCTGGACGAGATGTTCACTACGCAGTTCCTTTGTAAATTCCAAAATATAGTTACAATATATATGTTGTAGTCATAGTGTAAGCCCTCATTTCATGAAAAGATTAGGCATTACATGAAACGTCGGCACATTTGCCGATGCGCCGAATTTGAGTAACTCAAATGAGAAAGAAATAAAATAATGATTTCCACATAAGAATGAAAGAGTTCAAACTGTCAGAATCACAGATGCGCATGTGAGGTTGATGGAGCCTCTTCCTTCAGCCGCCTGTAAGTTGCTACCACATTGACTAGTCAACACACGTCCTCATTAGGAAAATACCGAAGATACAATAATGAGGTACCGGTAGGAAAAAATACAGGGAGGCAGAGAGAGAAAAAAATTGTATTGGTTGCATGTTTCATGCTATTTCTTGTATAATATATAGTATATATACGCACAGTGAAAAGGTACTCATCTGAGAATACTAATTCACTTGGTGCAGAACGGGATTTTTTTCTTTCAAAAATAAGTATGAAAATTTCAAAGTTCACGGTGCAGACACTATGGCGACCATTTTTAGTTACAAAAATATTAGTTGTTCAGTTGAAGAGCAGTCTGTTACGTTCCTCTGCAGGAACTACATAGCCTGGAGAAAAATCATCCTCCAAGCGTAATTCAGTACGCCCGTAAACTGAGTTATAAACGCAGTTATTTGAAAAAGTTGATCAGAATCCAATTTCATATTTATATACAAAGTTTCCACTTATATCTAACAAACAATTACAAAAAATCATGTGACCATATTTGCACCACGTATACAATTGTCAGAATCGAACAGTGAAGATTGTGAAAATAATTGGAATATTCCAGATATAACAGTGCATAAAATTTTATCACTTCGCTTTACATATACAATCGCATACGATCATCAGTGAGACTTGATGACTATCAGATATTTTCAAAGCGTTATGTCACCACAATGATGCATACATTCTTATAAAACTGTTAGATACGAACCAATTCAACAGCGAGTGTCCTGACAAGAACTACTTCTTTTTTCAATTTCATGCTTTTTCTGGTGTGAGAAAACGATATTGTTCTTTCATAATCATCGAATTACAAGATATATAGCCATCTAACACCACTTTTCGCCTATTCATAGTCATTTTTTTCAAATGTCGAAATGGATCTTTTGGTTGTCGAACATTCATAATAAATCCCCGAGAAAAAATGTCAATACTTCCATAATAAACTTCTTCCCCGTTCGTTACGGACTCTATGGATGACACTGTACAATCGATATATCGATAAATTGATATATATATGTATATATATAAATGTGTATGTATCGATATATCGATATTTCTACACACCCCTACCATCAACCAAGTAAGGTCGTGAGGTGTTCCGATGGATTGGCAACCAAACCTTTGGCGGTACGCATCTCATTACCGTATTGGCGCCATCCACATCGGGGTCCGATTCCCTCCTGCGGTCGCGCTCCCCTGCGCCGCTCCCGATCCGGGCCGGGCCGCCCCTGCCGCCGTCCGCGGCGCGCGCCGGCCCCTCCGACTTGCTACGCCTCGAGCTCGAGGCCCTCCGGTCGGCCGCGTCGGCGCCGCGGCGCTCTTCCGACTGCAACGAAAACCAACCACCGATTTAGTACCGATCGACGCCGGCCCTGCTGACGGAATCCGAACGCCCGTTCCGGTCCGGTCCGGTCCGGTCCGGAGGTTCCCCGCTTCGTTCGTTAGTACGTTATGCAGTCTGTCTCTCCACTGAAGGTTTTTTTTTTTCTTCGAAATTCTACACTATCGTTTCGGTCGACCACGATTGCGTATTTCCAATGCTCAGCGTTGTCCAAAAAGATGTTACCACCCAATTGTCCAAGAAAGTGTTACCACTTAATTGTACAAAAGTAGGTTACCACTCTATTGTCCAAAAAAAGATGTTATCACCCAATTGTCAAGAAAAAATATGTTATCACTTAAATAACCATCTCTAAATTGTTCAAAGAAATCTTACCACTTTATTTTCCGAGAAGACATTACTATTTAATTTTCCAAAAATATGTAACCACTTAATTGTTGAAAAAGATGTGGCCACTCGACCTAGAGACTCGTGTATTTTTGGACAATAAAGTGGTAACATCTTTTTAGACAACCCCGTACAGAGTGATTTACCTAAAAATACAGAGATTCATCCAGTGGGTTGTCCTGTCCAGTTGATTTGATGAAAAATACCATATTATCATCAGGCAATGCTTGCCCATGATCTCTCTTCCGACTGCAACGAAAACCAATCACCGATTCAGTACCGCTCGACTGTACTGTACCTGTAGTGTACTGTACCTGTACTGTACTTTACCTGTACTGTACTGTACTGTACTGCTGACAATTTCCGAACATCCGGTCCGATCCGGAGATTCTTCACTTCCGTTTATAACCACACAAGTGGCGAAAATATTCACATGTTTACCTATATATAAATTTTCATGCCAGGCAACATCTAGTTGAAGTATTCATGGATTATCAATACATCCACCTTGACTTGGTACCGAAATTTCTTGGAGGATGAACTTTCGAAACCAAATTCCTATTGTTTCCAGCTTTCAGCTGAGATTTGTGGTTCTAGCTTGGTATTCTCACTGACCACTCTGTATACAGAAATTGGTCAGATAATTGTACGTCTAGAGCGAATATATAAACGGGCTAATTAGATAATTATACCAAATAACAGATGCTTAGAGACTTGAGTATCAATTAAATCAATTTGCAAAAATGTCAGTATATTTAGGTATACATGGATGTATTTTATGGATTGAACAGGATACTAACACGAGTAGTGATGTCTCAATTAGCAATAAGTTCGAGTGTATTCTCAAGGATCTAAACTGAACTATTATCAAATCTTTTATTGTAGAATAAATTCACCAATTTTCAACTGATCATAGAAATTCTTCTATTTTTCGTCACCAAGTAAGAATGTACCTAAAATATATGTTCCAGAATGATACATGAATGATAAATGTAGTTCATGTTGTTATGATGGAGATGTATTGATATCCCTTTGAATTCAATAATCATTTAGAATGTCCCAAACAAACAATTACGACTTCGAACGCTCAGTAACATAGGTAAGAAAAAATATTGACACTGAAATAATTATGACCTGTAGTACACCTAGATGGAAATCACTTTAGTTTTTGATTGATATTCATTCAGTATTTTTATCTTCCTTCATAGCATAATTTTTTTGTTGAACAAATGTACTAGTAGTAGAATACTATTTTAGCCTTGATTTTTCCTGCTCAAAAATCTCGAGTACTAGATGAGCTCTGCAGTCAAAAAATATCTTTCCACCTTAGTTTTCTATTACTATTCCAGTATATTTTCACATTTCCAGCAGACCGTCTAACAGTAACAATATATCAATACGAATATTACTGCATCGTGACCAATCATCAAGATATAGTATTATAGAGCTTGTGCTGGATCTTTTATGTTCAGTTATAATCTAGTGAGCTTTGAGCTATTGTTTCCAGCATTCCCAGTCTGGAAATGGAGATACGACGGAATATGGAATTGAACGGTTGAAGTATTATAATTCGCAGTGAACAGAATAATCAGTGAAGGAGATAGCGAGGAAAATATACCCCAGCTTCTCATGTATATAAGTACCTCCAAAATTCCGGAATGAATGGTTTACTACCCTGACTGTTTCTATGCGACAAGAACAAATATACGATGAACAAATATGATGATATCTTCAAAAAGTATGAAAAAAAAACTGTGAAATGGTACTACTTGGTTATATACCACCTGCTCATCTGTGCTTTTGCGTTGACATTGCATTCTGCATTGACATTAATATTCGATATTCTTCAGTCGTCGTCATCGTCGATTGATATTTATCAGTTCGTTGGCTGGGTGGGGGTGGTACCAATCATATCCTTATATTATTGAAGCTCACTCACCCTCAATCATATATAATAATATATGTACATCCCGAATAGAATATATATAATATGGAGAAAAAGATTAGAATTAAGATATTGGATAGATTTAGATATCAGAATCCATATAACACCACTGTTTTAAATTTCATGACTCGAATATTCTCGAGTCTGAAGAAGACGAAAGATCCGTGTTTGCAAATAAAGTCACGTCCAATATGTGATAAACGATGTGATTGATTGTACTACCATCATTTCTTGAGATGCCGTAGGACGTTTCAAATTGACATAGAGTGAGGACACAACTATTATATAGTTTTCTGGACCAACATACCTTTTCCGCTGGACTACTTTGGCCAGTCAATCTAAAGAACCATCAAGATTCCTTCATTTCTCCTTTCGATTGCGGAAAGATAAGCAATCCTTCTTCACTCTCCTGGAAACTTCCTGCTTCCAACGATATTTTTCTGTATATGGTTAAACTCGACTTTTCTGAATTTGTCCTTCTAGTTATGTACAAATTATTGGTAGACACCAGGTGGTGACGCGAGAGAGCGCAAAAGTCGTTTCGTGTGCAGTTCAATTATTATATTCTATGCACTTGAATAATTCGAATTTAATTGGATTCTGCATCATTCATTACGTGTATTCAATTCCACTCATTATCAAAATGCGATTCCAATCAAGTTGTTACATGGCAACCGTGCAATGAAATTTTAACATAGTTACCAAATATACATAATTGATGGAAATCATGAGTATGTACAGGGCGATTCATAACATTGTGAACATTCACCTGCAGCCGTTATCGAAGGTGGTAGAAAACACTTTGAATTCAAAAGTTGTGCGGTTTCTATCTTTCATCTATTATCGTTCAAATATAACTTAAAATCAATTGGTTTTCTTTCTCAACTGGAACCGCCGGATAACACATATTGGTTCAAACGTACTTGAAATATTTTAATTTGAAGTCCAACTCCGGTTACCAGGCATCGATCAAATTGTAAGCGAGATACCTGGATATTGCGGAAAATGAAAGGAAGCTACATTCAAAGGAATCTCAATAATATACCTGAGTCTATATTGGTGAACCCAAATTGAAGATTTCTCTTCAACATTGCCAGTATTTCAAGTAATTTCCTTCCTTTCAGAAAATCACTCTCGACGAATGGATTCCGACAAATATCGGTGGCTGGCAGCGAGATATGGCTAACGTGAACCTTAAGCACGATGTATACAGGGTGCCTTTTTTCTAAGAGTATGGTGCTCTCGATTATCTCAAACAATACGAAGTTGCTTCAATTATGACAATGTTGCGCTTTTTTATGCCGGTAGATACTTTTGAAGGAGAGTTTTTCGGCGATATTTGTGAAACTAATCAACATAGATCAAATGTCTTTCCAAATTGTCAGTCACTATGAAAATTCGCAACTTTGTCTTTCGTATCTGTTGAGATACGAAATGATCTAGCTCGAAAAAAACGGGTACCCTGTACTCCATGAAGAAGATGCAAAAATTTGAAAATATGCATGGATTTTTCTTTGATCCGATGAAAATAATTGTCTCAAGAAATATGTACGAGTTACTCAAGAGTCAAGAGAGAAAAATCCAAATAGGTATAAATTTATATACATTATTGAAGATATTCCAACGAAAACGTCACTACAACAACTTCAAACAACGAGTTGTCGAAGAATTCTTCGGACTGTGAAATTTCCGTTGGAATAGCCTATATAATGGCCCACCCTGTGTAGCAGATATATTGCGGTGTGCCGATCGATTTAATACCCCTGGTTTTCTGGAGATTTGTCGGGCATATCATGCAGGCTATACAGGCGAGAGCGTTTTATATTGGCGAAAACTGGCCCCATTCCTCACGCGAAATTATATAGCGCTAGGCACTTGGATGGTGTTCTACGCCCCTAGAATTCCCTAAGGAGCTGGTGTGGCGCAGAAACTTCCAAAAAGAAAATGCGAAGGCAATAATCGCAATAGAGATGGCAATAATCGCACTAGAGATGGCAATAATCGTTCTACAGCTATTCCAAAACTACAATACTGCATACTGGTGATCTAAATCATTCATTGTGATACAGGTTGTGTTGCCTGACGCACCGTGCAAACTAGAAGAGCACGATCATGAGGTCGTTTCGAGCGAAAAATGTCCTATAAACGAATCATCAATTCGTCATGGTTACCGGCGAATATAAGTTCAGATTTCAGAATGTAGCGCTTTTATTTTTGGTTGTTCCTTCAACTATCTCATGTGTATGTATGAGGTTACAAAAAATTGACTACCTTCAGCAATACGTTTTCTCTCTCATGCAATATTTGCAAGCACTGAATGTTTGGTGATTTGGCAATACTCCCGACAAGCAGCTGACGAATTTCTATCACTAAACCCATAAATGTTCATAATTTCGGCATATTCTTCATTTGAAAACTGCACAGCAGTTTTTGAACTGAAATTGAAAATGATAACAAACGGAAAAGCAAAATAGTGTGTTGATGACTTGCACAATATTGTTGACATGATCACCACCGAAACACCTGAAATCATAGAGCACGTATTATATTGTAACTTTTGAACTTTCGTATATTTAAATACCGTCTGTAAGCTTTTCGAGGAGGTGGTACATTCATTTTTCAGGTTTTTGTGGGATTTTTTTTTCGAAACAATTAAACGTATTGGTGACAAGTTTCGAGTGAGAACAGTGTTCAAGACATAAAATACAGTGTGCTCGATTTTGACTCATACAAACTCGCTTAATGAAGAACAATTATCAAAAAATTGTATTTACAGTATACCATGTGTTTGTGGAGAATATTATATCGCCGAAAATAGCAGGCCTCTATCAGTAAGGATGAAAAAGAATAAGAACAATATAAAGGAAAGATATACTGACAAATCAAAATTAGCTGAACATATCCTTACTGAAAATGGACAACATATGGCCGATTGGAGTAATATTAAGAAAAGAAGACAACAACCAAAAACGGAAAAAGAGTCTGCTTGTATTCTTCTGAACGGAGACAATAATATTGCTTCTTATTCAGTTGATATAGATAGAACTTGGCATCCACTTCTGAAAATTGAATATGAAAATGGAAAATTCAATATCAATGAATGAAAACACCTTGTAACCAGAATTTCTCCGTCTGCCGAATTGTCACTTCTCAGTGTCAAAACCAACTGCACATTAAAAAAAATTCGCGAAGAAAAGTGTTTCAATTGTGTTGAGAACGGGAGCAGATTCGTTCCCGAAACGTCCACTAAGATAGGTAGAAGTTTTATTCTTATTAAATATATTTGTACTTTGAAATTTTTCAAAAACAAGGTGTCACTGACAAATAGACAGTGACATTTTGGGGCAGATCACAAAATCTGTCCTTACTACAAATATATTGAAATAATTTTTGATAACTTCTACTTTATTTTTTAGATACAAGGGAAGAAAATCCCACAAATAGCTGAAAAATTTCGTATATATGCTTGTACCACTTCCTCGAAAAACTTACAGACAGTATTTTGATTTATGAATCAATATGTTCACCTATTTGATTCATGTACGTGTCATATTTCATATAGTAATCAACTAAACTAAACTAAATTTATGTTCCACTTCTCACATTTGTAAAACATGTAGTTCGATTTTTGGGTTCTCCGTGGATGAATAATTTTTTTTTGCTCAAGATGACCTCAGAAACATTCCTCCTAAGTTTGTGTATCACGTTATGCAACACCCTGTACACAGAACATCATTTTTTTTTAAAATGATGATGAAATGAGTATTTGCAAAGGGACCTTCTAACTATGGATCAACTGTATCATCAAGTGAACTGTCAAATGTGGATTTGATATGATGATGACATGGCATTTTTGTTATGATCAGGAGATCTCATGAAGGTATAAAAATAACAAAATTTTAATGATGTCATAAAAATGTATCTGAAGTGACTATCCTTTTGAAGTGAGGCGTTCCTATTGAACTAACGATTTGAGTGATAATGTGATCATATATCTCTTTCAAACGAAGCAGATTATTTTTTCAGGAGGCTTATGTTATTGGTTTTGTGTATTATAGGTATATCATAAGCGATTCAGGTAATAAACGGATGGTCCAGATTTGTATGCATTGATTGTGAAATTTGCACCATAACTATAGTACAGGGCGATTAAAAATCATCATTTCATATATGCAGAAATATGGAATACAAAAGTGATCTTTTGAAAATTTGGCACACTGCCAGGATACGTAAGCCGCGTCTACGATACAAGTAAAAAAATAGTTACAGAAATTCGAAGGTGCCGATGTTTTCATGAGAAAGTCCCGTTAATTGGTGTATGAAAATCTGGACCACCTTGTATACCGATGACCGAGGATTGAGATGTCCTAACCTGCGAGTCTATAATACAAAGAATACAATACGGAATTAATTGAGTTCGTCCCATCATGTCATCTCCTACTGCTTGTGAACGATAATAATTCCATCTGGATCTGGCATGAATCGATTACAGACTTGCACTAATTGAAATTGCCTCTGGTTCAGTGCCTATTTGAACGCTCTGAGAAATAATATTGTTTCAGTATCACCATGGATTTTTGTAATTGTTGTTTTGCAAAACCAAGATTTTCATCATTATTGATTTTCACAAACATTCGAACTTAATTTTTACAACTGTTTTCATTTCATAGATTGTGTATTCACCTTATTGAGATACGAGATAATACGTTTGTGATGATTGAGAATGAAGATTTTTCACAAGTATTCTCCATCATTTTTGCTTTCCAACAGGTATTGGCCACATGTGAAATGAATTTACGTGACTACCAGTGAGAATCTCAACAGCTCCTCAATATCTACATTAAATTATGGCAGTCGCGTTCCTAACAGAGTGCTGTAATACTTGCGTGCGTGCAAATGCTTGTAAAAGTACACTTCTTCTACAAAAATGAAAACTGCTTTTTTCAAAGACTTACCCTAGCCCTATCAGCACTACAAGATTGATTTACCCCTTCACTTACTAGAAATTCATGGTGCCTATAGGCCAGGTCAGGGTACTTTTTTCTTCTTGGCATTGCAGGTTCCTGTTTGGGCACTGAAAAAACAAGTTGGATGTATAGGCACAAACAGAGAAAAACTATGAGGTCAATTGTTGTCGGTCTAACCGCGAAAAAAAATTGATGAACCGACAAGTCAACAGTTTTTCACGATCCATTGACATTTGAATGCAACTCAGTAAACACAACAACTGTTATGTTTAGTTGGGTATATTTCAGATTTCATTTCTATTTGATTCAAATCTGAATCTTAGCACGTTTTTCATTCTAGCGTGGATATGCCTGTACAGTAGAGAATTATTCACAGAAAGTCTGATGTTGTCTAGTGTATACTGAAATGATGAATAAATTAGCTCGATGATTTCAATTATCATTCTTCCGACTGACTACTAAATTCATCCTAATTTAATTCAACTATGAATGAATATATGCATGAAAATAAGATATCTTCACAATAAAACATGAATGAAGCTTAGTTATGATTGCTTTCAACAACATCGGTATCAGCTTTGTGCCTGCACTTTGGAAACCATAAAATCTCAGGTGAGTTCATTTACTTTTCTGATCTAATTGGGAATTCATTCAAATGCAAAGTAAAATTTTTGGTAAACAAAGAAATATCCTTACGTGAGTCGGTATGGAAGTCCTCGTCATGATTCCTAGAAGCACTGATTTCGTTGGCATTCTCTGGAATGTTCGTCTGAGGAGGTCTTCTGACAACTTCTTGTCTGGGGCCCGTATACTCGTGCCATCGATAGGTGCTCCGATATTCGGAGTGAAGCTGGAACAAAACCATGATAAAATTCGAGTAGTGGTGCAAATTATTACTTGCACAGAGTTGAAATAATAGTGCGTTCAGAGTGGTTCAGAGTCAATTTGTTTTTATGTAGATATTTCTCCGGGCCCTACTAGTTCTGGTGCACACAGTACTGGCACAGTATAGAGAAGTACTGGGTTGGTTCATTTCCGAAGTTTAGTACATCAAATGTTTCTACTTGCGTCATTGCAATGAAGTCGTGTTAATACATGGATCTTGGAGACCAGCCATTATACGCGTATTGTCCAAGTTCAACTGATTTTCGATAAATTTCGCAATTGTGGAAGGAAACTTCTACATTATAGCATGCTATTCCATTACCATGACTAGACTGAAACAGATTCTTCAAAACTCAATTGGCTAATCAATACCGTTCACTGTACGTCAGGAATTCGAATACGTCCATGATAATTTCAGCTAAGGAACTGAATTGAATACGAAACAAGTTCATTGACTACATTATGTATATCCAGCCACCGAAGAACTGAAAGATTACCAAGAACGTTCGACTTTGTTGTCCGGTCTTTCATGGATCAATACAAAAGTAATCTATTCATTGTGTTAACATTCGATTCTAAGATAGAAGAGTTTCCTGATACAAGAGAGTCATTTAATTTTCATCATTATTTTAAGTATGAAACTATGATGGGTCATATCTTTATCAATTGACTATATTATTAATATTCATTTGTTTTTCGAACTACGTATGTCCAAGATCTCCTCCACAATGCCTCTGCAGTACAAAATATCCAGGCGTTTATGGAAATTACTCTATTAGCTGGGGTAATCTGAAGCGGCTAGGAAATTGACGAGATTTCGTAACGACCGTATATGTTTAGCATTATCATTATTTAATATTCAATCCACTGCTAAATTGGAAAGTTTGAGGAGCTACTAAATGAAAAATTAACCTCGAGATGTAATCCTCTCCAAGCACGCTTGTAGAAATAAGATGTTTCCTACTATAGTGCAATGGTTTGATGGATGAACATATCTCTTATTATGTCAGAAGCAACTGATTTTTGTTCCACAATACAGGGTTGGGCAAAATGGGTGCACCGCCTGGACCAAACTAAAAATGTTTGTCTAAAAACCTTCATTCTTTTAATTACGAAATAAAAACTAAAATATACCAAACTCAATTGTTTCTTGTCATAAAACGATTACTTTTCCAACGATGTGAGTGATTTCGACCGAGATTTTGATATTTTATGCAATGAAGAATTCAAGTTTATGAAAGTAATCGTCGATTTTACAATGGTTGGATTAAACGTTAGAGAATTGCTCTGTTGATTATTGATGCTTTCGGGAACGGAAAGAGATCTAAATATTTTCTGATTGAATTTCTCCAATTTGCAACTATACCAGTATCAAGAAAACTTAAATGCATAACTGCATAACTGAATGACTTAATTAACAGCAGTTGAAAGTAGTAATAGTTGTAGTAAGATAGTGAGTCGCACTTACAGCAGGAAACGAACGGAGAGGATGCAGTTTTGTGAGCAAATGATCAATATCAATGAAGGAAGAAACCGGGTATTTTGCTGTATGAAGTTGAGTGTCACACTTTTCCTACGCATATTTAGATAAAAAATTGAATGCTCCACCGATATCATAAGGATGACAAATTGGGTAAAACAGTTTGGAATATGTGATCAGCAAATTTTCATCGGTTGCTTTTGTGAATTCCGAGGTATATTCGTCTTTATTGAATATGAAAGAGATTTAATTCAATTCTCGAATGGTTACATGGATAATGTGTCGTTACAACAAATTGAATATTCAAGCACCAAATCACACTTACAAGAAGATATTATTATAAATATATATACCAGATGTACAAAATCTGGTGAGTGGAAAATCAATGAATATATAAGTGGATTGTGTGTCTCCACACTGATATAAATTATCTTTGAATTTCAGGAATTGTGTATTAGATATACTATTCTGGCAAAATGTAATTTTGGGAAATGAAGGGATGATAAACGTATATAGATATTACGATTCCCATTATCATAGAGCACTCACCATGTCTAAATCATATCACTCGAAATCGCTCTACCTATTCAGAACACCAGCACTGACTGAATCAATTCATAAATTATTAGATAAAGAGGACTTTTATGCTTTGTATATCAACGCCTCCGAATAAATTCGGTGTGACGTAGAAAAGAATGGATATTTAGATTCGAACACAATCATGGGGTACCTGTTATATACATGTGAATTATTGATTAAACCTGCCATTTCAATTCCTTGATATAATTGGTGAGAATGAAATAGAACCATTCTGAGTTCTACTTAATACCTCGTTTCCAAGTATTGAAAGGATTCAGTTTTCCTAGAGTATCTTGATTCTTTCAAAATCTTCAGGTTGAGCAAATATATCTCATATGCAGATTAGATAACGAGGATATGCGAATTATGAATATACCGTGCTTTATACAGCGCTTTTGTGAAGTATTGAATGAATTCGAATTACTGAATGAAATTAGGTATGTAGAATTTGGCCCATAATTCTATTCGAAACTCTGTGGGTAGAGCCACAATTTGTATACTCCGGTGGAGCTTTGAAGTGACGGATTCGAAAATAGGCTCTGTATACGCTCTCTTCAAAAACAGAATTAACATGCTCTCGTGTGACAGAAACGAGTTGCTGAAATTTTTTTGAACTCAGTACATGAGAAATATCGAAAATACTGTCACTTCATTCGAGTTTGTTTATAATTTCAAATCCCAGAAAAAATAACAGCAAATAACAGATGGAGTAGTATTCTATCAAACTCTCAAAGAGCTATTGATTGATATGATGCATATCAGAGTGAGTTCCTTGGCTGAATTTTTTGGCTGATTTTTAACTTTTTTGCAGTGTGTCGTACACAATACAATTCGATTCTGCCTTCATCTCAATCGCTGCGCAATTGATGGAATATCAGGAAACTACCTGAAAACTCATGTGTATAAGAAAGAACATACTGAGACTGCTCCCAATTGATTCCTAATGTCTATTCAGCACTATAATCAATGAGCTGCTTGATATATTCCGGAGGTAATGTATTATGTATGCATTGAAGTACCTAATCAGAGATTATATGGTAACTCTCCACAGTGGGAATTGTGAAATATCAAATTCTGAATGTAAAGTAAGGGTAAAGCCGATAAGCATCTAAAATATTCAGCTCAAATTTCAGAAATTCTAATTCCTTTGTCTTCCGATCTCGCATGTGAACGTTTACCTTGAAATCAGTAGTAAAGCCACCATAGAGTTGAAATGAAAATGTTTCATTTCAGAAATTTGCAAATTTTAAAAACTGCGAAATCATAGTCTCAAATGTCAAAACTCTGAACGTCAGAGTCAAAGTCAAAATGTTGAGAGTTGAATATACTGAAAATTATATGGCTCTAATGTAATATCAGATATTCTCTGAGCATCTTATGTTTATTTCTGTTATGGTTATTGTTGTTTCTCACTTTCTGAAATGGGTGCAACAAGATAGGTAACACGGCAAGAAAATCTCATCAAATGAATAGAGGAAGTTGTGCTCGTTTGAGCTCATACACCGGAAATATTAAAGGGAAAATGTCTCACCTTCAATAAATCATTCAGGATTATATCCCAGGAGACGCAAAATACAGAACCAGTATACCAGAATATTAAATAGTAGAACAAGAAACATCGATGTAACATTAGAAACCATCCATAAATCCTTCTTACAATTATGTTTCTGAGATATCAGTTCGGTATTGAAATATCGCCTTTTTTTTCAAAGCATCAACTTCGTTAGTGAATACATATAATTTGTGCCAAATGGCAGAATTCTGTTTATTAAACTATCATACATTTTTATGAATGTGTGCAGAAATTATGCTTTCAACGCAGCTCCTTTGAAGGTAAAAATATTCAAAAATTCTGAGCACCATGTAAGAATAAGATTTCAACGAATTAAAAATCTGTCGGTCCTATTTAAGCGAATCCTGAAAATTCTTTGCCTGACTCTATTGGATTTCAAAATATTTTTTTTGAAGGGTTGCACCTGATAGAATCTGAAATGATTAATTTCGATGAAGTGGATGAATAATGAATATTGAAATACATCGTAGAGTACAGAATTGCCATAATGTCTATATATGGATGTTCCATTAAAATTGTTGTTGCAGAAACGAGCTCTTGTTCTTGCTTCTGCACTATGCAAAAAATTAAGCTTTTGCCATTGATGTGAATATAGTAAAAATTAAAAACTTCTTGGAGGAAAACTTCTCTGAAGTTCACATTATGATATAACCGCTAATTTTCATTGGCTCAAACTGTATTCTCAAATTCCAAGTGATGGGTATAGTCTGTTCCAGAAAAAATTTTGTAGCTGTACAAATTTCAGATGAATACGTCAATTGAGCCAAGGAAAAGATTTAATGAATGTTGCAAATACCTACATTTTGAGAATGAAAAAGAAATGCAGATCGAAAGAGCCTTTCCAACATCTTCCTCTACCAACTGGAATACCAATATTGTAGATACCATACCGCAACATGAATCAGTAAAGGACTATCAGGTAAATACAATCAATGAAGTCGTAATCAATAGTGTTGAAAGTAAGATATTTCTTGCGCTATGCACAAAGTAAAAGTTTGGGCACTGATGTGTATACTGAAAAAATATCCACTAGAAATATCTTGGATATAAATAAGAAAACTTATTATGATCCAAAGTTCAAGAAACCACAGGAATCATACATTTTGCTTAAGAAGTTGAAGAATCTCATAGGAGAAAAATTCAAATCCTAAGAATAAAAAGGAAATGCAGACTATTGAAAGGGCCCTGCCGACATCTTGCTCAAACAACTGGAATACCTATATAAATATTCATGGAGTTGAAGAAACCATAACGCTACAAGATTCAGCAGAAGAACATGTAGATTACAGTGTTGAGCAGCAATACCTGTTCAGTCCGAGAATCGATTTCGAGCAACCACCATGAGGAACACCAAGGCATTGAACCTATCTCAGTGAGAAAGTTCAGCTCAGGGTGCATTTCATTTCAGCTCTAAGCGCTAACGTGTTTTTTTAGGTTAGAGATAGGCCTATATGCTTTATGCTTACGTGATTTTGGGCAATTACCTTATCGACAGGCATTGACGGGCAAGCACGGCACAAATTCCAAAAGGAACCAATCATGAGTTCTACTTCTGGGGCACTGGGATCAGGAATATGGGCCTGGAAGCCATAAACTGAGCAATGCGCGGAGGGACCCCGATGTAGGGAACACGGACTGATAGAGCGAGGGTCGTATTCGAGTCGAATGAATAACCGTAGAGCATGGTCGGTGCCCCACCTTCACGGAATCAGGATGTGTGGGAATACAGACTGGCCGGATCAATATGTGAGCGCTTGCTCTTTCCGGGTGCGCTATGGCACTGGCGTTCTCCGTCTTCCAGACCGCAAATGAAGTTGCCAGACATTGGCACGCTTCGGATAAACGAATAAAAAATACAATCACCTAATGGTCTGGCGAAAAACTAGCTCAAAACAACAGTGCCAAGCTCCGAGCATATCCTGCAACCTGTGAGTAATTCACACCAAATCAATACACATGATACAATTTTCATATTCGAAGACTGACAATGATTTCGATGTACCTTTTTTACTTTTTATTTTTGTTTGAATTGGGAGTTAGACACCGACAGATGGCGTTTAGGTTGACTGCGTCGGTCGATGAAGTACTTCTCTTGCACAACATCTAACATGATAACCTTTTTTAGCATGAATTCTCAGGACTGTTTTGTTTTTATACGTGCGACGTTCACGATTCAAAGGAAATCAATAAATGATTGTGGAGAGATTTATAATTGTTTTAGCATATGTTCTATCGTCTGATGAGTGCTTCATCCAATACTGGCATAGTTCATACACTAGACAAATCAACATATAATTGAATGAAACAAAAATCTCATGTCTAATTGTTACAAAGTTATGCAGACACTACACATTTCTTTCAAATTCTTTCATGAACTTATGTTAGTTCTCAAACATATACAACTCGAATCTAAAATATCACCCGTGCCTTTTCCAGAACAATGTTTCATCACACGTTTTATTGACGAAAATTTCATAGCGATATCAAATACGTATAAAATCAGTATCAATGTTTGTTACGGTACCTCATTGAAGACACGAAATATTGAATGAATAATAGTTCTATCACAAAATTCTAAAATGCAGTGTTACATCCTATATCTATTGGGGAAGATATAAAATATGATCTATTGATGCATAATTCAACTTCAGTAGGGAATAGGTGTGTGAAATAGAATTGAACCAGGTTTTGCAAATTATTGTAAGGTCGTGAAGTTGGTAGAGTGAGTTATACTAAGTTTTGGCATTTCACCGCATCTGACCGATTTATTATTCGATTCGCTCCAATATAGTGTGAGTTGTTATTTACCATTACAATCAACCATTGTTGTTCGGATGCACCATCTTTAAGTCTGATGTGACAAGTCGAATACGAATCTATGATTTCATTCGAGGCAAACATTCATCCAAACGTCTCTGATTTCATTTGATGCGTACATTCATCTATGCTATACCTCTGATTGGAGCATCTCTGTGATAAAACATGGATCGGTCTTATGTTTTTGTCAACTAGGTCTCAGCATCCCCCATGATATGTAAGAGTGGAATTACTGATGTACATAGCAGACTGTATACATTCAAAATTGGACCTTGAAACAGTAAACATCATTATTATTGTCATTTCACAATTGAGGAAGGAACTGGAACTGGCGAAGGAAAGAAAAACTACAACTAGAAAGATTGACCGTTATCATCTGATATTTTGGAATTTGTTCCGATGGGGGAATCTGATATGCCGACAATGTAATGAGGCTATGCAATGGCCTTGGCTCAGGACTCTTTTAGAAGACTGGAATTAAATATGATTAACCAAAGAGACATATCTAATGTACCAAGTAAACAATCCTTAAATAATCTGAACACTATGGTTTATAGATTCATATTGAACTGGAATAGAATGAAGACTTGAGAACAGTGCACAAGAGCACTTGAAAACCAAGAATCATTCGAAAAATGAGCTACCAACAGCTCATAAGAAGCCATATCGAGAGAGATTTTCGAGAGTAAGTCAATATTACAACTCGAAATTCATTAGTATAATCGGATAGGTAGGAAGTTATTTTTTTAAAAATATCGAAGATACGATTTCGCCCAGAAATGATGGGAAGAGTAGTTCTCTATCGCTTAGATAATGATATTAGCGGAGCTCGATTGAAATATCATGTCAAGTATCATAAATCTTGTGCTATATGAATATTAATCATGATGAATTTAACCAGGTGTTTTCTTTGGGTTCATTCTGATGCCTAATTGATTATTCGATTCAGAGGCGTGTCGAACTTTTACATTCGATAAGTGATATGAGTGATTAATGTTTGAATTAGAAAAATTTTCTTTAAAAAGGTTCCAAAGGAAGGAATTCATGGTGAGATATCAATGTATGTCTCGCAATCAGGTTAATCTCGAAATCTCATCTACCTACATGACCGTAAATACTACTTTATTCATCTTTCAACCATACGAAAGGGCAACCTATAATATTCGTAGAACATCGTTTGAGCCAGTGGTGATCTGTTGGAAGAGGAGGGTGGTATTGGTATTTTTGAAATTTTGGAGGCCATGAGCATCAAGAGAGACTTCACTAGACATATAATTCCACAACTTTGCAGTTCTATGGGTGAGTGATGCTTGGTAGAGCGAAGTTCGACAGGTCTCGACCCTGACAATGTAGGTCTTACCAGCCTGAGCTCGTCTAGTTTGTCTTCCTGGAACCTCTCGTGATGGAATAAAAGTCGAGATTTCAGGTGAGCACCGGTCATGGAAATATCTACCGTTTTACGATGTTCTAAAGAAGTCAACAAACTCGTCAGTGTAGTATCACCGACTAGGTGATTAAAAACTGTTGTGAATAAAATTAACGATCTTCAGTGCATGTTCAGAAGCTGAACTCGAATTTGCGCTATGTAGATCATGAGGCGCTGCCAATGGACCTTACATGATCGTCCCATGAAAGAGAGCTGTTGGTGGTGATACCTAGCATGGATATTGACGACTTCATAGCAACAGTGGTACCTGACATCATTATATTGGACATTGTGTGAGCCAGCTTCCTGGAGAAGATACAAGCTTGAGTTTTAGTTCAGGACCCTATTTCGAAATTCTAACCAGATCTGCATTTATAGCGTAGACCTGTCTCTGTCCTGCATTTCTGGCCCTATTGGATATGGGAGGTCTAGAGAAGTATAGTGTGCTATTATCCGCAAAGCGATGGAGTGCGCAGGATGGGACCTCCAACAGATCGTTGATGTGGAGCAAGACGAAGTTGGTGCAACACCAGCAATCCATTGAATCAGATGAGATTTCATTTACGATGAGGAAGAAACTCGATATTTAACGACAAAGTTGAGGCAGCAGACCATATAATGGAAGTTTTGATAGAAGGTTTTGGTGCCAAACTCGATCAAATGCTTTGGAGATATCTAATGCTACAGACAGAGACTATCCAGGTTTGTGGACTGATGTCTGCTATATATGTGTCGCGAAGGAATATTCTATATTTTCCAACCACCGCCTAATAAGTAGGAAATGAACAGAAAATACTATTTTGCAGGTCGCCGCAAATAGGAATGACAGGATATTGTCTTTAAGTTATTAGAGGAGGTGGTATATTTATTTTTCTAGTTTCTGTGGGATTTTCTCTCCTCGTTTCGTTACAAACATATTGAGACAATTATAATTATTTCTATTTTTACTCTTGAAAAACGAGGAGAGAAAATTCTACAAAATCTAGAAAAAAGAATGAAAGGAATTTCCATATCCCTACGAACTCTCCATAAACTGTTTCTGGTCGATCGTAAAAAATGGTTTTCGAATTTTCAATTCCACGATGTATTTGGACCTACCTGTCTATATTTCCACTTTATCTGAAGCAAAATTGTTATAAAAATCAAGAGGTTCGCCCCAATGGATGCACTAGTTAGTGACTTAACTGGACAAATGTCGCGAAGTTATCTTCTAGAATCTAGACAGAAGAAAGTGATCATTTTCGAGAAAATTGCTCTGGATATAATTTCTGTGGCTACGTGTGCTTGATGACAGTAGCTGTCTGGCAGTGAAACATTGACCTCTGACCTCGTTAATATGCCAATATCAGTTAGCCATAAACTCATGGGAAGAAATTGGGATTTCTTCGATTAGCGAAAAATAAGCTGTTTGTCTAGTTCAAACGTTACTTCATCTACATACCATGCACATGAGATCTTGAGCAATGGACGATTGTAAAAACCATGTAAAAATGATCAATAATTACTAGAATTTGTCTGTTGACGTTTTGAGTTTTTTGCATCAAACGATACGCTGGTTTTATGAGATTGCATGTCTTTCAGGGAACACACCGGATATGGCGATGCCGAAGCCCATCAACGTTCAAATCATGGCAGACCTCACTTCATACACACCACTGGTTAATGTAATATAAATTGCCTCATTAAAAAAATATATGCTCAAATTCGCCAGGAAGTAGAAATCGATCGACAACGTAATGTAGCAATTTCCAAAACTCCAATGATCACTTAAATTGAGATTATTCTGTTGTACCACCTACCTACTCCTACCAAGCTCGTGAAAAAGTGCCTACTGCGCAAATACAAAGCTACCTTACACTCTTAGCGCTTATTTCAAGTTCAAGAGCCCAGAGGTCAAAACACACAGCACAGGATCTTTTGTCCGGCATGGCCCATCGTTCCGATAATCCAGTGGAATACATCTTGGTACATTACAGATGGGTTTTCGTGTGTTTGTTCCTCCTGCCGGTATCTTTCGTGTTCAATATCTGGCTGTACTTCAGGAATTGGCTGGTTTTGAAACTGAGCAGTGCTCCCAAACAGCATAATAACAAAGTGAAACACGTGCAGAAACAGGTAAGCGATTTTGGCCAGGTAGACTAATTATTATAATTTTCGGCGAGACCGCCTAACCACAGATAGACCCAGTTCGAGCTTTTTTATTATGGCATTCCGATCGCATTAAGAAAATTATCCTGCGGACCGAGAGATTTACAACATCCTTCCCGAAGAGATTATCGAAATTATTCCGCTCAAGAACTCGAACGGGATCTTCAAATGTGAATAATTGAAAACTAATCAGGCGTTCATAAGATGCAACCGAATTTTTCACTCCCTTGAAATTTGAAGATTTGATATCTTAGAAAAACAAGAAAAGCACTGCTGATTTTCTTGATTTGTATTATGGGGACTGAAATTCCAATTCCAATTACTGAAATAGCGTATATATTATTGCAGTCAGCGTGAATTTATATTTTTATTTGATGACCACCGCATATAAACAAACGGTAGTTAAAAATTAGTAAATAACACTTGAAACGATCAGGTATAATTTATAATCGTTTTTATGGATGTTTCAAATTTGTGATCTTTAAATTTGATGAATGATTTGAAACGACAGGTTATTTGGGCTTATAATATAGTGTGTGAAAATGTATTATTCGTCATCTCCTATATTGGGTCCTATATTATCATGTATTTATTGATGTGATTCCCAATATTTCAGTGGACGAGGAATTCAATGAATAATTCGTTTTCAGGAAAATACTATTCACAAAGTTGCTGATTTAATTATTGAAATTCCTATTCAATAAATGATTTCAGGTTTTATCCTGGATTAAAAATGGACGAAAAACCAAGATGTGTACAGCCAGACCAGGTTGGCAAACGATGTCGTTCAGAACACCGATTTATAAGAATTATATGACCAAAATCGACGTGAATCTTGTAGATATTTTGGACATTGATGTGGACAGACAGGTATCTATTACTGAATTACTGAATATTTACCTAATATTAATTCAGTAGGTATGCTAATAGCTGCTCATAGGCTTCGAGTTCTGGAAATCATGAAGGTTATCCCTGTTTGATATGAACTATTATAAAATGCGCCTCAAGCGAAGTTTTCAAACATTTTCGAAAATGTTTTCCCTACAATACTCAAACTTGATTTCACACATCATAATTTATAAAACATAATTTCGAAAGTATCTCCCAATGAAACATAATATTTATCACTCATTATATAAATGAAACAATGAAAATAATAAAATATCTTATGGGCCAAATTAATGGATTCCCGTTCTGAGTGAAATCCGAGCAGTTTTCAAAATGCTTTTGAGCTCACCTCAAATTATTATAAGAGCAATATGAGTTTCTCTCAATGATTCTCGGTGAGGCCAGTGATACCAGTATTTTAAAACTTTTATGAGTAGAAAATTAACGGCTAATTATCAACTTGTTTGCATTACAAATAACATGCACGTGTATTCAGATTTATCGCGATGGCATTGAAATATCTACAGTGGTGAAATCATTGATGAGGGTTTATTTTTTCGTTGCATTTTCATATCCTAATGATATACGAACAAAGATAGAGAATACTTTTCGCGTGAAGCGAAATGTCTCGACAATAGAAAAATATCTTCTGTACTTTGATATTCAATTTCTATCATATAATATCGATATAACACGCAACTACTTCATCACCCATCATCAAAACTATCTATTTTTTTTTTCTCTGTAGGGTACCTCGCGACAAATATAATTCCGCTTACAGTCATGATAATTATGATGATAGAAGTTGAGGAAGGTAATTTAATAAAAATATAATTTTTCAATTGTGGTGGATGACGTTTGAGTGCATGAAGGCTAGTCACGTAATACAATCAGCAACTTCGTTGCGAAGCATGTAAATCAGCGGTACGTGTAACTAACTGAAAAATCCACTTTAATGCGAGTCTAGGCGAAATCCCCATGCCCTCCTCTTCTCGACGGTATCGCTGAATTGTTCCGCGAAATACTCTACATTTCCATAACTATTGCTATCCTCGAAATATTTCGAGAATGGAATCGACACCAGTTCAATAACGGCAATGGCATCTGAATAGGAACCTTATCAGCATTAGTGAGTCGAATATCGACTAGGTATATTATTCATTCACGAATCATAATGATTTGTTTAGAAGATTCCTTCAAACTGTGATGTAATTTGTAATGGAATTGTGTAATGTTTTTGGTATTTATTTGTTACTGTTTCATACGAAGATCATTGATTTTTTGAATTATGAACCATCTAGACATGGGCGCCCGCAGAAAAATTTCCCGGAAGCGGGGAATTTTCCATAATTCTTCAATAAAAAATAACAATAACGATACGAATAATGAAGTTAAGATGAAAATAATAACTACTGATGAATGAATATCAACCCATCCTAATTGCAGAGAACAAGAATATACATTTCTGGTCAAAAATACGAACAATTTTCGTTGAAAATTCAATCTTCAATACCTTTTTCACTTTGGCATCAATTTTGGTATTTATTTCGTCATCAACTGGTATCAACATCGCAAAAAATTTAATGCATTTTGTATTATACAGCTCATTCGCAAACCGACAACAAGAAAACAATCTAGATCTTCGACTGGCACTTCTTGAAGAGTGAGGAAAACTGCAAACTCAAATTGCGAGCGCCAATGACGAGCAGGCAATACACTACATTCGATTTTTTTTCAATTTGTTTATGTCCGTTCGTTCCGTTTCAAATTGTCGATATCGTTGTGATTGGAATTGAAATGTAAAGTTTTGATTGTTTGCTATTCTTGTAATTTCCATGCATAATCTTTCTCGAAAATTCTATACATTTTTGAAAATAACATCAACAAAAGACACGTTTCAAAAAGATGATGCTTGTAAATCAGATGAGAGAGCTCGTGATTGTGTCATTAATTTTTTTCGCAATGTGTAACACAAAACTCATCAAAGAGAAGCACTCACAACTTGGCGAAAAAATGAACGAAATCGAAGCATAACTGAGAATATTATTCAAGGTTGAATTGTCAATGAAAATTATCCGAGGTCCAAGAGATATTTGAGAAAAAAAATATTCGTTTAATAATACTGAGAACAAAAAATCAAAAATCTAAATGAAAGATATTTCAGAGTTATTAGCTCACTCAGAGAACAATAATCTCAGTCTACTCTTGTCCTTTCCAAAAAGATCCATTAGATTATTACAGAATTTATCTCTGGGTTCCACCATTTTTTGCCTTTCTCGGGAAGGAGGGACAAATACCCTCTCGTGCCCCCCCCCCCTCCGGGCTCCTGTGGAAAAATAATGAACCATGTAGATTCAACTGAATTTATTCCATTCTAATCGTACTGGGATCATTCTGACTTTCAAGTCTGTCACTATATCGTAGAATATTTATTGTATACATAAGTGTGTTCTTTCATTGGCACTCACACAAAAAACCGTACATTCCTCCATACCAGAAAAATGCAAATCGCTCACATCATTGACTATGCCGACAAAATTCTCCTATTTCAGACAATAATCCATCTATCAAATGTTGAGCAATGGGACTCAACTGATTCGATGAAGATTTGGTTAGGAAGTGATATATACCAACGAATAGTTTTATAGCGTCCACGACTTTGTTAGTCGAGAAAACTGTATGAAAGTCGCGGATATAATTCAATTTAAAACTTCGGTATCATCAAGCGTTACCTAGTAGTTAGTCGTTTAACACATGTTGAGATCGATGTTATTAGCAAGATCGGATCGATTGACTTGAATTAATTGAAATCATAAAATCCAAAACAGTGACACTTTATAGACAGGTCATCAATTCTAGATTACATTGCTCAAATTTGTGATCAATTTACTTTTCAGTCCAGTGAAACAACTATCTGTGATAGTCAAGAAATAATTCTGTAAATTATATTGGGAATATATCTTCATCAAGTGACTGAATATCTTTTCCCATTAGTACTATGTGCATATGTGTGATGCTATTTTGGCCGTGTAGAGACCGAAGTGCCAAGTGCCAAGAGGAAAAAATAGTTTTCCCAGTTATTCCAAGAACAGAAATATAGAAAAAAAATCGAATAGGGTGCATTTGAAATACGAATATTCATATAGTACTTACTTATATATCGGTTGTCAACGTATTCTTTAGACAAGGCATGGTTTCCAGAGTAACGCGAGTATGAGATTCAAACTTGGCAGGGGCTCACGATGCAAGGATTGGGAAACATTTTCAATATTCCATACTCTCTTCCGTCACTTCCGGTTACACCGGGAACAACTACAATTTTGGAATTCCAAATGGAATATCCTGTATATCCTGTGCATTTCTTCGATTATAATTTTCAAGAGAAATCCGCATTGATGTTTTCGAATCGAAAATTAGACGGATAACAATCCTCATACCTCGATTGTTTCATTCTTCTCATCTTGTACCCACATTCCTGGCAGTTTCGTTTTTGAAATTTTGCAATAGTAGGCCCTGGAAATATGATTCTTTCAGATTTGTATACATTAGACAAAAAAGAAGGAAGGTCGTTGAGTACTATATCATGGCATGTGGGTTTTGAATCAAGTAGGTGTTGCCTTCTTATCTCCTTCTCATCACTGATAATAATAATAATAATAATAATAATAATAATAATAATGATAATAATAATAGATTTTACTGACAGGTAGGAGTACAGTATATCAGAAAATAATAATCAATCATAACAATATGTATCCATACCTATCTCTAGGCAGAATTTATTCAGGTTCAAATCATGACATCCTTCTAATCACTGATAATAATAATAATTATAATAATAATGATAATACTGATAATAATAATGATAATAGATTTTACTGACAGGTAGAAGTACAGTATATCAGAAAATAATAGTCAATCATAACAATATGTATCCATACCTATCTCAAGGCAGAATTCATTCAAGTTCAAATCATGGCACGTATTAAATGACACAATTTCGACCAGGGCACCTGGAATCAGCCTGGTTCACTAACGGCCAGCTGGTCAATACGACTTCGATCCTGTGATTAAGTAAACCGTTGCTATTTAACCATAGATTGAAAGCATCATGCAAACCATTACTGAACCTTTAATGAAAAACTGCAACGAAATTGATGAACTCGGCTTAGTCCATATCAATGGGCTATCTCTGATTGATCAACCGACCCTAACAGATTCCCAGCTCATACTGTCCCTACGAATATCATAATTATAAAATTACAGGAGTATCCGTTTTAGTCAGCCAGCATGATTTTCAGGTAGTGAGAGTGGAACCATTGGTTACGATGGGCCAACTGACGGCTACTCTGAATCCAAAAGGTTGGACCATTCCAGTTCTACCAGAAATAGATGACTTAACAGTTGGAGGGTTGGTGATGGGGACTGGCATAGAATCTTCATCCCACATCCATGGGCTATTCCAACACATATGTGTATCGTACGAGCTTATCCTATGCGATGGTAGCCTAGTGAAGTGCTCAGAGAATGAAAATTGTGACCTGTTTTGGTCGGTACCTTGGTCCTATGGAACCTTAGGTATACTGACCGCGGTAGAAATTAAGTTAGTACCTGCTAAAAAGTACGTAAAACTAACATACGAACCGGTGAGGGGATTGGAAAATATTGTCAAGAAATTCGAAGAGGCTAGTAAAAATTCAGCAAATGAGTTCGTGGAGACTTTAGCATATGGGGTGAATGTTGCTGTGGTAATGACAGGAGTACAAACTGATGAACCCGAGCAAGAAAAGGTGAACAAAATAATATCCTAAAACATGAAAACAAATACTAAGAATACAATGAAAACTGTTCAAAGTGTTCACCATTTTCATGCATAAAAGGATTTTTTACGATGAAGAGAATAATTTACTCTTTGCATATCTGCTTCATCATATCTCAGTCAGAATTTTCACGAACATATTACTTTGGGCAGTTTTTATGACATCCCTGTTGTTTATATTTAAGTTTCGGTAAATATATTTTTTGTGGAACTCAATTATTTAAATATGAATTTCACCAAAACCATGAAATAAGCAAGTTTAAATGAAATTGTTTTGGTTTCAGGTGTTCGTAATAAATGCTAGCGATATCAATTGTTTTCCATTTGTCTGATTCGTGATTCAACATTCTTCATGACTAAGACTGTCGATAACAAGTACAATGGATTCGATAACGCTTTTCAAAATAATCTTATGATTGCTATGATTGAATCAACTATTAGGTTCTTATAAGAATAATGATAATAGTTTATTTCTACAAAATAATAACATTCGATATAACATCGTCAAAATGAACAGACTGTTTTTTGTCCGTACGCAGGCTCCAGAAAATACGAGAATTCAATCCCGTTCCATTCCATTTTCGACAATCAACATTTTCACAATCGACGGTCTTAGTGAAACAACTCACAAATAGATGCAGTCAGTCATGTCTTTTCTAGATCAACTCAATTGGCAGATGGTATAAACCATGGTTCTTCATCCACGTTAGAGACAAACTCTGGAATAATGGAACAACAATAGAATACATTCCTCTGAGGGATTATTATCATAGACATACCCGATCAATATTCTGGGAATTACAGGTGAATAATAATCTCTGAGCCTCCCAAAAAAACAATACTAATATTGAATAAGCTAGTTTCGAGATTCTCGAATAACGACTCCTTGGCTTTACCAATAAAGTACCTTCTACTGTGAAATTTTTTTACCATCATTTGAAGAAGAATGTTGTATTGCAGGACATTATACCATTTGGGAACAACATCATCTTCAGATACCTTCTAGGGTGGCTAGTACCACCAAAAGTGTCACTCCTAAAGCTGACCCAGACAGAAGCTACGAAGAAGCTGTACGAGAATAATCACGTGATACAGGACATGCTGGTCCCAGTGGAGAACCTGTCAGAAAGTATAAAAATTTTCAAGGAAACCTTCGACATTTTTCCGATCTGGCTCTGCCCTTTCACGCTACCACCGAATCCAGGAATGTTGCGTCCAGTGTCTCTTGATGCACCGAAGCTTTACGTAGATATCGGGTTATATGGTGTCCCTAAGACTCATAATTTCCACCCGAAAGAAAGTACGAGGAAAATTGAAAGATTCATCAGAGACGTTCACGGGTAAGATATGACAATCATGCATAATACTCCAATGAGACGACAGTGGAACAATAAATCATGGTGTTATTGTTCTCTACGACTTATTAGAGCTTGCTGGCTTGTCCACCTGCCATAGTCACTTCAGGGTATTCCATAATTAGCCTGCCAAACTTCAACAGCCCTTTGTACGTTCAAAAAAAGGAATATGGGTCGAAAAATATCTCCTCAAAGTCAATGTCTCCTGTTCCATACATTCCTGAATGAAATTTTGAAGTTAGTTTTTCTCCAATGTATTGGGCATAGAAAGTTCATTCTTGTAGTGAGTTTAATACATGGCGTTTCGGAGGTATTCACAAAATACCATGTTCAAGACCCCCCTATAAGGAGCTAGGAGAGAATGTTCATTCGACCACACTGTATATGAACGTATGTCAGTTTAGTGTATTGCGAAATCAGTATACTTGATAGAAATATCAATAGCGTTCCCTTTAAAATTGATCAACTATTAGTCGTATAGGTAAACCACATCAGGCGGAGTCTGATCCGAACACCTCTTCATTCAATTCAAATATTCCAATCACATTCAGTCATTTCATTGTCTGTTTGGAGATTTTCGCCTATGACTTCATTTCTCATTTCTCTCAGATATTCTGAAGGGCAGATTTATAGGACTCTTCTGAAGCTCTATAATCAAGGACTGTACACTTCCTTTATCTTGACATTTATAAAAATCTAGGGAGATTGTAGATCAGAAGTAAAAATTTCCGATAAGTATGGTATCAGAGGGTTTGGTCAAAGTTTACACAATTCCTTGTTGAATTATCTCTAGAATAATCGAATAACTCAAAGACATTCTGTATTTTGATGTCGTTGGAATAAACAGTTTCTATTTATCTGTCCGTGGGATCTTGAAGGCACTCAGTGCTGCCTCCTTGTGTGGATTTTGAATCGAATCGCAAGATTTGATGAATAATCGAAATTCCTTCAGATATCCCGATATAGTATTATTAAATTGCTCAATTACATTTCGACCCGTTTTTAATACCGCAATAATGACAGGAAACCATTCATCTTATTGATCAGATATTACCAACTGTTGGTTTAGAAATCTAGGGAATGGTCCCCATCATCCCAAAAAGGAGACTAAATTTTGCGAATTCGTCGAGCCTTTTATATCCTTCAATTAGGAACTGGTCATTGACGTGTGAGTTTTTGGTTCCAAAATTATCCATAAACTACTAATTGAGTGTTTTAATGACATGCAATTTCGAGTATTTGAAGTGGTTATGCCCATTATTATTAGTGGCTGGTTCATAAAAATGATACCGGATGGTGAAATTGAACTGGGAAGTGATCAAACCTGGAAATCATCTTTATTCACTGAATCGCCAGAAAGGATAATTTTTCCAAACGATAATATCACTTTCGAGATATAAGTGATGAACTGAATCAATAATGAGCCAGACTCTGACAACATTTAGATTCATCTCTATCGGCAGAAAAAGATGGATAGTATACCATGAGTCTGCTTCACCCTGTACACTTCCTTTCCTACGACTGTTATGAGGGGTCATGACCCCTCGCAATTTGAATGTGCCAATTAATAATTAACTGATATAATACTTAATTATTCTCTCAATTTTTCACAAGCATTCTCACAGAATAGACACAACTGAATAATAGCTGAGCGTTAAACAAATTTGTTTGTGCTGACTTCAATGAGTGATATGACAGGACCACTCTGCCATGTGTTTGAACAATTTTGTTACAAAACTATTTCAGCTAGAATAATATCTATTTCTACTGACATCGGCATAGTGTTCAATACGATTTTATTGATTGACATGATTGAAATCATTTACGACCATTTCCTGGTTTCAGAAACAACCTAAAAGTCACAAAAGGAGATAGGTATCCCCCCAGTCACTTTCTTAGTTGAAAGATATGAAGAACCAAATACTAAACACCAAATAAATTTGAGAGAAATGAGACTTTTTGTCATCTTCGACTGAAAAAATACACTTCTGGTTCCACCGGAAGTGATATCAACTTCAGTTTTTCAAATGACAGTATTTTTATTTTTTGCATTGATTCCCTAACAAACTGTGTCAAGAATTGTTTGATTAAACTATTACAGATTCAGAACGAAATATTTTTGGTGTGCCCAACATAATACTTTTTAAATGAAGGAAGCTTAGAAGAAAATGACTGAGAACTCATTTCTGAGATTCTGAGAGTCGATTTCACTATGAAGAACAAAATTGTTCGAATTTTATGAATCAGTTGAATATCATCGATAATTTAAGTTTCTACATTAAGTTTCGAAAACGACTCTGTCTTCGGCAGAGATTAGTAGAGAAATTGATATTTATCTATTTATAAATATTTATCTTTATCGGTCCTCACGACAAATGTAGTGAACTAATTAGTATTTCCGCTATTTTTATTTTTAGAAACAACGAGAAAATCCCAAGTCTGAAGAGTATATTGTTGTTTTTCACTTCTAATAATAATATCATTGAACATTCTAATGGAACTGAATGGAAAATAATAGAAAATCAACAAGTCAACATAAACAAACTCAGCCCAGATGCAACTGATTTTTTTTCAATCTTGAAGTCATAGGCGAATTTCATTCATTCTGGATGCTTCGAACGTTTGGTGTCGAATGGAGACGAACGGCATAGTCATTCATAATAATTTTTCATGATAATGAAAATTCGTGTGTATCGCCGCAAATTTTAGTTTATTTTGGTTTTATCTCTCGACACATATCTTTGAACCCTGACAATTACTGACAAAAACTATTGCCCAAAATAAATATTCCACGCACACTCCCAGATCACATACAAGACTTGCTTTACGTATGCATAGCTAGCCTATAATGAAGGTCGATTTCTTTCTAGATTCCAGATGCTCTATGCAGACACCTACATGACCAGAGAAGAATTCAGGGAAATGTTCGATCACTCTCTCTACGACAAGTTAAGAAGTGAGCTGAATTGCCGTGAAGCTTTTCCTGAAGTTTATGATAAAGTATCGAAAGCGGCGAGAAATTAGTTACATCCTTAGACTAATTTTTCCTAATACGTCGGTTACATCATATGGTAATTTTTTCGAGTTATAATAAGGTTTCATGGAAATAGTTAAAAATAGCCGAACAGTATTTATTCTTGCTCACTCGTCTTAAGATGTAGAATAGGTGAATAAAATATTGAAATGCTTCATCCATTTAGTTCCCACCTGAAAACCTAGATGTTTGTTTCCCTTATTTACTGAAAGTTACGAGGACATAAACGATTTGGAGTCAGTCATGATGGCCGCTACTGTTGCTGCCTGAAGAGATGAAATGAATCATGGGGTGCGGTGCGACCCATTAATTTGAATGGCACGATTAACGAATTCTTTTGTCGAAGTGGACTGGGAAATACGTGTTCTCTCCTGGGGCGAATGGAAGGGTAAGGGGATCAACCCTCCGAGGTCAAGAATCACAATAGATTCAGAATATTTAGAGCTGACTCGGCTTTCATTATCGAAAACAATGATTCCATTTGTGAATGTACAGACGTCAGAGCTCCTGCAATTCAATTTCTCTTTCTTTCTTGCAATGAGTTTTTTCATTAAAATGATAAATGATTCGAATAATATGAATGATATAATGATTTCAATATTATCAGTTAAATTGGTGAAAACATTTTTCTTGTCTTCGAGCAGATGATGATTTATTGTAGAAATTATAGTAATTATATACTGAAAGGAACCCAATATATCATTCTCAGAATGAAAATTCACGTTGCCAAAGATCTCCCATAAAAATAAAAAAATTGCTAAACGTTCCTGTTCACCCATACCTACCATATTAATTATATTGTGCCTACCACAATATTTGAAAACCACAATACGTCGGTTTATAACTATTATCATTCACATCTTCCATAAATATTAACATTCACGACTCGGGTAGAATAACAAATATACCAAAAGATAAAAATAGTCAAGTTATTGCAGGGTTCTCACGACGAATTGAAGCTCTTGAAAATGTTTTATGTATTGAATATAATATCATACGTCCTTCTCCCATCACCAAGTTATTGGAATGAATTTGACCGACGGTTGCAGGAAACAATCCAAAAATAGTTTCAAGAATATTCAAAATGTCTATTCATTGAGTGAATTGCAAATGTAAGAAGTTATTATCGTATTCGTATATACTTACTTTGTATACCATTTTGAACTAATTGAATTAATGCTTCAGATTCTTATCCTGTGCTAACGCTCACTCTAAAGATTTTGCAGAAGTGTATTACTAACTATAACATACAGTTAGCAACAGCGGTACCGTTTTCATATGTGGTTGATATTGAATAGAATGATGCATTGAATTCATGAAACAGGTGTGATAAAATCGGTTTGCTAAGTAGTAGAAGTATTCATTATGAGCAAACAATACTGCTCTCTATGTTCCTTATAGATTGTTTTCGTTCTTTTCGTCCAGAATGATAACTGTTTCGAATACGTACAGAGCAGTAAAGTCCCTATCCCTATCGGTGGATGACCATTCCGCATCCGCCACTGCTTCCACTTTTTTCTCTTTTCTATCATCTTCGAGTGTTGTGGTGTATTGTGAAGTCATGCCCAGTAACTCTCAAGAGCTAGTGGAAATAAATTTTTTATAGGTCAATTATTCTTACTTGTGGCGTTAAGAAATGTTACAGGTAGACCATGATAAGTGAATTGATATATAAAATATTTCATTGTCTGAACTGAATAGTGAGAGGTCTAATAGCGGATGTACCTAAAAATTTTAAAATCAAATATTTTTTATCAAATCATTACCCAGTGAAGTTATCAACAGAAGAATGCAGCCAACAGCAATATTTTTTGTTGGTATTCATTCTTTTTTATTCGATTCAATAATACATGATGGTTCTTTCCTCCTCTACAGAACGAATATTATTTCTTATATATTCCAAATCGGATAATTTTCGTAAATTAATCTCGATATGAGGGTCCTTAGGAGATAGACATATCAAGTCGATATCATGTTTCGCAAACCATTTCCATAACCATAATTATTTCCAATAATTTAATAATAGAATTTTGAGTTGGAATCATCATTATTCATGAATAAAAATACCAGGAGGTATTGAATACCATTATCACTAATCATTATTATTATTGGACCAGAATTATATTATGTGGTATATAACGATATCATTTTTCATTAAGGTGTATGTTGAATTTTTTAACCACTAGAAATATACTGGACTATTCTTTACTTATACGCATAAACTGTCATTCCTATGGAAATTTCGCATCCCATTACTGATTTCAGGTAGTGATAAAGACTCATAGTTTGGGAGATGAACTTTGACACGCCTTTAGACAAAAGCCATTACTAACTTTTTCATGAATATAAAAAGAAAACAAAAATTCCCGAATATGATTTTTGGTTAGCACTGTGTGCATTCATGAACTAGTAACCAATGAAATGAAGAAAAGTGTACTACTTGGTATAAACCATTTCACGTCCTGAGTAATTTCTGACCATACATCATATAAGCTGTTCAGCAACTACATAATGAATGAACGATATAAATGCCAAATCAGCAATTTCTCAGTCGTATCAAACCATTATGCAGAAGGAAAAGTGATAACTCATATTCTCACCATATCATCTTTCTTGTTACACTCTGAGAACAGCACGTTTCATACAAAGTTAAATATTATTGATTTTCAGCGCCTTCACTAAATCTTTGTCAACACAGTCAACGATTCGAACATTAGGGTGGTTTTTATTCGAAGTCGTATTTTATTGAATGTACCCATCGAATTCTAATGAGTTATAAAGAGAACTATTTTATATATGGTTGATATGTCGACACCCATTGTTTTAAATATTCGATAAATAATTTATTTTCGAATCGGAAGCCACAGAATGATGGTCCAATATTTCACATACTCACATATAACACAACACTTCTTGGTTATTTTGGGTAGAGTGGTTGCTCAGCAGTTTATTATGCCGCACAGGAAATATCTACACTTTCGTTGGTATCAGATTACATTGTTTGCTTCCTTCACTAAACCGAAGGCAGCCAAACAAGTTTCAACTTGTACCCCCAACAGATGTTCAGTATAAAAATTAATAACCTCCTTTATAGTGTGAAATTGCAAGGTTGAAATAGCGTGGCGAAATAGGATAAGGTCTGAGAATATGATTTGAGTATGCCTCCAAAATATAACAATGTATAGTTTATTGAATAGATAACTTCATGTTAGTCAATAGATATGTTGACTTATTACCACACCTACCCATCAATCTACTTTGATTCAAACTACCTTATTCTTCGAGTTCGATGAAGGAAAAACTGAAAGACATGCAAAAATCATTAATGCAATATTTTTCTGTTTGATGGAAGAAAAGTGGAGAGTGGAAAATGGTAATCATCTCAATACAATATAAATTCAACACTCGACCTAATGGCACTGGCGAAATAGGAATAAGTACAAGGGAACATGATTCCATTAAACCTCCAAAAATGACACAATCATATCAAGTTCGTTATTCAAGAAGAATGTTAAATTTTTCAACATTCCTCAAGTTCAGAAAATACATCAAGTCGCAAAATAAAAAAAACATATTTTTACAATCACAATAATCATGATATTTGCGATATAAAACTCGTGAACAAATCTTCGCAAAGCATGTAGAACTGTGGATTTACATAAGTTTTTAACTCTTTGGAATTTTTCGAAACAGTTTCTTTCTGCATAGACTGTGTCTATAAGTTTCTTGGTGAATATTTGATTCCTTAGAATTTTACTCTTTGAAATGTTCAAGGCTTCGGCTAAAATTCTAACGTCCAGATAGAAAATCATGGTGGTTTTCCAAAATATGCGTCTATACTCAGAATTAAAGTTTAAGATTGGTCTTTGTGAATCAAGTTCCGGAGTAAATTTTCTAGTAATTCGCTCTCTCATACAGTTTTCTATGAATGAAGAGTTGACTCTGATAAAAACTAGAGAGAGAGAATCAGTACATATATCACACCAAATCCCAGCAATACTATTTTTACTGTCTACAAGAAAAGTTTGGAAACGTAAATCATCCCATTACAATGTAAATTCAACACTGGACGTTGGTAACATTATCCTCAATATTTCAGAGTTTATCAACCTGTCAGTGTAATCAGTCTTGAACTTGCAGTAATCCTAATAACTGCATTTCCGTTTCCAGTCTAATATCATTGTTTAGTCATTGGACGTCGTAAATTACCTCTACCTACCTGCCCAGTTCAAAAGCTGTCCCTTGAAAATGTCTATACGTTTCTCGGTATCAATTTCTCGGTCCCTATTAGCGAAGATAACAGAGTCAAACAAAATTTGTCGGTTCCTCGATTCTCGCAAGTGAAAATGCGTATAGTACGTAATGAGAGTGAGTAAGGTAGTAATCTGCTTTCGGGAAGCTGGTCACGCCTACCGATAGACAGGGTCGGTCTCGACTATATTATTCCCTCTGCAGTTATTGATGATATTCATGATGATAATGATGATGACGATACATTCAATGAACGAATATCTACATATATGACCAAACTATATACGAAAGATGGCATATAGGATCAACATTAATAAATAAGAACTCGCTGCAGATAATTAAATATGCAGATATCGTGACCATCTCCAGTACTGATCCCAGTTGACCACACTTTTGTCTCAGCTCTATTATTAGAGAGATCATTGTTTCATCAAGAAGTTCTGAAACATATAGAACTCTCATCTCAGTGTATATAACTAGAGAACAACATCCCATCACACTCCCTTCATCGATACGAATTAATTGAGGCAACCTCAATGCAAAATCACACAAATCACAAAATAGTTCGAACAAGGAACTTTGTTCCATCATACGTTCTGGAACTTGAATCTGAAATACAACGCATGGTTGTTACAAAACAGTGTTACATCACACGTGTTATCGCCGAAATCAAATTCATCCGCTGAGTTCATCACAAAAGAGAATTTTGTTTCAAGCAAGTTTCAACACAAATCTCATAGCAATAGCTCAAATAAAGACAAGACAAGAAAAGTCGATCGAAGAAGTCAATTCCATCACAAAATTCAAAGAGTTTATTGATCCATAAGTGTGCTGAGAGAAAGAGACTCAGTTTTACTTGTTGTTTGAATATTGAGAATTGGTGAATAATCCTAGGTTGTTCAGATGGTTCAGACCACCAAGTTAAGGGATTTCAAAACTTTGATCAGCCTATGACAGTAGGTACTAAAAGATTAAAAAACATCAGAATATATCATTTCATAGGTAAGTAATTGAATGAAGTTGAACAAATTTCAAGTAGACCCTAGGTCGCGCCAAAAGAAAGTCGGAGGAATCCAACCAATGAAAACAGCAGACGAGAGAGAGGCAACCAGCAGTGATCAGCTAACTGTTGGCAAAATTGCACCTCTCTTTGTTGCACGTCCAGGCGAATCGATAGCTGTTTTTCTTATGAACGTTTCAATGTTCCTCATGAGTCGATGGAGCAAGGGTGCATATTGTAGATATATATATATATATACTATCATATCTTTGATCAGATTACAGCTGTGGAAATAAATATTGTAATGACATTTGACAATTGACAATATAAAAAAGAATACTGCTCGGCTAAAAGTTGTCGATACCTCAGCAGTATATAATAAAAATTCTCATTCATTCCATTCATGAATATTATTATTACACGATGGAAGACTATACCTACCCGAGTTTTCCGCGTATCTACATCCGATGAACTTCCAGCGAGACGGTCCTGATAGTGTTGAGTTCTTGTAGCCACCAGGCAGATACGGGTTTTCATTCATAAGCTGCTGGCACAGACCTCCGGTTCGGTTCATTCAATTATAGCACTCCGTACCCAAGAGCACACGAGAGCAGTCGACACCTGCCCGACTTAACCTGCATTCCTGAGGCCCAGATCAGCGCTTTGAGCGGCCCACTCCGAAGCTGCACCTCAATTATCCCGTCTGCCGGTCGGACTCTATTTTTTGGTTATTCTTCTCTTGTGTTCAATGTTTCAATTGACTCGGTGAGTGCGGTTGGTTAGAACTGAATCTCCAGGACTTGACAGCAGAATGTGGAAGAAGGCGATAGTAGTCATCTACCTAGGTGTCATCACAGGACAACGTAAGTGCATTTTCAAGAATTCAAGACCGAAAACTAGAACGTTATGTGGAAAAACTCCTGCAATATTGAACTAGTTATGAATATGTAGATATCAAGTTATTCTTCAGAAATATCTCAATTTTCAACTCCGATAGCTCATTTAACAGAAAAGAGTTCAAAAAAAATCAACAGGAATATAAGTGTCTTATGTCTTCACAGATCTCATGGGATGCATATCAATTTGATAATTCAGAGCAAAAGGACCTGCTCTGATATCGACAAGATATGAAAATTTCAATTTGTCATTCACATTACGATTCAGTTTTTGGACAGAAATACCCATGATGTTTGATTTATTGTATGTAGATTCATTATTTGTATAATATGATTCGCGTGATTCACCACGGTGGTTGGGTGAGAACCAGGAAGTAGAATCGCATTTATTTAACTAATGACACACCTCTAGAATATTTCATTTCTCAGACATACTAACACGAGGATAGGTATATTTTATTATAAAAGTTTATTGTCTTGTCATTACAAATCACACATTCATTTTAATGAGAAACACATATACCTCTGTCGAAATACATACCTACTAGGTCGTTCTTATAATTGATAATAAGTGATTCTCCCCCTATCATTTGTGTGAAATATTCGGAAAGTTAGACAATTTTCAAGCATTTCTGAAATTTGAACATCAGTCGAAATGAAATTGAATTTTTATTAAACTACGAATTTTGGCCTCATTTATAATTTAAATTCACTAAAATTTGAATTTATGATTTGAAGTCATCAAGAATATTATAATTTATTTTGGAAATATTCTCGTGACAAAAGATTCGCAAAATAATTTGAAAGTGTCCAAACAAAGATTCCAATTATGTTGTTTTCCTAAAAGTATTGGGATTTAAATCCTAGAGGAACATACAGAAATTACAATTTATATTTCCTCCACAATATTGATATAGGAGTTCAAAACAAGATGTTTTCATAAATGAAACCATAGTGAATATATATATATCTAACTGAATAATGTCACCGCTATTATAATGTATATTTTCGATAGTATTCAATAACCCCCTAGTGGAACTGAGCTGCTGAAAGAAGAAGGAAATATCAAGTCAGAGAGAAGTATATTTCTGGCAATGGAGTATTTCTGGACAATTGATGAATTTTTTTGAACTGATCTGAGAATGAAAACCAAGAGTATGAATTTCAATTTCTGATGGAAAAATATTCAAATAAACGTGTGTCGATTACGATACGATTTTTATTATCGTTCATTTTGAAAGAAGTAAGTTTTTATTTCTGAAGAAAAAACAAACAAGTTGCTAACTGAAGATAAACCTCGATTTAAACTAATTGCATTCACGCGTTGTAGACACATTCGCCAACATGTAACTGGAAAGTTATGTAGCAAAGTAAACTGAATACGGAAATAGAAGCATTTCCGGAATTTCTTCAAACTCCATAGGTATATCATCTCTTTTTCACGTCGTGTAACTATAACTACCTGGAACTATCTCTTTTAGCCGAACTATATGAAAAATCAAACTTATCGACAATCTAAGATAGATCATTTGAATTTTCTTCGACAGAAGAATATACTGAGAATATACTCTTGTGATGAACTTCTGTACATTCTATGATGAATCACCTGCACCTCGTAGTCCTGAAAATAATTATTGAATGCACTGGAAAACGTGAAAGTTTGCGCAACATGTTCTTCGCAATCCACTTAACATTTGGTTCAAACAACAATAGCCATCGCGAATATTATGCTTATTTGGAGGTAAGTAGACCTTAATTGATGCAATTTATACTTTTCATTTTATTCATTTCTTTGAGGAAGTTAATAAACGTTTGCTTTTTTTTGTCCGCTCAATTCACATCATATGCGCGTTTTTCTTTCTTTAATTGGACGTTTTACATATTATTTGCATTCATTTTTTCTCTTCCCGGTTCTTGGATTCGTATGAAATTTATTCATTAAATGAGGATGAGGATACACGAGAGGAAGTCTGATGAACATCTCGTTAGTTACAAATTTATGACTTCACTAGATATGCCTAAATATAGTGTCAATGAAGTGTAGAATGAAATGAATTTGTTACACCGGAGGTTGATTGCTGGATATAAGTGTAGAATGATGATATCTTTGACAAATTCTAACAACGAAATTGATGTTCGGCAGCAGGTATCATAACCAGAGTTATCTGGGATAATTCGAAGTTTTGGAACTTCACTCGGAACCTCGCGAGTTAATTATTGGCTATCAACTTGGTAACTCTTCCAAAATAAAATTTCAGGAATTTTCCCAAAGAACTCAGACCAAGAAAGAATTCCTAATGGTAGTTCAGTTAAATGAGTCATGCTCACATCGATTGCCTTTGCCATGAAGAATGCTCCACGTGTTTGGAATATTCTACAGAATAAAAATAGAAATAGTCCAACGTGAACTGAGCCGAAGAATTGGAATGTCACTCATGTGACTCTGCATGCAACCTAACCAATGATATCATCTGCAAACCCCTCATAGAACACTGAAGTAATTGAGGGGATTCAATTATATGAGGATTGACACTTCTGACAACATTTTATTGTTGTTAAATGCATCAACCATGAGAACAACAATAAAGATACCGTTGATGGTTCTAATTAAGACGAATAATTACAAGTTACTCTTCATGACATTTTCGAAGATGAATGGAAACAAAAAGGCATAAGTTTATTACCGTCGTATTTTCACCGGACAGCTCTTCACAAGTTCCTTCAGCCGACGCAAACATCACTATTCCCAATACAAGAGAGGCTGTTATTGTCTTATCTGAAACCGAATAATGAATATCAAGTACATTCATAGAAGAGATAAGAAATAAAAATAATATATCAGGTAGTGCAGAAATTCGACGATGAAATAATGGCATCTTTTGGAGATCTCCAAAGACCTCGACAGTTACTGTATGTCTACAGGGCGCAATTATGATAATGGTTAGTAGAAGTTCATTCTTCTCTGTGGAGTGGGATTGTAACAAGTCATCTGCACAACTACAAGAAAGTAAACAACATACAGTACGTCCATGCATCGCAGCCTCACATCGAAGTGATTTGAAACTATTCCATCATTGTCAAATTTTTCATTGAACAGAGAGGTGCTTGAGATCGAAATGGACATTATTAAGAGTGTCAAATAAATTTTTTGGAAATCTCCCGAGTGGCTCGTATCGTAGCATGAGATGTATATATCTACATACAGTTCAATGGTACCTAATGTAGAATGGGACTGTATCGTCGGAAACTTGGAGCATGATATGAACAGCAATTTTCAATTAGTATAATTTTTAAAAAGGTAAATTATTCACAAGGGTTAAAAAAAACATCCCTCTTGTTCAGTATACAAAACGAAACAAGTCTGTAGAATGAGTGCCTATTAACGAAAACTGCGAGCGGCAGTAGTTAAAAACCCGTCAGACATCAGAGGCCAATTCACCAGAACCACATCTACCTGTTCGAAAATTATAGTAAATTAACCGATAATAATATGCAGGGGCGCCCGATCCGAGAATTTCCTTCTGGCTACCATAAATAAAACGATTTCATCATCATTAATACTTACTTTCTGATGCCAGCCAGACATAAGGACGATGCAGACAAGAGTATTTGATGGAATCTCTACATACAATATCAGGGCTCATCAGAAGTTCACAAGGTAATTAGTAGGTGCTCACGGCAAGAGTTGTTCTTGATTCACTGATTCAAACACACTCACTTTGGATCATATCTAGATATCTAGCCAGTCCGTAAATTCGTAAACAGACAGATTATTCGTCTCGAATATGATGAGGGTTCTACTGGTCGCGTTCTTGCAAGATACGTGCTGCTGCTACTAGATTCATTGAATCTCAATGTTACCATTACATACAGGGTGTCCTTAAAAGGTCTTTACAAAAAGCTACCACATATTCTTCAGACCAAAACAATTCGATACAAGCAAACTTACCTCAGTAAAAAGTTGCTTAGTTTGGGCGCTAGACGGCTCTGAAGTTGAAATTTTCAAATCGATTTTGCTTCATAACTTTTGAACGGCTCATGAGATTTTTTTCAAATTTGGTACGTTGGCATAGACTCATCGGGCAATGAAACTCATATCATAATTATAATGAATTTCATTCCATGGGCGTAGAACTTGATTTTTTCAGTAAATAAACATCTAAAATTCCTACGCCAATGGAAAAAAATTAGTTTCAATATGAAATCTAAATTATTCAACTCATTCACTACAAAAAAGGTACTCTTGACAAAAGTCGATTCCTCTCATGGTTTCGACAAGAATATTTAATTTTAGTGATTTAGAGCATAATTAATAATAAAACGATTAACAGATATTTCATAAAAATTGTTCAAAATGTTCACCATTTTCACGTATACAAAGATTTATACGACGCAAAAAGTTGAAATGTACTCTTTGCATAACTTCTTCATCGCCTGTAAGATTATTCGTCGCCTGTTGGATACGTTGCCATAATTGTTCTACAGTATTCACAGGGGTCTTGTAAACCGTAGACTTGAGATAACCCCATACAAAATAATCCATCGGTGTTAAGTCTGGAGAACGTGGTGGCCAATTCACGGGTGCATCATTACCTCTACCTATCCATCTGTCTGGGTACTGTTGGTTTGAAAAATTCCTAACATCCACCGAAAAATGTGGTGGAGCTCCATCGTGCATAAACCACATATCTACCCGATGTTGGAGTGGTAAATCTTCCAACAAATTTGGCAACGTATTTCGTAGATGTTGTAAATACATGTCTCCTGTTAATCTTTGTGGAAGTATGACAGGACCAATTATAAAATTTCCTATTATTCCAGCCCAAACGTTGATTTTGAATTCGTGTTGAAAATGGTTTATTTTAATGGAATGAGGATTTTCAATTGCATAAACGTGTTCATTATGAAAATTAGTTATTCCTCTTCTCGTGAAACAGGCTTCATCAGTGAACAAAATATTCTTTCCAAAGTTCAGATTCATTTCTCTTTGCAAATTAATGAACCTACAAAACATCAGACGACTTTGTGAATCATGGATTAATAAATCTTGAACTGGCGTCTTGTGGTATGGGTATAATAATTGTTCTCTTAGTACTTCATGAACGGCATTCCTAGAAACTTCTAGTTCATTACTTATCCGTCTAGTACTCAATTCTGGATTTTTTTCAATACGGTCTAAAATTTCTACTTCGACTTCGGGAATCCTTACATAACGCTGTCTTCCATAATCACCAGTTCTAGGAGCAAAATGACCGGTCTCCCGAAGACGTCTCTCAACTGCAGCAAAGGTTGGGTGGCTTGGTACGCGACGATTTGGAAACCTTGCCGAATACACCCTCACACTCTCTCGACCATTTCCTTGACAATATCCGAATACCAATAACATATCGGTGTATTCTTCATTGGTGTATTGTACGGCCATGATAAATCAGAAAAGTCCGATATCAACAATCAACGTCAATAAAACTCGACAAATCAACACAGATGAAACTATGGAAACCAAGAATGTGAATATCACTGTTTTCGAGCAGATAATAATAGTCTTCAGAAAAAAAAACCAGTGCTACTTATTTTCAATAGAAATAACCTATGCAAAAAGTACATCTCAACTTTTTGCGTCGTATAAATCTTTGTATACGTGAAAATGGTGAACATTTTGAACAATTTTTATGAAATATCTGTTAATCGTTTTATTATTAATTATGCTCTAAATCACTAAAATTAAATATTTTTGTCGAAACCATGAGAGGAATCGACTTTTGTCAAGAGTACCTTTTTTGTAGTGAATGAGTTGAATTATTTAGATTTCATATTGAAACTAATTTTTTTCCATTGGCGTAGGAGTTTTAGATGTTTATTTACTGAAAAAATCAAGTTCTACGCCCATGGAATGATATTCATTATGATTATGATATGAGTTTCATTGCCCGATGAGTCTATGCCAACGTACCAAATTTGAAAAAAATCTCATGAGCCGTTCAAAAGTTATGAAGCAAAATCGATTTGAAAATTTCAACTTCAGAGCCGTCTAGCGCCCAAACTAAGCAACTTTTTACTGAGGTAAGTTTGCTTGTATCGAATTGTTTTGGTCTGAAGAATATGTGGTAGCTTTTTGTAAAGACCTTTTAAGGACACCCTGTATAACTAGTTCATCTATTCGTTTGTTCTAATCCTATTTTATGTCAGTTATTGCATCCAAGTATCAAAATCCTGTACTGATGATTCCCTTGCTTGTAATGAATAAGTATTATCCACAGCACTTTATGACAAATCTCCACCAGAGGAACACTGATACAAACACACCCACAGTTTCCTTGGATTCAGCTGAAAAATCATTTCTCCTTTCGATCAGATCTAGTCCGAAAAATTCAGTCTTCATAACAGTAAACAGACATAGATCATTCGTCTCGAATATGATAAGGGTTTCACTGATCCCGTGCTTGCAAGAATCATGCTGCCGTAACAAGATTTATTGAAGCCAATGTTTCAATTACATACAACTATCTGATATTTTGTTCTCAGACTATTTCATATCTGTCAGCAGGTATTCAAGTATCAAAAAACCCAATTATTAGTTCGAATAATATTTTTGCAAGGGATATCAGCCTTTCGATTCACGGACGACCTGTCCCAAAAACTAGTCCATTTCTGGAGCAAGTCGTGATCTCGGTTCGTGCTCATCATGGGTATGCTCATTTCAAACGATATCCAAAAACCTAGTCCGTTTCTGGACCAAGTCGTGATCGCATAGTTATACCCACTTTATGCCAAAGATGGTCATAGCTATCATCAACCAGAATATCATCTCTTTCTGGTAATGATGTTATAGATCGGTGTCTATATGGTATCCCAGCATGCTCACGTTGAATCAGTTCATCTCATCAGTTCAGGTGAAAGACTGACCGAACTGTTCATTTTATGGAAGCGAACTAACCTCTTCATGCAGTTCGAATAATGTTGGCAGTGATGGAACCATCGACAGCAGTATTAACTCACACAAATAATACTCTCTACTATCAACGTCAAAAGGAATAAGTAATTAGCAGTATGTAATAAGGCCAATTTTCATAACAATCACTGCGAGTTATGAAAACTAAGTGGCCTGAATTATCGCTAATGAAACTGGCTGGTTTTTCTGACTGAGGCTGATTACTTTCCACAGGAACGTTGCTAAAGAATCAACTGAACTGTTCATTTGTAGCAAATAGGCGTTTCCATAATCCTATCGCACTATTTTTTTGGCTGTAGTAATTGATTTTTCAGTAAGGGCCGCTATGTTCCATTCAGGGGGGCATTGTCAGAGTAGAAATATTCGGAGGCGAATATTTTATTACGTCTTTCTCGACACCACCGTTAGAGCAGCTCCGGTGTAACCATTCTGCCAGGGTCTGCCGGGTAGGCCGGTCGCTGACTCCGGGTGCACCGGACCGTGACAGCTCCATCATAACAGGCGGAGGCCGGTGTTTCTTGAGCAAAGATGATGATTCTCGATTTATTGAATATCACATCCTCTCGCTAGTATAATACGCAATTACGCCAGGGAACCGACAAAGATCCCATAGCAGAAACGTATAATTAACATGGGAATTGCATTCCACGACAGTACAACACATTTTTTTTGAGCGGCGTACCTCTAGTCGAGCGTCCAACCACATCATTCTCCAATCGACCAAAACATGCAGCAGCCTCATCACTGCTGCATTTCCAACGTTTAATATTTCATTACAGAGATGCTCCAATCATAGATATATAGATGAATGTTCGCTTCAAATGAAATCGCAGAGTTATAGAGTTGTTTAAATGTAACCAATTCACTGATTTCGATCAGTTTTATATCCTGAGTGTACTGATAGGTACTTATAGGAAACCATCAAACAGCATAAGTGATTTCGAATATGAATATATATGAATATTACTTGATTGCAAAAAGTGAGCACTTTGGTGAACAACTGTGCTAGTGAGCTAAAATTCACAATTCAAGTTCAAAAACCCCCATCAGAAGTAAGTACCTAACTTATACATAAAGGTGGACAGCAGCTCAGTTGCTGCAGAACATGTCCTGATTTTTCCGAATACATGAACTGTTCTTGTTATAATACCGATATGCATGATAAGTTGAACAATGACGGTTAATAAATAAAAAGCATTCATCTCACTTTTTTCAGGATATGAGTAAATCAAATCAGATTCAGTAAAAAATAATTTAGAAAGAAAAAGAAACATTCGTATTTTTTCCCACCAGTTCATTTCTTAATCACCAATATCTGTCATGAATTGCCCACATCGTAATAAAAAAGAGCTATTAAAAAAAACTAATTAGTTATTAATTTAACAATTTTTAATGGCAGATGAGGAAACGAAGTCGCTTTTCGATTCGATTTGACGATGTACATTAGTGTGTATTCTTCAATTCCTCGAACAGGAACATAACAGGCATAACTAGTTCGTTGAATTCCGTGGACTGAGATATTTCACAAGATCGAAGTGATCTATCTGGAGATTGAAAAAAAAACAGACTAATAAATACAACTTTTTATGGATTAGACGATATGAATATTCATTTATGCAAAGTATATGAGAAGTTTAGGTCTGACTAATTCAGAAACACGAAGCTTTATTTGAGAAGATTTCCAAATTTATACTTCTATCGTTTTGTATATGTTTCCCTTGAAAAAAAAAATCCGACGAGCCGTTGTCTCTTTCAAACTATTTCGAATGATTTAGAGGTAAGTACTGAACTAATTATGTTACTGTTACTGATAGTTTGAACTTAAAATAACGATAATGATGATGGGAGACCAAACATTTGGCAGGTTTAACACATAATTCAGTTAATCTCTATAAAGCTCTTCAGCATTGTATCCACTCAACTAATCAGCCCTAAAGAGGTTGGAATAGATTCTCTAGGATAATCGTTATATCGGTTCCAAATCTACCTGGACCCCATCAGTGTTATGGTGATTTCAATGGAGATGAAATAAATATTGTTATGTGGTTTGGGACGGAATTCTTCATTCGAGATCTGAATGCTAATCCCTTTGGACACAAAACGCTACTACGGCGACTAAAATGAGCCAAAGAGTCTTAACAAGAACGGAATTTCTATGAACAGGATCCGGGGCAAGTTTAACAGGTGCACGTTCAAAGCATCTCATAGAATACGTAATCTGCACTGAAGAATTGTTGTGCGTTGAACCGTATTAGCATTTGGATAACGCACAACGGAAGAAGAAGAGTGTTCAACAGTCAAGTAGGAATAGGTACCCACAGAAGAAAACATCATACCACTGTAACAACGATAATATTTGTTTTTTGTTCTCCTTAAGGTCGACAATTCCAAAAGAAGTGAAATGAAAATCGATTTCGAGGATTGTTCTAATGAGGTGATATATATACTTCTGTGATACAAACAAACGCCTTCAATCAAACAAAGTCAGTTTTCTTTGGTGAACTTAGTTAGTACCTGCTACAGTCTAGATTCGAATAAGAAGTCCATCTAAATGGAATAAACATATATCGGTAATAGGAAACCAGACCACAAGAATTTTTATGAGTTCTCACAGGTAGGCAATCGCTACAATCCGTGGTTTTTTGACCAAACACGAAATCGTTCTCAACCAGCATGAAATTATGTACGGTTCTTTGTTTAGATATTGGCTGTTCGATTTCAAATATAGGATATCAATTATGATTTCAAATACCATCTACGAAACTATAGATACCTACACTTCTCAGTGAACGTGAGCCAGTTTGTAGAATGCACAGGGATTGCGACATTTGAAACCGACATCATATCAAATTCAATGGCAACATATGAGATTCGAAACTATACCGGATGGATATAGTATAAGTCAAACATTATTTCAATCCAAGTGCATTGGAGTAATATTCAACTTCGATCATTCACGGGATTCGTTCTGATATAACAAAGATATGACACCCTTTTACATTTGATGAGTTTGTCGGGTTTCGTTACAATTCAAAACTGATATTTCTCAAACTTTGACGAATAAGCGGGAATTTACGAATGGGTCATTATGCTCGAAAGAGAGTACCTACCATTAATGGAAACTGGAAACCTTCGAACCTTTCTCATTTACTTTCGAAACCGTGAATTCTATTCCCACATAAAAACTGAAGACTCATCACCTTGAAAAAAAAGCAAGTAATGCGTCATCTACTATGTAATGATCGACCACAAGTCACAGAAAGTATGGACTTTTTATACGAAATTCCACATTCGCTTCATCCGCTATGCTTGACTGATAGAGCGATCACATGAATCAAGCAAAGTCCTAGAGCAGCCTAAAATTACAAATTTTGGTATGGATACAAACATAGACAATATCACGCTCATTCATAATCTTATCGTTATGTAGTCAATGTCTCAGTTATCTAGTTTTTTTATCATCACTTAGGAATTTTTTTCGGAAATCTTCAACGTGCTCGGAGAAGTCTACCTGTAGTAAAATTTCATTGAATGAAGGTATTATAAAGGAGAGTGACTGGAATGAGTATCATACAGGTAACAAGCAAACGAATCGGTTTCACAATAACATTCTTTCACACAATAGTTGCTGAACTTTACATTTCGGTGTCTTTTAACGATCTCGCATGATTCCTAGAAACTTGTAGTGGAACATCGTAAATGGACACCCTATATGGATATGAATTCCTGAAAACTCAACAAACTCGTCAGATATTCATCATGCGTGTACAACAGAGTTAGTGAAGCTGATCAACTTCGATGTGTGAATGTAGACTATAGAATGTAGAATGTAGACTACGTTTTATACCGTGTAAAAAGAAATTACTACAGTTAACCATGAATCAGTCACTTGCAGGACGCGATGTGAATGAAGGAAGTCAAATGAACTCTGCAATAATAATTATTATTACAGGGTTATTTGAGTTTACTGTTTATTATTGGAATACCCAATCATAATATTCCATCAATTTCACCGCGATATATCCTCTATATATCTTTTATCACAATATTCGATTTATTGACGATGAGCATCGAATAACGCTGTATACGACACATGGAATGTGGATTCGGAATTATACGTGTTATGATTCATCCAGCCAAAAGCATCCCACTTTTTCTCAGGATGTGGTTAATGCATCTCTCAATGTCTGAATACCTGAACCCATGTACGATGAGGCCATACCTGACATTTTGTTTTGTTTCAGCCGCAACTACGGAAGCATCATGTTACTTTCCGCAAGAGTTCCAGGGTGAATTTGTCCTGCAGAATACTGTTACTGCGGGAATGGGAATTCAATATAGCACGTTGAACATAACCGATAACTCCATACCAATTTGGGGAAACTGCCACCGTAGAATCGGAAACAATTTCATACTGATGTTCAAGTACGTATACATTCACAGAAAACAACCCTTCTTTCTGAAATCATGAAAGAACATAGTTATCTTTCAGCGTTGATGAAATTTACTTTCACGCGCTTCATGAGGATTAAATCACCATTTTGATCGTTATTGTTGATATCAGTTACAGTGAAACACTTTGCGTCAGATGTTTGCACCTGAAATTGCGTTCATCCAACGTTCTTCAAATTTTTGCTACCGACCAAGAGACGATATCAAAGTGCTACACGAACGAGGAATCTGCGGAAGCGAATTGTCCTTCTGAAGAATCTTTGGCAGCCCGAGAAACAGCGGAAATATTATTATTCAGTAAGTCGCAGTCATGTAGGAGTTTTATAGACAACAGACTTTGAATAAGCTAATTATGGAATCATGTTCAGAGATCGAAACAAAAATTGATTCATCATTGAATGATTTTTAGCACAATTATATATTGTTCATTTTTATTCTAGAAACAAGAGATCACTTTGGATCCTACATAACAAAACAATATTGCCCCATAGATGGTAACTATCATTTCAACTATAAGGGTTTCAAGACGACAAAACATTTCAACTCGGGCGTTAACGAATGCTATGGATTTGACTCAATGGTGAATTCATGCCCTTCTGGATCTACCCTCAACTTCAGGCTCAAGAACTGCACCTTCGAAGGTCACGGTGAGATCTCATAAAACATTGTTACAGCTGATGATTGATTTGGTTGATTCTTATAGATATGAAATTCGAGTGTCTCGGCCACTGGAAGGGAATTGACGATGAAGTCTTCATGATCTTCACTGACAGCAGGCACCTCAATAATCTCAGACCCAAATACAGATGCGCAGTATGTACCTCTGATGTAAAATTTCTTCAAATTGAAAACGATCATTTGACAGGTTTACAAACAAGACAGAAAATCTGGGAAGATCCACATGGCTCTCAGCAGAGATTCCACATGCACAACAGATCTTTACAATATAACCAGTGGCTTTGAAACATTTGTACTCTCGCCGAAAGCTGATGATCCATGGCCGGCAGAAGTTTCTTTCGGGGTCTGCAGCTTTCCTAAATGGATGGATGGTAATTGGGAACACGTCAGGGTTCGAGATGACACTATGGTCTACAAGGACCATTCTTCGTTCAAAACACACACTATCAAATGTGTAGGAGTACTCGAAGATAGTGATAAATATTTGGTTTTCAGCAGAACACAATGGTAAGAAGCCTACTCTTAAAGAAAGAGGTTTGGTAGTTCATATATTATATTTCAGCAATGAAGAATCCTACAATTGCTTGAGGATCGCCAACAGAAGCAATAATATCCTAGAATTTCAAATAGGTACTAACACCAGTGATAACAAAGACGTGTTCACACTTTGCGCAGATGAAAATTTCCAGGAAGATTCATGGATAACGCAAGGACGTAAGTAAATGATTTGTCTCTGGTTAAATATCTCTGATATTTTCAATGTATCTGAAACATTTTATTATTTATTCAGGTCTAGAGATCTCCCCTGGAGTATCAAGTGGCATGTGTCCCATAACGGGAGAGTACACAGGTCGTATCCCAGACGCCACCGATCTTTGTGCAAAGCTTTGGTCAGACTGCAGAGCCCCAGAGCTGATGTATTATCAAGTGTCTCACTGCGAAACGGAAGAAATTTACGAAGAAAGGGAATATCAATGTCTTGGACATTGGAGAGAGTCAAGTCTTCTCTACACATACACGCAAAGGAAGGACGTTGCCGCTGGGACCTATGAGTGTTTCGTAGGTTCAATCATCAACGACCAGGAAATTTATATCAAAGAAGCTGGTGAGCACTGCCAGAGACATGTTGATCCATTGAGATATGGCATGAAACTAATCAAGAAACAGCCACTGTATTCCTGCATAGAAAGGAGTAAGTTCGATGTGTGTAATCAATGGAATAATACTAAAATCATGTTTATTTCTTCAGGTACAACTGCTAAGCATGTACCAAGAAAAACAACGGAAAGGCCAAGGTCTAGGTTCTCAACGACATTTACTCCTCGGAGAACTACGGCAAGCCAAGAGTTTGGTGAGTTTTTTAACTGCATTGATTCTCATATATTATAATAATTGTTTCCAAATACCAATCAGAAATTTCGATATTCTGCCTTGTTTCACTACTTATATCAGCTGTATGAACAAATTAACACTACACTATACACAAATATGGCAAGAAAACAAATCGCTCTTTTTAATCTCCATCCATGGTAATTTATACAGAACACACACATAAATTAGTCATGTGATTTTATTTTACCTGGCAACGCAGGTAAGCCTAATGGGGATAGCTTCCTTGACACATTCAGAGTTGAATGAAAAATGGGTCTAATATAGCAAGGGCGGAGACTTTTCGAAATTGCAATTGGTGCATATCAGATGGAATCTTAGGCATGGAATTTTCGAACCAAACAGCATTGAAACTCGGTTAAATATTTGAAGGTTACTTATAATAACATGATATAATGAGAAGACGTATCGATATCATGAAATAACTCAGAGGTGAAGTTGAAATAAACAAATTGACGTGATAGAGAAAAAAATTAGATAAGAGCATGAATTATGTCTGGAATTTTAGATCAAGTTCGAGAAACATTCGGCATTAAAATTCCATGTCAAAACTATTCGAAAACATAATCAATATAACATAATTCATGTAATGCATGAGAATGGTAAACTAAGATCTACTACAAGATTGAAGGAAGCCCATTCAATATAATTTCCAAAATGTCAAAGCAATAACAATTCTTCTATTGTGTTTTCAATTTCCTTGGAAAAAATGTGGTTCGAATAACTAGATGATATTGATAATAGTATCGTACTAATATTACACAATTTCATAGTACCTCACTAGAGAAAAACGAAAATAATTTAGGCCTACAATCGGACGCTAATGAATTGATATCGGTAACAGCTTTATTCATTCATCACGGTTTTATATCAGTTGACAAGCCAGGGAGATTTTCACTACCGTGATTTCCCAAGAAATACATAGGTTTCAATTGAAACTTGTAGGAATGTTCTCATTCCATTCTAGCATAAATATTTTGTACCTGTGACTCTCCCACCCTGTAAATGGATTTCTGTTGGGTGGTGTGCAATAAAAAAAATATTACCAATGATATTTTTAAACAATGTCAAATATGAAAAATATACCATTCTAGATTATTGCTGCCAAACCACCACACTGATGGAATTGACGCAGCTTCATTTTTTTTTGTATAAAAAAGAAATTTTCAATGTGCGAATAATATTTTACTGGCATTCATAGCTATGTTAGCTATTATTAAATTATCTACTTACATCGTCGACCGCACCACTACTTGGGTGATATTGTATTGTTGCATTGTTGTGAAGATTATCTCGACATAACTCTGAAGACAATCGCGGCGAATGCAGTAGAACATGTAGGTTTGTGTATGGGTTTATCTTGCTTATGCATCTTGAGAAACTGTCGCATTCCTCGACACACCTACAAGAATTTGTAGGTACCCACGCACTTTTGATGAACATAGAGAGTGTCATGGACCGGTGACGTTTTTCCGTCTCCCAATGGGAGACCCGGTATATTTTGCTCCTGCGAGTTAGAGTAAAGTTTTATGATTGGTAAAATGTCTATATTGTTCATATTTTCTCGAGATTATCTGCATGAAATAATATATGGCTGTATGTAAAATTGACATGTGCTATAAACGATTAGTTATTCGTGGGAATATGATATTCTATCAGTAATTCCAGAAAAAATTGAAATGATGAAAATGCTATATGAAGCTGTGCAACTGGAATATACCTGATTATAATATGTCGTGATCAACAATAAAGAATATCTAAATGGAACGTGAACTTCAATGATAAATATTTCAATAACTATACAAAATGATATCTACAATTCTTATTATATGCCCATAACTTTTGTTTGAGATGTTCACTGCTTTTCTGTCGAGATAAATGAAATCTGCGGGGAAATTATAGCACAGTGAATTTCGAAAGGAAAGTAAACAAAAAAGTTAAGGGAGGGGGTCAAAATATTCACATGGAGACTCTGATCCGATAGAATGGAAAGGTTGGATAATGGAGGAATGATTCACCTCATCTCTATGGTTCGATTGTTTGATTCAATTGTCACTCATGTTGTCCATGAATATTTCAGGCAATATTTCTCAGGAAAACATTTTTAATTCGGGCACACTATGTATCATATCAGGTTTACTATGCAATACTGGGGGCACAAAGTCAAATACAGTATAAGTAATTTCAATTACAGCTTCTGTTAACAAACAGTTTTATTGGTATTATTGGACACTCCATGGTTTTCCCAATATTTCCCAAGGATAGGCAAATGAAAAATTTGCATTACATTGAATCGAGGAGCAGCAATCTCCACATTTTCATACATAATTAATTTTATTCTGATTCGATATATCTACTCAGTGAGAAGATAACTAATATATATATTTCTATTTTTTTTCAGATACAAATGAAATCCCACAATCTACCAAGGAGAATAGCAATGTAGCAGTTAGTCTCATGCCCTTAAGTTGTGTTTATGTTATTTCATTCTTATTTACAAGGATGTTTTTGATATAGAGTGTATAGGAGTTAAATATTTATATTAATTTATATGATTTTGTCTTTCTTGGATGACAAATTATCTGAAGCTGGTCTTGCCAGAATATTTTAAATGACCTACCTAATTCTCAGTTTTTGTGAGAAAATATATTTAAATTTTCATACATATCAGTATCTCACAAATTAATAAGTTCAGAAATAGGGCAAAACTGTAGGCAGAAACAATGTTCAGCTTTGATATTTACCAAAAAAAGTGTGTGTTCACCCTTCTGATTCTGATATGTATCACCTATTCGTTTTCCTGACTCAGTATTTTTGATTTGTAATGTTTCACACATTCAAACTGACCCCATTTATTTTATTCATTATTGACAGAGATTGAGAGGATTATTCAATGTCAACATTGAGACTCAAATATGACAATGAATAGGTATACCAAATTTTGTTTCCCAGTGTCCCAGGACCACATGATATTACATTCAATTTGTGTATTCCGAACTGTGTTATTATTGATAGAACATATAATGGTTCTGGAATAATATGAAAGTGAAATCTACGTTTCATCTTGCTGGGGCATAATTATGAATGTATATGTATTGTATTTATACCTAGATATAGAATTATGGAGTTTGATCTCCAAAAATGTGTGATGAGAAATCTCTCTTCAGCTCAATAGGCCACGCCGACGAGCATGTTGCCTTATAGTGATGTTGTCTTTATTGTGATTTAAATTTATTTATATACTTACCTTTTTATAATAAACTGTACTTAAGATTCCATTGGATTTGAATTATTTAGATTGTCGTATTCATATTTCTGCTGGAATATCATTTCAATATAGATTGAAGCTGCACATACTTTGGTAATGAGTAGGATTACTATCAGCTTTCACTGGCACTGAAAATAAAATGTTATTTGTCACAGCTAGTTTGACCATTCATTGATTTAGTTTCACACCGTAGGTTCTCAACTATTATAGTACATTTAGCCAAAGAAAAATTGTGCTCACACTATTTCAAGAGAATTTTTAATATCATACATGTAGAATCTTTTGGATACCGAAAATGTAACGATTCTAAAGTTAATATTTCCTTGAGAGCAATGACCTGATCATAAATCGTTGTTATAATCATTAATTTTTGAATATTTATGATCAACAGAAAATCTCGTTTGAGTTTGAGCGCTTTGCACGGTGGCCACAATCAGCCACAACACAGCACCAATTAAAAATGACAGATGACGAAGAGAGAAATAAATTAGTATGTTCCGTAGTTTGAGGTCATGATATTTTGAAAAGAAGCGAAAATGCAAAAAATAAACATCAAATATTTGCCTCCAATCAACGCGCTGTCAAAAAGAGTGTTTATAGCGGGACCCTTAGATCATAATATATAGCTACGCATGCACTCAGCAAGAGCAATATCTTTTATTGCTCTGAGCGCATGCAATATTTATGGCGGAGGCGGAACCCTGGTAAACATTATATAAAAAAAAAATCTTACGATGATTTTCCCGTGAAAGATTATTTTTTTCAGTTAATTCCATATTGACAGTAAATACTTTCCATTCTCAAGAAGAGAAAGAAGGAAGAAGACATTTTTAGGTTACTGTGTAACTCCGTATAGAATGAATTTTAAAATCAATTATAATAAACGTGCAATACTTCTTGCCTAAGGCATGACATGACAAATATATTCTACATATCATCAGATTTGATTGTACTATTTGTATTCTCTCAGATAAAATTATCAATTTGAGTAGTCCTTCACCTATGAATATGTCCACCAACCAAGAATTTTCCAGTTTTGAAAAACGATCGACTTCTGAAAGCTGCTAGAGGTGAAACCCCCGATAAATTACCAATATGGATCATGAGACAAGCAGGAAGATACTTACCAGGTTATTATAAATGGGAAATGTGATATGATCATTTGAACTACTCATTGCAGAATTCATGGAGTTTTGCAAGCAGCATTCCTTCTTTGAAATATGTCAGACACCTAGCTTGGCTTGTGAGGTGACTTTGATGCCCATAAGACGATACGATCTTGATGCTGCCATTATTTTCAGTGATATTTTAGTTATTCCTCAAGCCCTAGGAATGATAGTAGAAATGAGAACTGGTGTGGTATGTATGAGTCGAATTATGAAAAAGTGTTCATGTTATATTTGTTATGTTTTAGGGCCCAGTTTTACCTGAACCTCTCACATTAGGAAATTGGAAAAACTTGAACAAGGAGCTGTATCTAGGTTGAAGTATGTAGGTGAAGCTATAAGTCTGACTAGGCATAAACTGGAGGGTAAAGTTCCATTAATTGGATTTTCAGGAGCACCAGTATATAATTGCAATGGTTTAATGGCACCAACTTAATTTATCTTGTCGTAGTGGACACTCATGGGATATATGATTGAGGGAGGAGGCTCGAAAACTTTGAGCAAGGCTAAAAAATGGTTGTACGCATATCCTGAAATATCTCATCAACTATTAGACCTCTTATCCAATGTGATAACTGATTATTTGGTTATGCAAATTCAGGCAGGGGCACAAATTGTTCAAGTTTTTGACAGCAGTGCAGAATATCTGAACAGAAAACTATATGCTAAGTTTTGTCTACCAAAAAAATATATAAAAAATATAGCAGTAGGCATCAGGGAGAAAGTCAAAGCCTCAAACTCAGAACAAGTACCACTGGTATGGCTGAGTCAGATATTGTTTGGAATGCAGTTATTTGAATATGTATTTTTCAGGTTCTTTTTGCCAAAGGGGCCTATTTCAGTTTGGCAGAGCAGGCTGATCTTGGTTATGATGTTTTAGGCATAGACTGGACAATGGAGCCTGATTTTGTGAGATCAATTCTCAAAAACAAAAACATTACAGTGCAAGGCAACTTAGACCCCTGTGCACTAAGTGCCCCAAAAGAAGAGTTAGCCCAAATTGTGAAAGATATGGTCAAGGGATTTGGAACAAAACAGTACATTGTCAATTTAGGACATGGAATTTATCCTGATGTACCTACAGAAGCTGTTCGAACGTTTATTGAGGCTATTCATTCAGTTAATTTGTAGCCTTTTGCCACAAATCAATTGAATAATTACTTGGGTTTGTTAATTTTTGTATAAATATTTAGTACTTTAATTTGGCATTTTTATTTTGATAAAATTTTCTCAAGATGGATAAGTGTGATGAGAACATTCAAAATGAAAATCAGTCATCAGTCAGTTCACCACTGAATGCTGCTGATTGACTCATCACTGCTGCAATCACAGATGCAATCTAATACTAAAAATATCGGTTGAATATTTTGAGTTTCTTTATTGCCATTTAATTGAATGAATAACTGTAAGATACTCAATATATCAGTTTTTTTTCTGGTTACTGATATAATGATGTTTGAATTTTTGAAGATTACTTTCAGTTATGATGATTTTGGCCTTTATTGACTGTAGATCCTTTTCACAAGGATGTTCAGATACTACTGTTGAATTTTTGTACAACCATCTGAAAATTATGCATTTGATGACTTGTGGTATCAACAATCCTAAATAGCAAAAATGAATTACCTGATTTCATCTCCTCCATTTGGAATTCTCATTGTGAGTATCTGTCTTCCAGTATATTCCAGTATTGCTTTTTCTATTTGAGTTCTCAAAATATCCAAACCTGTGGTATAGAAGATTCAACAAATTATAATTTCATTAAAATGCAAAACAGATGATACCTATTCCATTTTTAGCTGATACAGTGATCAAATTTGTGTCTTCCACTCTTTCAGCAAGATCAATCTTGTTCCCAACAGAAATAACTTTTTCCATAATGTTACTGTGACCAGACTGATCACTCAAATTCTTCAGTGTGGCCAGGACATGATTTCTTTTATATTGAAAACAAGAACTAGATAAATCTTCTACATGTATTATCACATCCTGCAATGAAGTACGAAATCATTTATGTGCTTGTTGAAGTGCAGTTGTGATATTTACTGCTAAAACAGCATCTTCTAGGGTGGCCACAAAACATTCTATGAGATTGGTGGGAATATCAGACAGAAATCCTACTGTATCCACATAGAGAACTTTCAGACCAGATGGTAAAATTCCTGAATGCACAGTTACATCCAAAGTTGCGAAAAGTTGATTTTTAGGTTGTAAGGTCTCTTCTCCAGTTAATGCTTTTATCAAACAAGTTTTACCAGCATTGGTGTATCCAACTACTGCAACAACAGGATAATCTTGCTTCTTTCTTTTACTTCTGAGCAATGTTCTTTGATTTCTCAATTCTTGTATTGCTTTCTTAAGTTTCTGCTCTCTACTTTGGAACATCATCCTCATAGTTTCTGAATCATCTGAACTGAATAAATTGTCCAACTGTGCCTTCCTCTGAATAAAATAGAGCTCTGCTAAAGCAACTTGTAGCTTAGCATGTTTACTTGTTGCATGCAGTTTCAAAATTTGCATTACTATCATGTAACGGTCAAATATTGGCAGCATGAAGTTATCTTGCAAAATAACATTCGTAACTCTTTTCAAACTACTTGCATTAATAAAAACAGCACTTATACTTGGATTATTTTGAATTATCTTTCTCAATCTCTCCATGGATCCTGACTTGAAAAGAGTCTTTTTTTGCAATGACTCTAAAGGTACTGTTATGCTGTCTTGAACAGTCCATGAAGGTAATGTTTTGATGAGGGCTGCAGCTTCTTCTAATTGTTCCTCTGGACTTATTGAAAGTTTTTGGGGGCCCCATTTTACATAAGGTTGAACTATCAGACAATTGTGATAGTCTCCAATAGGCAGATAGTTATTAGCTACATTGTTATATCCACTGGAAAACTAAATGAATATATCTATGAACTATGTTATTTCGGAGACACTACCTTTCAGACGTTAAAACTTCGTCAATATACTGTTCTGTAATTTGAGAATCCTTTGTCCTACAAAACACGGAAGTACTGAAATCGAATTTCCTGATGAAAGAATTCCTATATTTAAATGCAATTCTTCGTAAATATGACATGAATTATTATTTTCACTGTTTGAAATATATAGAATTTCAGGAGGCTATCTTCTTTTTCTTCTGATACTTCCACCGCTCCTTACTAATCTACATAGAACATAAAATTGAAGGTGATGTATATGAATGGTGTGCCTATTGAATACTCGACCCGAGAATTAATTATTCGTATTCACGTATTGGGATGATACATCACAAAAGAGGGTTTACTTTGATAACAGAATAGTCAGCTCTGCCATCAATGTAGGATAATTAAAACCTGATTGAAACTCTCTTCACCGCTCAAATTCATTTTGTCGCCCAAACAAATTTGCCGCCTTAATTCTATATCAAATTAGTCTTGTTTCTTCTAGTTTGTTGTTTGGAGGTCTCGAGAATATAATCAATCAAGGAATTCAGCCTTTTTGTCAATTCAGTTTAAGGACACAATTAGATATGTAGATATATTATATGCGTATTATTCTTTGCCATCACTATCTGGGTTATTACACATTACAAACCCACTACTGCTTCATATCATAAATGTTGGACAACCATATTTTTTTTCTGAATCATAATAGTAATAGTAAACAAATTATATAGTGCATACAAATCAGACGAATGAGTGCATAAATGAGCAATTCATAATTTTCTTGCATTTTTTTTCATGATACTCATCAACAGATTCTGAACCACAATGAGAACAAAGATTGAAAACGAAATAATTCAACCATTTTACTACTACTATAAATTCACCTATAAAGTTCGGAGAGGGGTGGCTCCAGTAGTATTACAATAACTTTTTGAAAACTTGAGAAATTAATTTTATATATATATATATATATATATGTATGTATATATATAACATACTCATCGACAATGAGCCACACTATCTTCCCTGCTATAAATTATGTAATCTCTATATCCATCACTCAGTTCACTTCTCCTACTTTTACTCTTTACAATCTTCACACTTTCCTCTCCTCGAGAATTTCTTTCTTCGATTTATTCAGTACATATATTGGGCTGCGAGCCAAAACATGCATTAACCAAGTGAAATTCCTCTCAATTCTCAACGAAAGTAAAAAGCAATACCTATCAAAATATGCAAGTGGGAGAAATTGAAGAAAGAAGGGAGGCAACACCAACAGTCACTTTCTTTGACTTGTCTTTACTCAAGCATATTTGGGTCAAACGTTAACTTTCAGTTAGGTGACTTGTATCTGTGGATGTTGTGCTAGTGTGGATTAGGATGCACTTCAGGATGCATTTATGGACTACTTTGATTGGTACGCATCATTGAACAATTTCTGCATTTTAGTGTGTTCTTATTATAGTAGTTCCGAAGAAGAGCGAAATGACCGAAACGGTGGCAATATTTGAGGAATTCAAAATATCAGCCAAATTTGCCAGAATTGTCAATATCATTTCGGAATTTTTTTCATGAAGTTACATGTTGAGCAGGTATATCATTATCATGTACGTGTAGATATGATCGAATAAATCACTATAAGAACAACTGAAAACTACTGATTAGCTACTCAAAAATATTGATTTTTGTGTGTTCGAAAAAACCTCAACGTGAATAAGGATATCTTGATAATTTGGTGCGGATGATATTTGATAAATACAATACGAATCGAAGATACCGATAGGAATATATATATATTCCTAACGTTACTGCTACGAATTGTTGTTCCATGTGGTCTCGTAGGGAATTTCTGATCAATCACAATCATCAATCTTTGAAAGTAATATTTCTGCCCTGGCAGATATGTAGTGCTTCTGCTGAAACCAATAAAGTGAATGAGAATTATTATGACACCCCATAGAAAACTAGAAAGACTTTATGTTGGTATGAATATTTCACCAAGGTACATTCTGGTCTCATATATTTGTGACGATCTTTACAGAAATATAACCATATTCTGACGGTCTCAATGAGCCACAAAATTTCTCTGGTCCTCAATTCGCTGATATATAATGGTCCGCAAATTGACAATTCACTTCCCACATAGCTCCCACGAAAGAATACAATGGAAAAAGTGGGTCATAAAAACTATATTATTCACGGCCTCATATAGATATTGAAATAGCCCGAAAAAGGAGACCGAAATTTGAAGAAAAACATTCATATGAAGGTTGAAAATATTGATATAATCAGTCCATAGTTCGAATCACTGCACTTATGCAGAGATTATACTTATGTAGGTAGTGAAGTAAATATAATATAAGGTTCGTAGATAAAAAGTGATGGCGATCAGTTAAATTTCAAAAATGTTGCCGTTTGGGCTTCATGTAGTTTTTGTGCTTCAATAGGTATAAAAAGATAACTAATAAAAGAACATCAGAGTAAAATATTCGGGAGCTAGCAAGGCGGTGTCTGATGCACAGATGCAGTTTATCTATTTATTCGAAAAGGAAAATTAAGCTTTACTTCACACATTGATGTTCATAAATTATTTTAAATTTACTTTTGCAGCACAAACGCTGTTGAAGGAAACATAATCACTAGATGCGAAATGAGAGAAATATAATGAGTAAATGGAATATCTGAAAAATTATTGGTTTGAGAGGAAAGAAATACTCGATTATCAAATGTTACACAGGGGTGAGCGACACGCCGCTTCATAGGATCTGATTACTTGATGATGAACACTTCTTCTCTATCACGAATAGTTTCAGAACTTTATTAGAATTCAATTTTTCCTTGTATCTAGAGCCGTTTCGGAATTAGCAAAATGATGTACGCAACTAAAAATCCACCCTCTATATGTGTACGGTGCTGGTCATATGAAAGTGGGAAACTAGATTATTTATCAATTGTGAGGTAGAGTGTAGAGTAGTTCAAATATGAATGGATGATATCTATATTTTACACATGAACTGCAAATGAAATATTTCTGATTTCTTCGAATGTTCAGAGGGATTCCCGTTTCTCGATGGAAATGTGAAGAAACATGAAAAAACCATTAGGTGAATTTTCGACCACTGCTTTCTTCGGTCTGTGGTCTGACTCAAATACATCGAAGATTCATTAATTTCTTGCGTAATATCTGGCGTCGTTCGCCGGGCATATACCTAACGTATAACCAGAGGTGGAACTTTTATTATTATACAGTGTCAAGGTAGCTACAGAAACGTTTTCACTTTCACCGAACTTGAAGAAACGTTAACATCCGCTTCAGTATTTGACGTAATGGAGTTCCCCAAAGCGCAATACGATTATGAGAGTCTCTAAACCATATACAGGGTGATTGATCATGAGTGCACGATGTGAATATTATTTTATTTATGTACTCATCATTTGTTGAGTAGATTTTATCTATTCCAATCAAGCACATGGATGTCAAGACCTATCAGGGTGGCGCAACCTAAAGAAATAATAGAGAGGTGATGGTGTCAAAAAAATCAATTTAAGAAATCAATGACCTCGTCAATCATGTGAACAATATGTGTGACATTTTCATTGACAAAAACAGAAATCTATATTCAATAAGAACTCTTCATCATACAGTGTGAATCGCCGGTATGGAACAAATTCGATATTTTCCGATAATAATTTCATGCAGTTCTTTTCGGTGTAACGTTGAATCATTATTCTGACATGATGAAGTGAACTTCTATGAATTTCGTACTTATACTTAGTTAAACTAGCTATAAGGAATCAATATTATCAATTGTAGTTAATTGAGTGGAAATTTTTGAACTTTTCATTCCCCTTTTGTATCTTTTCGGAAATATGTGAAGCGAGTCGCACTTTTATAATTCTCGAATGAGATTATATATATATTCGTGAATAATCCACGCACAGGCCAATTTCTCTGATCAATGATTACCTACTTTGACGCAGGGATGAGTAGTTAGGAAATGAAACATATTATATGGCCTATTTTATGAATTTTCTATCATGCAAAAAATGAATTATTGACAAAAAACTTATTTTTTTCAAATATACATCAAAATCAGATGCCACCACTATGCGGCAATTTCAAGCCACAAAACTGTAGAAAGGTATATAAGTGGATTACCTGCTTGGATGAATGGAACCTTCGAATACCTACCTATAGTTCCTGATCGAATATTTTGAAGCAATCATATCAGCCACCCCCACTACGAGTGTGATATCTATAATGATTCGTACAGCAAATCAGGAGGGGAATTAATGCAATTAATGCAAATAAGCGTTATGAATTACCTATATCATTGAACGACATGATGTGTACAATCCTTGTATTTCAGATCTCAAATCATTTTTTGGATACGTCCCTGGCTGAGTATTTAGAAGAAAGTTGAAGAATCCATGTATTTAAAATGATTGGGAACTTGAACGCTCATTAGTCTTGGAACTTAATGAACTTTCATATTGCATTCAATCCAAAGTAACCTACGATAACGATTAAATAAAAAATGATTCATTAATTCAAACGAATTCCGCCAGCTATATTGGACTAATACCTATATTTATATCTTGAAAGATTTCGATGAACTGTCGTGTATCGGAATATTACTATTGCATTCATTCAGTAACGAAAGTCAAACGCTATCTCCCACACATTTTCGGTTTCAACAACTATAAATTCATTTGCAGCCAAAATGAAATGATCGAACGTTTTTCAGGTCGATTATCAATACTCAGTGCGCTGTTCCCGCTCTCTTATGAATTCACAGCAAGAGAGTATTACGAACCATGGCTAGATATCGAAAACAATAGTCCAAGATGGGTCCGAATTCCACCAGTGCAAGGTCGAAACATAGACAGGCAATACCAATCAAACGACAACGTAGAATCTGGAAGACACTTCAAACCCGAGACCATATACAAGATAACTGAAACCTTAGGAGCACTGAACACAGTTGGGAGATATCTCGTTAATATGACGAAAACTGGCGGGGAGAATGCGAATAACTTGTCTCCGGAGGTGCCAAGCGCTTTGTATACTATCAGTAAGAATGTGCTAGGGAGGAATGTAACTGATACTATTGCTCCTTTCGTTAGAGAAGCTTTACCGCCAATAGAGGAGCCTAGCTACCCTAGTGAACAGCTCTTGGCCAGTAGCAGTCATATATATACTGTGAATCAGGAGAGCAATAACAAAAATGATAAATCTGATGAAGATGATGAGGACGAAGATCCAAGAACTTGTACAACACCTGAAGGCATAGAGGGGTGATTATATGCATTCGTTTCGAACCATTGCTTTTGTATCAATAGATTTCCAAAGTATCATAGTGAACCTTATTTTTTTCTCACTTTCCAGATACTGTGATGATTTGAGTAACTGTCCACAACTTCTCCTGAACCTAGGGAATTTGAGACAATCTCTTTGCTTCAAGAGTCTATTTGTACCAGGTGTTTGTTGTCCAAAAACTGTTGCAAACTCTCCAGCGAATAGCCTGAGCCCTACATCTACTACTACTACGACAACTAGTACTACTTCTACTACTACACATCGTCCAGTTACTTTCCCTGCTATTTATTACAACACAGAAAAACCAATTACTCAAAAACCTCAGAAATTGTCGCCAGTGTCTAGTGTTGCTTCTACTAAACCTCCTATCAATATTCCTAGTTACCCTAATAACGTTCCTCCAATACAAGTCATCGGAGATAATTATGTGGATCCAGCAGGTGAGCAAACCAATAGTGTAGTTCTTATTCGGATATATGTCCGAATGGCTATTGATATGTACCGTCGTTTGAGAGCGGACTCTGGTTTCTGTTCCGGGCAAAGAGGTACTCATACCAAATCAAAATCTCAAGATCTACACAGCGCAAAATCGACCTATCCAGTACTGTTCACATGTTCGGATACGCTGGAGCTCTCGGATTCTGTTCAGAAGAGAGCTATTCGCCTTGTCAGTGATAAAACACTTCATCGTAGAAAGGTGGGCGATCCCTTTTTTTATGAATATTTCTATGACCGTTGTCAATCAGAAAGCTCGTCTGTTATTCCAATACGAGCGATTCCATGTAGAAGAACTAGACGAGCTCGTCAGGCTGGTCCTCCCTACATTTTCAGGCACGTTGAGATACAAATATCTATCATAACTGTTGATTCGCTTTTGATAACTAGCATGTCAATATCAGGAGAGAGTGGAAATCTCAAACCATTCAAAATTCACTATGTTGAACTGATATATTTCATTTAATATCATATGCTCTCTCTAGTCTCTATCCACATATTCGAAATGAATTTCTGAGGTACAGCCGGAGTCCACTCTCATTGAGACACCCGGTTCAGGGCTCAGAGCAATTATTGCTCTGGGGTTCAGGGTGCCAGACGAAAACGAAATACAACCATCATCAGAATCTGCGTCAGTATGAAAGGAAACAAAGAATGATATATAGAGGGACACATTTTGTAACCATCGGTTAGGATTCATCATGAAAACAGACATCGGATTTGATGGTGTTATCTCCAAAGACTAAGGAGATATATTCTTTTAATTCTTCCATATGCTGCTTCACAAGGCGGGTCAACTCAACCTCTGCATCACACTTTCACACGATATGACAAAATAAAGCAGCTATATTCAACTCAGATCCTTCAGTTTGACCATCAGAACTGGTAGCTGTATGTAGCAGTATATGGTGCCAAAATTATAGAATTTAGAGTTTTTTTCATACCTTATCAATTCACCTTTCGAACATACCTTAGATCATTCGCCTGGCAGAGCTGACACAGTATATCACCATGCCTCACCTAGAAGTCACACCAAATTCAAAGTCCCCCTCTTTAACTTTTTTTCCTAGAATGTTGACACAATTGGTGATAATGGCGCTGTATATACACATGACCCAAATCTGACATCTAGACTTGTATAGATGTTTTTCACAGAGTGTGGCCAGCCAGAATCAGCGAAATTCCGAGTTGTGGGAGGCGAGGAAGCCCTGCCGGGAAGGTGGCCATGGATGGCTGCCATTTTCCTCCACGGGTCTAGGAGAACCGAGTTTTGGTGCGGTGGTTCTTTACTCACTGCTACACATATCTTAACAGCTGCCCATTGCACAATAGATTCTCGTCAGAGACCGTAAGTACAATCTACAAGAATATAGGCGAGCGGGCTGTAATTTGATGCTCAATTTATGTCGGATATATCCACTGACCCCGATAGAAGACCGAGTAAAGTTCACACTGGACATATCGTTTTCTAAACGTGACAGTATCGTATATATACAGTGTGTACGATTTCGAACCGCAACACCCTCCTTATTTGAAACCCGTCGAGCGACTTTCAAAAACAAAAAAATTATAATATTGTACTCAACGAGCTCTCTTCAAAAATGTGGACAGATCTGGAATATATATTTTCAGAGCCTTCTGATGTTTGCTAACATTCTATTGTTCATCCTTCTGCTTGTGGAAATGGAAGTTTTTTGTAGATTTGCCGCTCGCCAGTTCACAGTTCGATTGGGAGATATTGACCTGAAAAGAAACGACGAACCATCCGGCCCAGAGACGTTCAAAGTGAAAGAAATCAGAGCCCACAAGCAGTTCTCCAGAGTGGGCTTCTACAACGATATCGCCATTCTGAAATTAGACAGGCCTGCTAGAAAATCGAAGTACATCATTCCGCTCTGCTTACCTCCGCCTCAGCTCAGAAATGATAAGTTCGCAGGTAGGAAGACAACAGTTGTAGGATGGGGCACTACCTACTATGGGGGTAAAGAGAGTACCGTGCAGAGGCAAGCGGTATTGCCGATTTGGAGGAATGAGGATTGCAACGAGGCATATTTCCAGCCAATTACTGCCAACTTCATTTGCGCTGGTTATTCGCAAGGCGGAACTGACGCTTGTCAGGTAAAGAATATACACAACTTATGAACGGCTAGTAAACAATGTTCCAACTCACTTTCGAATCATATCTTAAAAACTACTCCACTAAGTTTGATTTAATTGATTGATTATATAATTAATTTGATAATAATTTAGTCACTACTTCTTAACAGAAGACCTTCAATCAGTCATCTTTCATCTTTATTTGTCTTGTAACACCTCTCAGTAACATATATGAATAATTTCGAAGTAGGCACTGGGTGTTTGATTTAAGTGGGCAAGAGATATTGCTGGAGCTGCACATTTGCAATATTCTCTTTCCTTGAAATTTATAATCCGTGTGGCTGAAATAAAAACGATTTTTCAACCAACAAAATCGGCCATGAAATACATACTTGAACCATTTCAATCGACAAACTATCATATATATTCAAATTACTAGAGATTATCAATTCGAAAGTTGATGTTGCTGTTTGCAAGAATGTGAAGAATAATGTTCTTAGTCGTCTGACGACTGTTGTAGCAGTTTGTCGATTGAAATTGTTAGATTGATTTCCATAGCCGACTTTTGTTGAATAGAGTTGATCTGCCAATTTCATTTTGATTTCAATTTTCTTAATAGAAAATATTACAAATATGCAGCTTTTTCTGAAAATTGAACAAAATATAGTGGGAGTTCCCTTTGAAAGATGGTGAATTTTTGGTAGTTTTTTTATCGGTTGACAAAGGGACACGAAAGGGAAACCTATAATGCTTGAGGAACATCGTGTTAGCAAGCGGGGAAATTTTGTGAGAGAGTGTTGGAATTTTTCTTGAAAGTTTGGAGGTTGTAAGCATCAGTAGTATCATAAAAATATAATCGAACATTACATCGATAACGATGGTCCTGATTGAAAATTTTCATTTTGAAAAACAGGGAATGTCAGGGCTTCCAATTTTTGAGACTATTTTCATCTCATACATTGAAGTCACATGTATAGAGATGAAAAAGTTATGAACGGTACTTGAAAACCATTAACTCTGATGTTTGTGGTACTTATAGGGAGATTCTGGGGGTCCTTTAATGATTCTTTGGGACGCCAGATGGATGCAGGTGGGAGTGGTATCATTTGGAAACAAGTGTGGGGAACCAGGTTATCCAGGAGTTTATACAAGGGTTACTGAGTACTTGGATTGGATTGAACAAAACACTCGAACCTGAAACTAATTTTATATTATTTATTTATATGCTCATGTTACCAGTGATACAAAATACGTGATTAACTTTAGGTTAATTTTGTAATGTAAATAGATGTAATATAAATTATTTTGTTAAATAAGCAAATCATTTGTGATAATAAAATTATCAAATACACATGCCCACGTTTATTCTTATGAAAACCATATCATTGCTATCGATTTGAAAAAGGAACACTAGACTTCTACTGGTGTGAAAATGAAGAAATAACTATAATAAATTATTTATTTACAGAAATACACTCGTTACGATTACACGAAGGAATATAAAAGCAAATGTCCTACTCTGGATTTACTCGGCCCTGAAAGGTAGCATGTTCTCTCTGAGATCATAACATACACGAAAAACTTAAAAATTATATGTACATGAATCTAATGGTCGGATGAAGGGAAAATTGATTCAAATTACTTTTTCGATATTCGTTGGTAGTGATTTTGAATATTTTCAGACTTAATTACAATTTTTGTAGTACTCTACTCTTTCTTCCAGTCTCGAAGTATGTCTGTTCATTTTCCTTATCAACTCCTGGAGAATATTCTCCAGACTCTCCAGTTCCTCACCCTGACCACTATCTTCCAACTTTTGTATATCTTCTTGACTCTTAGTAACCTTCGCTACTAAATTCAGAGCTTTCGTGAATAACTCGTTAGCTCTCTCTTTGGTCACTTTTACATTCTCGAGTTTGTATTTCAGTTCATTGGTGGCACTATTATATCTTTCTTGCAATACAGCAGAATCGTCAGTAGTCTTCCTGGCATTCTTCACAATATTTATGGATTCTTCAATCACTCTATTTGCAAAAATACCATTATCAGTGATATTCCTTTGCAGATCCGTCAGCTTATCTTTCAGGATGTGAATATGCTCATCAATCTCATTTGTAGTACTCTGTGCTGCTTCTGTATTGTTCCCAATCTGTAGAAACAAAATAACCAATAATTTTTTGTAACATATGAGCATTCTGGAGGATTACAAACCTCATATAATATATCTTCTACAGTTTTATAGTCATCCCAAGCTTTATCTATGGCCTGTTCAGCTTCTGACTGGGCACCTTGTGTTTCATTCAACGATTGATTGACATCTTCAGCTTCCTTGAGTAACTTTGTAGCATTAGATCTGCAGAATATAGATTTTAAACAGTAAGTCTCTCCATTTAATACTAGATAAACGTTGAATCATGTATGAGAATCACTTACTTTGCATATATAGCTTGCTCTTTCAAGGCATTCACTCTAGCTAAGTCACCTTTGGTAGCTTCTATGATATAATCAGTGTTTGTGAGTCGATCAACGGCATTTTTAATGTTCTCAGCCAATTCTTTCACCTCCTCGGGTGTCTTCTGAACATTTTTCTGCAATATCTACAAAAAGAAATACCCATCGTTAAAAATATCATAATACACATATATCACACACTTATTTTTACCTCTTCTGCTAATTTCTTGATATCTGCAGGTTTCGTGTTGTTTTGGCCTGAGAACTCTCGCATTTCATTTTTCATGTCAGTAACTTCTTTGAGAGAGATATTAGCTTTATTAAACTCATCGAGAATTTTATTAAACGTAGCTTGAGCAAGTGTCCTGGTTTCATTCGTGTTGATCAATGATACCTAGAACAAAACAAATGAGCATTCACCTAATCTTCATCACGAAAATAATCCAATCTTACATTTCTGATGAAATCATTAGCAGAGCTCTCTTTATTCCTGAGGGCTATTTCAGTGTTATTAGCATGTTCTATTGCAGTGTTGGCTTGCTGCTTGGCTCCATTGGCACATGAAAGCAAGTCTCCACAATATCCGCATCCAGCTCCACCACAAATAGCATCACAAGGATCTCCATGACCATCACAAACTAAGTTATTCAGCTCTGGAATCTGATTGTTGAGTTTTTCGAGTTTTGCGGAAATATTTAGCAGCTCATTCTTGTTATCTTCTGATTGCTTAGTGTACAGTTTCTCGGTATTGTTAATGAACGTTGCTGTAGCAGTGCACTGGATTTCGGCATAGTCCACATCATCCTAAAAGAAATGGATTCATACCAGGAATGCTTGCCTGGTTATCAAAATAAATACCTTAGAATCTTCAGCCTTTTTCACTGCTTTGTCAGCTTTTTCTTTGGCATCGCCAATGAGAGTTAAGGCGCCCTGTACATTTGCTTCTTGGAGTCTCGTTCCATTATTCTCCAATTCACTTATCTTTTTTCTAAGGTTGTTCAAACTGTCTATCGATTCCTTGAGTTTCAGCTCTTTGATGAGTATGAGTTGCTTATTATCATCCAAATCATCATCTAGCTTATTCAGTCTCTCATTTTCAGTTTTGTTGATTCTTATTCCTAATTGTTGTAGTTCATCTTCTATTTCTCCAACATCCACTTCATCAGTATTATTTAATAATTGTTCGATTTCATCCAACTGGCTTTGCATTTCATCGAATTCTTTAGTGTAGGCCCCAGTGGCTCCGACTTTCTTGATATCACCAGCTCTTTCTATGATTTCTACTGTTTGATCTGAAAATCGAACATGTGAGAAAGAATATATATATTTAGTTATATAACTAAATCACTTTTGGCTTCTTGTAAAATACGGTCCCAATTATCGAAGCATTCTCCACAAGGTATACAATCTGGAACTGATCCTATATAGGCCCTATCACATTTGTCACATTTGTATCCGCCCACACCAGGCAAACATACACAGGTCCCAGTCTGCATGTTACATTGATCGGTTTTCGCACCCAACTGATCACACTGACATTCTGAAAGATGAAGTTGATTAGAGACTAAATCAAATATATTATAACTGTATAGCTACCTAAACACTGGACATTAGGATCACCATAAAATCTAGGCATACATTCATTACACTGTCTACCTCCAAAGCCAGGTTTGCATTGACATTGTCCATCGAACTGAAAAACAAGATATTTCAACTTCTGCTGTCATGGATTTTCTCTAAAGAACTTACTTCATTACACTGAGGACTCAGTGATCCTAAAGGATCACATGCACAAGCTTCACAACCTTGTCCACTAGCTATTTTCCAGTGGTTCGTGATGCAGGAGTCACATCTTAACCCGGATACATTTGGTAAACAAGGGCATTGTCCACTGGAAGGATCGCATTCACCTGCTGAGCTATTGGTTCCCAGAATATGACAGACGCATTCTTCACACAGCTTATCCTCATCATATCTGAAGAATCCAGCTCTACACACTTCACAGTGATCGCCAGTTGTCTCGTACAAACATTTGAGACATTTGCCAGTATGTGGATCACAGTTACCGGGAGCAAGTGGGTCTACTTTATCATTACAGTCGCATTTTCTACAAGAGCCACCAGGCACTTCAGGATTTCCAAAGTGATTGTCTGAACAAACATCGCATCTTGCTCCTGAATAACCTTCTTGACACTCACAAATCACATCTTTGGTGTTAGGATTCAACATGCATCTGTCAGCGAAAGAATGGTTGGATCCAATAGGACCTGGGCAAGGACATGGTCTGCAAGGTATATCTACGTTGATTCGTGGGTCTCCATAATAACTGCTTACACAGTATTCGCAGTTTTCTCCCTGAGTATTATCCCTACAGTTGATACATACACCAGTCTTTGCTTCACAAATATCTGCATGACCATTACAGTCACATCGCTCGCAGTTAGGGAATCTCCAGAAGCCAGTTCTGCACTGGTCACATTCTCTTCCGTACGTGTTAGCTCGGCATTTACACTGGCCAGTAGTTGCGTTACAGAAATTGTCCAAAGAGCCGATACTGTTACAATCACATGATCTGCAACCTTCCGGACTGAAATCATATGTGGCTGGCGCACATCTATCACACCGACGTCCTACTACGTTTAGTTTACATGTACAGAATCCTCCATTTGGATCACAAAGTTTGCTCACTGATCCTGTAGGGTCACACTGACAAGCTGAAAAAATAAATGAATGAGTTATGTTATTCACATGAGAGGTTCTAAGTCGGACTTACAGAAAGCTCCATTGAATACATATGCACCAATGCTGCTGAAATATTTTTTACAAATTTCTGGAATTTTTGCACCTTTTCCATAATATCTGGGATCAGAGCAATGAAACCTTTCGAATTCTTGCCTTCTGATATCAGCAGCAGCAGAACCTTTGAAAAACGGTATATCTTCAATTCTGGGTATCAATACAATTGAATCAATCAGCACCGAAGCTGAAGGCATTTCTCTTTGGAAGTCAGATCGTCTAAACTCTAGCCTTACTCTGTAAGTCTTTCCTGCTTCGAAACAGCTAGGCGGATAAGCTGTTACACTCCTCGCGTTTGACGGCAAAGTGACAGTTTTGATATCATCTGCTGGATCTACATCAGCACATGATCCTTCTAGGCCTGGTGGCCTATCAACAGTCAAAGTAACTTCTTCCCAACTGTTCGGTGATGTTGGTTCATACCGGATCACTATATCGTAGTTCATCGTTGTCTGTATTTCATCGATTACAAACTCTAGGAACCCTCCTTCGAAAGATTTGACAAAACCAGTTCCAGTCCATGTGTCATCTCTACCATCTCTGTTTGGTTCTCTGATAACAACTTGGCCACTAGATCTAGCTGCCTCTGCTTCGTAAAGTAGGAAATCTAAGCTAGCTGTGAAGTACTGCTGTGCAGGAGTGTTACAATTTCTTCCTGTCATATGTTCTCTGCATTTACATTGCCCCGTTATAACATCACAAAAGTTATCGTGCGAACCACCTGGATCACAGTCGCAAGGTTGGCAACCATCTTTTTTGTCAGATAGACCCCAGTATTGTGGAAGACATTGATTACAGTCTTTACCGGTTACATAGCGTTTGCAGAAACAGTCACCGTTAACTACATTACAACCTTGATTGTCAATTGTACCGAACGTATTACAAGTACATTCTTGACAACCATCAGGGTTTGCATCAGTGAAATTCCAGTAACCATTTTTACATACGTCACAACGCCGACCTTCGACATTTGTTTTGCAGTGACAACTTCCGGCTATCAGGTTGTTAACAGGATCAGTCACCGAGTCACATATGCCTCCTTCAGAAGAACCATGTGGGTCACAGTCGCACGCTAAAAAAAATCAGTAATCAATATCCAAGGTCCGTCAGGCCCTTCATTTGAAATGCTTACGTCGACAAATTTCTGGGTGCTGGATATCTTTTTGGGGATCCATGTAAAAGAATGGTTTACACTGTTCACAGTTTGGTCCCATTGTGTTATGCTGGCATCCATCACACACGCCACCGCTCACTTTTCCTGTTGACTCGTATAATGCAGCGTCAAAATGACAACTTGTTGCATGGTTATTGCAGTTGCATCCTAGAAAATCACAAGCTCCCATAAGTATAGCACAAGAGGATGCACAATCTGCTTACTTTTACAAGCGTTGGTTTGTTTTCCTATCGCAGGTCTCCATGGTAAATCGTTGAAGAAGTCCTCACATTTCTCGCAATTTCGTCCCTTAGTATTGTGAGTACATTCACATCTTCCATGAACCATGTCGGGTTTGGGATCTATTCCTGATAGAGGCAAACAACGATTTGCGTGGCCATAGCAAGAGCAGGAACCACGAACAACCATGTCAGTGATGGCATAATAATATTTTTCCTGAAAACTTGATGTTCAGAAGCCATCTATAAAGGATTATTTGAAACTTACTTGAATTTCTTCTCTCCTGTCAAGAAGATCATCTCCAAGCGTATGTAACTTTGTGAAATTAATACGCAAATTCGTGATTTTCAATAAACCTTGCACTTGTTCAGAGTAAGGATTATCGATGGGCAAGTTGGGTGGTAGAACTCTGTAAATGATTTCACCATCAGTTGATGGTGCTACCCCAGAATACCTCGATTCACACACAATGTCTGTTAGATTTTTCGCAGTCCCTTCTCGGATTCCTGGGAAGCTCTCAGTGCAATTATGAGCAAAGTACCTATAAACCTATTTCAAAGAAAATTTTGAGGTTTTTGTAATCACGATTTTGTAATCATAATCACTTACCTGCCAAGTCTGATTGAAGTCGTATGACCTCTCTATCAGCATAGCAGCTGGCCGGAAAGTTTTGAAAGTGATTATCAAATGAGTAAAATGAAATTCTGCTTCCAGATCCAACTGGATACTGACTCTTTCCTTTCCATTTTCTGACTGCCACCAAGACTTCTGACGTGTACTGCAAGGTGAAAGTTTCTGTAATCCTCCAACCCTATTGATAAGAGCCCATTCTTACCCTGGAAATAGCCTATACACGATGTTACTGATATTATGGTTCAGGAATGGATTTGGTTTCGAAGTTGGTCGGGAGTCACACCAGAAACATTTTTTTCTCTCAGCGTCCAAATGGGATACTATACAGTACCTCTGTTGACCATGAAGACCACAAGTGGATGTTGAGTGGAGTTGATTTTCTCTACCTATCAGTAGATTGCCAGTAGCTGGATAACAGGAGCTCTGCTCACATGGATGTAGCTTCTTGGGCTCATAACCTGAAAGTTCGGAGACACTCGTTGAAAGTTAGCAAGATTAATTCTTCAAGGGCAGTTAGTGTGTTACTGAAAATGCTCTCAGATGAAAGACCTACACCAGAATGGGAAAATTAGAGATATTAATTATTACATGGGAGGAAATGGAACTTGTTCAGCAGTCCTTCACCAAGTTTCGAGACTAGAAAACCGAACACCACAACCCAAACAACAAACCCTGACTGTGGCTGAAGCCTTGTCGTCTAAACTTGAAGATGTCAGTCAAGGGATGTATTTCTTGTAGATGTCTGCTATCTTGGTATGGATCGTTATCTGGTAGGGGTGATTGATCACCCCTCTGTATAGCAGGTGCTAATCGAGAAAAATATTATGCAATTTTTTTTACATACAATCAAGACACGTGCCTCATATGAGTGATATTGGTTTACTTGTGTGCTAAATTAAACAATTGAGCTTCAAGATTTGGTACCAACCTCTATGGGGAAGGATCCTTTGTCTGGCTCCAATGTACTGCCCATCTGTTGTTAGCGCTAGAAAATTAAGAGCAGAATAATGCATTCTTCAAGAATATGAAATATTATTAACTTACTGAGGAACAATGGGATTAACAGCAACCATATTGCTACCGAATGGTTGAACATTGTTGGAGGGTGGACCGCCACACCTTATTGTCACTGTTCCCTGAAACAAAAATAGGTTGATATGAAAGATGGAAGATACATTGTAGTATTAACATTTTTGGACAATGGATTCTGCGAATTCACAATTTGTTTAATGTTGACAAATGGTTCGAAACACTTGCCCAAACATGCGGCTTCGGAACAATCCTATATCATAGATGATATCATGAGCATATACCATACTATACTTCCGTTTGATAATATTTTTGCCAAATATTATCTTTCTCCATCGGCTTGAAAGAATATGTCATGTGCTGAAATAGTTATATAAGGATAACAAGAATGAGTGTTCAGAAAGAGAGCTGAACCTATACCTTGAATTTTTGTGATTTTTGATAAAACTCATCTGAATAGAACAAACAGTTATCTTATTCGTCCTTACAGCCATTTTTTGATCTAAAAAGTCAACTAAGGATAGAGCACGTCAGTGGTTTTCAAATCATAGACCGTTGACTACAGACATATGATACGGCGCCGAGTAAAAATTCGAATAATAAAATTGCTGATCTTTCGAGAAGTTAACATCTCTGCATGCTGTCGTAATACACATGATTGTGTTATGATACTACCGGGGTGATCAAGTATTGGAAGTAAATACACTGCTACTTTTTTACATCACAGATGAAAGAGCACCGTATTGTACAGTATATAACTCTGTTAATATTTCGAAAAATACGTATAATTATTTCCCATGAACTCTTTTATACAAGCAGAAGCATATTTAAACCTATATATTTTATTATAATTCAAAAGTTAGGCCATTGGAATTCAAAAACAATAGTTGGAAAGGGGTCCAGTGTTATATATGGAGGGAAGTTATTTTACAATAATAATCAACTGAATTATGTTGAATATAGATGAAAATAGATGAATAGAGAGAGGCAATATGAACAACATATTTCGTCACACTAGTTACACTTCAAAAAAAGGTATAGGCATTACATAGCAATTTTTACGATTTGTAGTTTTACCATAAGGAACATTGATACCTCGATTGATGCCTCTGGATTTACTATAAATAATATCATACCTCAAAATTCACTCTAGGTGAAACTTTGTATTTTAATCACTAATGAATAACTCAGAATTCTCTAGCAGCTATGCAAAATCTGCAAATTGTGTAGAATGGTGGTGTGATTCACCAATCATCGGAAATGTGTGCATGTTTCTGTTTGCTCAGCACATTTTTAAATCATTATTTTTTTATTATCAGGGCCGATAAAGACTTTGTTGCAGATTCAAATACAGAAGGAGAAAGTTGAATGAAATCGAATAACTCTATCGATATGTCTCTTATAGTTTCTGAACGAAGAATTTTTTTTTTAAAAATGTTCTATTTTCGTTTCTGAAAAATGAAAATATAATCATTTCTATATATTTCTAGCGATTTCTAGTAATGAATATTGCGCTTGAAAATTAACCTTCAGATTCCTAAAAATCAAATTCTCTTACAGAAAGCAAAATTTGGAAGACAAATATATTCAACGAATATCAAAATGTAAAGAAGAATTCTGTTTCAGGTTTTTTATCAATCTGATTCGCCGTGAAAATCAGCAAATGAATGTTCTAAGAGATGTCGCCATTTGAAGAAATTCTAGCTCCAAATAAAAGAGTTTCAATTTATTGGTCTGGCAATAGCCAGACCAATATTGTGTTCTAAAGGTGCCAGCCTATTCAGGTCGATTCTCAGAAATATTGTATAAGTTATCGCCATTCAATGAAAGCATACACACAGCATATATTGGTTGAATATGGGTGTTCTAATGGATCAAAACAATTCGCATTCGTTCTCGCGTTTCTTATAGCTTTTATCTTATTATTTGTTTGTAGCATGATTCCCCCCAATGATTTCACTCGTGACCAATGAAGTTGATGTAGCAACGAGATGACTTCTTGAAAATCATTTGGGTTCGAATCGAGGGAATGATTAATTGCTTCCTAGAAACTGAAGGAACATGTTCATATGACAATAAGAGAATTATATTCGCCCAAATTATTGGGCGAATATATATATATATATATATATATATATATATATATATATAGAGGAGTGATATTAGTACCTATGAAAATCTATATCTATCGAAAATTGAGGTCTGAAAAAAGATGCACAGTCAGATCCCTCATTTCCTCCTATTATGATTAAGTATGAATTCATATAGCTAATGGGTAAATATTCAATCCAATACTGAATTATTAAAATTTTTATTGATCTTGTAATACTTATTTTGAAGTTGATGCCTCATATCAAGCAAGTAGGTAATGTGTGTTCAATCTATGGCTTCCATAAAGGTCCATTCTGAGAATTTGATGGACATACGAATGATAAAACTAATCAAGGTAGAAATTGCATTCAGCGCCGTATTTTTCATTCATTTCTGTTCTAATATGAACAAAAATATTGTTTACCATATGACCATTCATCTTTGTCAGACTTAAAAAAGTTGAAGGATAACAATATATTATGGGAAAATTTTGGTTAAATGTATGTTTATATGTTGACAACATTGGAAATTCAGTAGATATCGTTTCGAAAAAGACATAAGGAAGGTATTCGTGTAGCATATTATGAAATTCGTCACTTATTATCATTTCATTACAGTACCATAACAAATGTAATAGGTATGTACAATTAAATTGTAATCTTCGTTCGATTCGAACGAAACGAGTGAAGAAGTCCCTACAAAATCTTCACTCGTATTTCAGATTTATCGAGAGCTAAACTAATTAATTCGACATGTTCATCGTCAAACTACTAGGTGAGTGTGGGTCTGCAATTTCATCAAAAACTTCTGGGAAAGTGACAAAACTGACAAAGAAGGTAAGCTAGTGGCATCTGATCTGAAATGGATGCGTCCTGTAGAACGAGCCATATCGCTGGTCGATTGCAGAACCGAGAACGGAAAGGTTGTTTACCTCAATGTTTACCTGGCATACACACAAGAGGTGCACCGAAACATCCACATATCACAAGTCCCATAAACCGAAATGTAATATCGAGGAACATCACAAACACCGACCACACATCGAAACGAACGTTTTCTCAATCCATTCAAATGCGGTCCGACCCTGTAGATGGGGGGCGACGGCCTAAGCGGATATTCCGTGCTGCGCCCGAGTTCGGAGCATACTGGGCTTATGCTTATTCCTGAATGTTGGGAGACGATTGGCTAGCGAAGTCCTATCGTCTTTAGTCGCGAAGACAGAGTAAAAGCCCAAAGATTTACTTAAAAGGGTCCTTAGTTGTTCAGTGGCGCTGGTGTGGTTAGGCCTCACTGCTAAATTAAATGAAATAACATATGTTTATTATGGAGAGAGCGCCCATCAATTTCCTTGGCAAGCAATATCTACTTCATATATGAGATAATTACGAAAAATAACTGTCAAACTTTCAACCGTAAAATTGCTTTATTCTTTAATGGGACTCTTCAGTTTATATCACCAAAAATCAATCTCCATTTCATTCCTCACACAATGCTTTATGAACATTTGCGTTCAATTGGAATTCGTTCGTGAAAAATTGATTCCGAGGAGATTTCCATGGATTTTGAGTTTGTTTAAAAAAAATAAGGGTACTTCATGACGTATATTTTTATCTACTATGAGTGAGTAGTTTTTCGGAAATGACGGTTGCGTCAACTTCATTTTCTACTGTTCACAAATGAGATACTGTTCAATATACCTGTTACAGTTCTCAAAATCAACTCATATACTTTTCAGTCTGTGGAAATGTAATTGAAATAATACTCATAATACAACACTTTGTATTCATAACGGAATAGTGGATTCAACAAAGGAGAGAGAACACAAGAACCGCCACTGCCATGGTTCAGACTTCATTCGATGCTCCATGCAGAGAAAGACGATAAGCCCATGGGCGTAACATCCTTTATTTGAACAATTTCACTTAATACAAGTAATCGTCATCATGTTACCAGAATATATTTTCTCGCCATCTCATTCTCCATTCACAGGTATCTCATAAGCCCCAGAGAAAGGACAATTTGAAGAAAGCATTCGAAGAAACCGCAAATTGTATTAATCATTTCGATATTCTCGACCCAACGATGTTTTCGTGCCTATTCGTAATTACTAATATTGACTATTGGAGTAGGTTCTCTATCACTATCGCTCAAGTTTATCCCAAGGATAAATGAATACATTCGAAAACACATTTACGACATGAATAAGTGAAAAGGATTCTTTTAACTTTGACCCGTGACTAAAAGGCCTATTATATCGGCCCATGACTGAATTGTGGCTTTAGTCACGCTTTATCAGAGTATATACGACCAATATAATTCGGTTAGCTGCATTTCTATCCCGGAAGTGAGAATATATATTTGTTTTGAGCACATGTGAATAAACGAGGCGAATCACATTGAATACATGATTGTTTCTTACATACAGACTTCACATATATGTACCTAAATACAACCTAAAGTCGATTCAGTCCGGATTGAAAATAAAATAAATCAGTTTCTTCGAATGCTTGATATGAATCCTATGCTTGAACAAACAAAAATATTCTTCTGGTTCGGCCAGGAAATTTTGGAACACCCTGTATAATATTTTTGTTCCAATTCACGACCAATTTTTCCAATTCGGCTCCTCTGTTCTGAAAAATCTTAGTGAAAAAAAAATTGTGTCTGATAGATGTCCGAATTCATTGTTGTCGCTCGATGAAGAGTTGGTGAACGAGAACTAACCTGGTTGTATCGGGATCGGTGTTTTTGGCATCAAAACGGGCCTCTGCCCGTTACTACCGAATATTCAGTTTCACACGTGCTTTTGTTCTATTCATGGGGCACTAAACACCACTACTTGACGCGGTACTCTTTCGAGCACTTGATTCATATATTTCGGTACGTCGGAATGGACCTCGCGCGCAGTTTTCCTTATCAATGTTAAGAAATTTTGGGTGGAACGATTTGAGGACAGTGACACGTTAAAGAGTGATCTTCGACACTGTTATCACTAGGATTGTTGTTATGTGTTCACTCCGGAGAGAACTAAATCTAGTTTTTTTATTTATCAAATATGGAGTAGAATATCATGAAATGCTTTCCGAACATCGGTTGACTTCCTCCGCTAGCGTGGGTGGCTTGATAAAAGCACATCCGGATTTTCGAAAGGGGCATCTTTTTTTCAATGAATATCACGAACTTAACTCATTTCATTCACAAAGCTACATTCTTATGTATCAATGGAATTAGAGATGATTCTGATCATCACGATGAACTAATTCACCTGGTTTCATCGCCTCACCCGTATTACTAGTTCTTCATGTATTTTCGTTCATCGAAATTATTCTCACCCTCCTGATTCAATTCATTCAGACCCGATACGTTTTACATAGGTAAAACACATGTACATGTACCAACCAAACTGAGAGCATGAATGAATTCACACCTCGTAGATATTTGCCCATGACACTCATTAAGCATACAAGGAATTTTTGTTGATAACAATCTGTTTGATCATAATATACCAATACCAGATATTTCATTCGAATTGTATTATATATAGGTTGTGGATTTTGGTGGTATCAGAAATATTCACATAATCACAACTAACTATAGTTATCGAAAATGTTATGGTTCCGAACCTCCTGTACGTATAAATCACGAAGAATACTTCACACAGTTCATTTACTTCATGAGAACAATTCTGGTATTGATATAAAACCAATCAAGCAACGTGCTTTCTGATACTGAATAGATTTGGGATATTGCTACTAAAAATTATACTCTTTTGTCAAACACCATCCAACCGTAGTTTTCGTAGTGTTCTACACAAGGTTAGATAATATATTATCGTTCCAATAACAAATTATGTTGCTAAAAGGCAATGAAGTTTTCAGCAATGATGAGCTCGATGACAACTCGATTCAGGTGAAACTCTCTAATTACCTAACCGATGAAGAAACGATCCACCTACGAAATAGCATTTTATGACTATAACCTACCCACCATCGCATTTGGTTCCCTTTATTTTCATGGTACTGTAGAACGCAGTGAAAGTGCCTAGATCTATTCACCCCCTGCTACCTATTTCGCCACTGGGGGTCCACCTCCACGATCCGTTATTTGTCTCTCGAACGTCGTAAAAGTGTAACTCCAAGAGCAAATAGCCCAGAAAGAAGTTTATTCACTTCCTCAGTGGTATTTTTAGACATGAACCCTCTCGTAAACTTGAAGTGAACTCGGATATATAATATCATTTATGAGCCATCGCCTATGCGATATTTATATACCATTAAAATGTTAGAGTTCAACCAACAGCACCAGTATATATAATACGAAACGATTATCGATTTATGTCATTCCTACTAATTATTGTCCGAGTATTACATCGTGGCAGAGATAGGAATATGTATATAACGTATATAATACTGAATAAATGTTTTTTTCTACAATTTTTCGATGAATGTACTCGTACAGTCTTCTTCAGAGATTAGACGTACATGGACGCTATCAGTAGGGCCATAATCACTGTAACAATAAGAGTGCTAATATGAACCGTGCTCTCTAAAGACTGACTGTACAGATAGAGGATTTCTTGATCCAGTGGCGGAGTACCTTTCATTGTCTAGAATTATTAGAATTCATAGTCACAACAGAACGGCATCACTGAAGTTTTTTTTTTTATCTGTGGACAACACGAAAGGGAAACCTATGATGTTCGAGGAACATCGTGTTAGCCAGCGGTGGAATTTTGGGAAAGAAGGAAGGTGTTGGAATTTTTCTTGAATGTTTGGAGGTTGTAAGCATCAGGAAAGACTTCACTAGGCAAAGAATTCCACAACTTTGCCGTTCTATTGATGAATGATGCTTGGTATAGCGATGTTCGACAGGTCTCGAGCCTGACAGTGTAGGGGTGACCAGCTTGAGCTCGTCTGGTTTGTCTACTAGGAATCGCGCGTGGTGGCATAATAGATGATATTTCCGTTGAGCACCGACCGTGAAAGTACCTATAAAAAAAGGCAAAGATCGCCGACCTTTCTACGATGATCTAGAGAGGTCAATGATTTGGTGAGTGTTGTGTCATCGACTAGGCGAATAGCTCTCTTCTGAATTGAATCTAAGAGCTTAAGCGTATGTTCGGGGCTGAGCTCCAAACATGTGAACAGTACTCCAGGACAGGTCGAATTTGTGATTTGTAGATCATAAGCAGTTGCTGGGATGTGAAGTATCTCTTCGCACGGAAAAGAAAACCGAGTTTTTGTGAACTAGTTTTCGCAATGGACCTCACATGATCGTCCCATGAGAGAGCACTGTTGGTGGTGACACCCAGCATGGATATTGACAACCTCATAGGAACAGTGGTACCCGACATCATCAAATTGGGCATTGTGTGATCAGCCTTCTTGGTGAACATACAAGCTTGAGTTTTAGTTGCATTGAACTGTACTAGATTCTCACATCCCCATTTCAGAATTCTTGTCAGATCCTCATTTAAAGCATCAACCTGTCTTCGCCTTGCACCTCTGGCCTCATTGGATGATATAGGGGCTCTAGAGGAAAAGGCGGAATGAAGTGTACTATCATCCGCAAAGCTATGAACTGGGCTGGAGGTCACATTCAACAAATCATTGATGTGAAGCAAAAACAAAGTTGGTGCCAAGACAGAGCCTTGTGGAACACCAGCATTGATCGTCATTGTATCAGACGAGACCCCGTCTACCACCACGTAGAGTGATCTATCTGCAAGAAAACTCGATAGTAAAAGACACAGTTGGGGCGGCAAACCATATGACGGAAGTTTCGCTAGGAGGCCTTGGTGCCAAACTCGGTCAAATGCTTTGGAGATATCCAAGGCTACAGCCAGAGACTCCCCATGTTTCTCTATTGACACCTGCCACTTATGCGTCACATAGGAAAGCAGATCTCCAGTTGACCTCTGGTGACGAAAGCCATATTGCCGGTCGTTCACGATTCTTGAGCTCTCTAGATATCGGATGAGCTCGATGTTGATTGCTTTTTCCATTACTTTAGAGATCACAGATAGTAGTGCAATCGGTCTATAGTTGTTAGGGAGGGTTTTCTTGCCCTTCTTTGGAATCGGTTGGACCCTAGCTTTCTTCCAGTTAGAAGGAAATACGCCGAGTTTGTACGAAAGGGTGAACAACCTGCAAAGAACTGGTGTTCTGGGGCACATTTCTTGAGAACAATAGGCGGTATTCCGTCAGGCCCCATAGCCTTCTTGACGTTGAGGCTAAGCAGAATGTGTCTGTGCGTTGACGGAAGACAATTTCTGGCATACGGTTATCGATGGTAGCGATGCTGCGACAACCAGACTGATATCAACATAAAGGAACCCACTGTCATGTCATTTTTGATATCTGTTTTTTTTTCAGGCTGAATTTTTTTAACTGTCTTTTTTTCAACGTTTTATTTCAGTGGGTGATTTTGATTATTAAAACACAGCAAAAATCCGCTGATAGAGAACTATATGGAGATGCTATGCCTCTCTAAATCTATTGTATTCATGTATGTATTCTTACATTTCTCCTACTCATGAGGGTTGACACATTAATCACCCATATTTTTGTTAACATTGGATATTTCCAAAACCTCTGACCGAGTTACCTACACCTGTGAAACTTCCATCATATGGTTTGCCGCCCCAACAAGATATGTCGTTCACAATCGAGTTGGCGCTGAATCGAGAGCTGCTTCACAAAAACTTGGCTTTCTGTTCCGTGCAAAGAGGTATCCTGGAGTACTGTTCACAGGTTTTCAGTTCAGCTCCCAAACATACGCTGAAACTCTTGTAGATTTTAGAAGAGAGCTATTCGCCTAATCGGTGATACTATACTCACGAATTCATGGACCTCTCTAGAGACCTCTCTAGAGGGAGGTAAAGTATATCTCCCCTTCTTTCATAGTTATCTCAATAGTCGGTGCTAAATGCAAATCTTACCGTCTATTTCGCTAACACGAGCGATTCCAAACAGATAAACTAGATGACCTACATTGTCAGGCTCAAGATCTATCGAACTTCGCTCTACAAAGCAACATTCATCAATAGAACAGCAAATTTGTGGAATTTTCCACAATACCTCCATCCAAAAACGGTCATTAACTCTGATCAAATTTCAGGAACATCACCATCATATTGATTCAAATATAATGGAAAGTGAAAAAACATCGACTATTTTAAAATTTCAAAAAACAAAATCTATGATACGATGATGATTCACTGGAGTGAATATTTATATATATATATATCGATGGATATCTATACATCTAAACAGGGTATCCGTGAAAATGTGGGAAATCTCTCGGAAGTCAGAAAGAATTTGGAAAATTGAGATTGCAGTTTCCTATATTTTTTTCCTATTGGCCTTCCTTACGTACACATAGCCCCTAGGCCGCCGCTGGAATTGAATAACTTTTGAAGTAATCAATAGAGTTCAATTAAAATTCAATATGAAGGACACTGGTAGGACCCCTCAAAATATTGAAACATATTTAGCTTTATCAGTTTATCAGGGATGGAGTGAGATTTATCTTTGATGCTCAATTTTTGAACACCCTGTATTATAAAGGCCTTAAAAAATAATATACTCTTGTGTATTGTGTATAGAAATAATATTATTGTGTAGTTTCTGATGAGCTAATAAAGTCTCGAAAGCTTGAGAAGAAACAAGGGTGCACTCTCTTTCTCCAACAATGGCATAGTAGCTATAAAGCTCCCCGCCAGAAGATGGCGAAATTTTTGCAGATTTATTTACAAATCTTTGGTGTTGTGAGATTTTTGTTATGTAGTGTGATCATTAATTGATGTCAGGTTATTACCACTACTGAATCAACGATTTGATACAACTGATTTCACAATAATCATAGTCAATGTTAATTCTCAAGAATTGAATATAATTTGCTGTTGCCACCTATTAGAGTAACTGTGAACAAACTCATGTTGTTGGTAGCATTGTAAATATCATACTTCACACACAGAATGATTTTGTTGGCAATGACAGTTCCAGTTGCTGCTTTAACCTAACTTTTGTGAGAGTGACCTTTCTTCAAATAATATGATAGTCATGTCAGAGTTTATAGCTTGTAGAAGACTATAAACTGTGGTCATGTTTTCGAAACGATCAATATTTTCTTTAGGTAATATGTTTTGTTTTTCTCATTCACAGTATTCATCAATATTGTTTCAGGTCTGGCAGTTTCAAGAAATGTATCTACAGATATCACCAAACCTAAAACTGGTGTTATTATGATTAACATGGGGGGTCCTGAGAAAGTTGAACAAGTTCATGATTATCTCCTCCGGATAATGACTGACAGAGACATGATACAATTGCCTATAGCCCAGGAGTAAGTCCATGAATTCATGCATTCATTTCATAGCAGAAGATGAAAATGAAAAATAGGTGAATTATAAAATATGTTCAAGCCGTTTAGGTGCATGGATTGCAAAACGAAGAACACCTGATGTACAGAAGAAGTATGCAGAAATAGGAGGTGGCTCTCCAATTTTAAAATGGACCAAACTGCAAGGGAAACTAATGTGTGAAATGTTGGACAAAGAGTCACCAGAAACTGGCCCTCATAAACCATATGTTGCTTTCAGATATGTTGAACCATTTGCACAAGATGCATTCACAGAAGTAGAAAGATAAGAATTTTCTGAAAATCAATTGGAAGTATCACTAATCTCATCATTATTATTTTAGAGATGGGATTGAACATGCTATACTATTCTCACAATATCCCCAATATAGTTGTGCAACATCTGGTTCCAGTTTCAATGAAATTTATAGATTGTTCAGGAAAAGGTAACTAGTGGGTAACTGAGTTGATTAAGTACATTATTTCAAGTTCATGATTTTCAGAGCTTCCCCTGGAATGAAACTCACTGTTATTGATAGGTGGTCTACTCATCCTCTACTGGCAAAATGTTTTGCAGAAAATATAAGAAAGGAATTGGAACAAATTCCAGAAAATAAACAAAAAGATGCAATTATTTTATTTTCTGCCCACTCATTACCACTCAAGGTAATGCAGGTTTCAGGAAATTGAATCTTCTCATAGCTAGACTACTGAGCCATTCAAGCACCAGCGGAGATCCTGTATAGGTATTCAGGAGGAATCTGCACAATGTATAATGATTTCATTCATCAGGAACAATAAAATTATATATGATCATCAATATGTCAGGTTTCAGATGCATTGATAAGTACCTATATCATTTCAGGCTGTGAATAGGGGAGATGCTTACCCTTCTGAGGTTGGTGCAACTGTTCAGCAAGTTATGCAAGAGTTGAATTTCTCTCACCCATACCAGCTGGTTTGGCAATCTAAGGTTGGACCTTTACCATGGCTAGGACCCATGACAGATGAAGCAATCAAGGAATATGTCAAACAGGGAAAAAAGACATTTGTTGTTGTACCTATTGCGTTTGTGAATGAACATATTGAGACTCTACATGAACTAGATATTGAATACTGTAAAGAATTGGCTGAAGAGGTAGGACAAAATAATAAAATCGTCACTGTGAAAATATTGATACTCCATTTTTTTAGGTTGGGGTAGATATAATTAGAAGAGTGGCAGCTCCAAATGATCATCCTCTATTCATAAAAGCTCTTTCTGATATAGTGAGATCACATATCAATAACAAAGTACCAGTTTCAGCTAAATTTTTGAACAGGTGTCCTCATTGCATAAATGCTAACTGTATTAATAGCAAGAAATGGTATTCTGAAGTGTGTTCATTTTAAATTAACTTTCTGTTATTACTATCTCACAATTTGAAGGTGTTTGATGTAATATTTAAAATAAAATTGAAGGAAATTGATGAATATACAAGAAATTATTCATTCTGTCTAGTTCCTCAGTACTAAATAAAAGTTATATCAATTCATGATGAAAGAATATTCACCAGCTAATTACATTCGATAGAAAGTCCTAATCATTTAAAATTTAGGACAATGAATAACTGACTACTGAACTTATTTTATGATATCTCAACATAATTTGGAGTTTTCATATCAAGAACAAGGGAGTAGCAGGAGAAATACAACTCAAACTGGATATTATCAGTTTTACTAGTTTTTTTTTCTCCTTACATAACATTTGTCATACTTCATGATGAATCATAAGCACTATCATATCTGCTTAACACTATGTTGTTATGGTGACTTCTATCCATAGTGAAATCATAGTTCGTGAAATAAACCACATTATTTATATGAAGCCGTTTATGAAGACAATGGATATAGGGATAAGAGAAATGAGTGAGCCAAGAAGTAACAATTTCGCATTCGACTAATCTTTGCTTTGACTAAGACTTTAACAGAGGTGGTAATCCAACTGTCATTACAGATATACATATTCGGTTGTATCCGAGGTTGTATCGTTGACCTATAGATGCCGCCCGAAAAATAATTTTATTGGTGTCGAATATCAATTCAATCAGAATTTTTTTCCATTCACAACCGAGTATTGTATGATTCAATTTGATAAATGTCTGTAAGACTAAAAGAAAGCTGCTTTATGGTTATTTCCGAGATTATTTCGACATCACCATGTGGGATTCACTTAGCGTACGCATTTCATGTAATAGTTAATAATGAATCGAATAAAAATTTATACCCTTTTGGCTTTATTCGAAGATTCATTCCTACATCGTAAATCATAATATGGTAATCATATAATCTTATCTATACGATTCAAATGATTAGTATTCCAGGAAGCAATAAAAGTGAAACTGAAGAAAGTACATTTCTACCATACGCATTTTGCATACAGAGTCATGAGAATATCAATAGTATAATATTGGTAGGTCACAAGAGACAATACCTCAGATAGAATATAAATTCAGATCATATGACTAAGACTAGGTATATAATGACTTCCAATGCGGAAACGGAAAAATCGTCTAGACAAACTATAGACGAGTTCAGGATCTCACCTCCAACCTCCATCCATCAATAGAACGGCAAAGTGTAGCCTAGTGTAGTCTTTTCTGATGCTTACGGCTTCGAAAAATTCCAATACCTTCCTTCTTTTCCAACATTCCACCAATGACTAACACGATATGTTCCACGAGAATTATAGAATTTCCTTTCGTGTTGTCGAAAGATAAAAAAATGCGAATTGATTATCACTTTAGTTTACAAGTGTTAGGTATTTATTTTCTTGGAGGCCTGGGAATCCCAGACTATATGTATTTTTCAACACGAGATACGTGGATTATCAAATGCATGATATTATGCAATGACGCTAGAATATTTTATTTATATAGTTAATTGTATCAGAATAATGATTCACCGACCACTAATCATCATTTTTGTTGTGTAAGAATATGTTCGTGGTTAACTGAATATTAACTTTTCCATAGAATATTCTATTTATCGAAGCAGTTAATTGTTGAAGGATCATAATCATATATCTATACCAACCATCATGAATATGTATTATAACCACCTTTTGAATTATCATGTCTCTATATACATGTAAGATCCACTCGAAGATTCATAACAATGAGAACTATAATGATAATAATATGGTCACTTCTTCGTGATAACAAAATAGATTGGGCAGGTCTTCTTTGGATTCTTTGGAACAAATGAAAACAAGTTTCAAAATTTTATGCAAATTATCCCTAATTCCGAGGTGAAACCCCTAATATGACTGCGCTATATAGTAGATATCAGATATACGATGTGCATGATGTATGTGAAGTTGACAAATAGTTCAGTGAAACAATTAAAAATATTTAATCAAGGTGAGAAGCAGGTCAAGAGATGATGATGACAAATATTTTTAAGGGAGAGAAATTTTCGCAAGAGTCACGGTAAATCTTCTTAATTATTTCCAGAAAGTATAGAAATGTTTGCGGGTCGAATGACTTGTTTGTGCTCTACTCGTCGAGTTTTATCGATGATGACGTATACTTCTGTCCTACCCATACGGAAATCTTACCAATCTACCCATGTTCATTCGTTTCGATACCATACAGACAAATATGTTATTCACGAAACAAATAAAGTCCATTGTGGTATCTCTTCAAGTAGCGAAATGAATACAATAATTATGAGTGTCGACCCTAGGTAGGAATATCAGTACTATCATCTGCTTCATACATATATCCGAATATATCCTACCTAATATCTACCGCGGACGATATTATTTTCGGAGATAGGCAGCAGAGCGAGAGCGCACGGCTGCGCAAATGGTTCTGAAACTGGAGGAAACAGTATACACGGGTCCCTAAAGAAATGATCAACGAATATTACCACATGACACGGCGCGTTTGTGCAGTTTTGTCTTGTTCTGTGGGTGAAGTTGATCGGTTTTGTTGACAAATGTGAGCTCACGTACGAAACTCAAATCAAAACCGCGAATGTTATTCACAATTTTTTGTACTCTCTTGCAAGAATGGTGAATAAACTGACTTGGAATTATAGCAGTATCGTTTGTTTCGTTAATTTTCTGTTAATCTTTGTTATTTATAGTGTTTGTGGACATAGAATTTGCAGTCATGTGCATCCTAAACATCATGAGGTTAGTTCTTGTGCTTTTGATGGCATCGTATTCCTTAGTTTTTGGGCTGATTTTTATTCGCTGTGCTGATTGTATAGGTTTTATGATTGCAAATGTTACTAATTTCAATGAATGACTGTCATTCATTCTTATCCAACTAAATTGTTTTATTGCCGTCACCTACTTTAATCTAAACGTTTTGTTCCGTTTTTGAATTAGTGTAGGTCGCATAGATATATATCAATGAAAATGCAGTTCGGTATTCTCGAGTGTATTTACTTACGTACATCAAAAACATATATTTTTCTTTATTTCAATCACTTAATAGTAAAATGCCATGCTGAGACTCATTCCATCTCAAAAATTCTCTAGCTCTATCTAGTTTATATTATTGTATAATTGTATAGCGTAATTAAATTTGTATAATCTCACGGGTGAAATGACCATGTTATTTCCTCACTTGGCTTCTTACTAAATCATCATTACATCTTTGTGTAAACGCCGCTACAAATAAATATGAGGGGTGGTTGATGCTTAGACAACTAATTATGCTATTATTTACTAGTGTGTACTCAGGAAGTTGCAATAATAATGATTTTGATAAGCAGGATATTGAAGCTTACTCACCAAGACCGCTATCAGCTTTGGTCCGGCACCTGGTTTTTACGCTATCATTATGTTCAACCCTCTTATCGTCAGAATGTCTCATTTTTCATGTATACGTTCAGCATTCATATTCAAGTATCAAGCATTCAGGTTCTATAGTCTATACCATATAGTCTATATTTTTCTAAATGTACACCACCGGGTTCACCCACCACCTCAAGTCATTATGGAATATAAAAATATTAGGTTAGAATTTTGAGATTCATGATGTTTTACGTTGGCACCACTTTTCAGCGCCCACTTTCGAATATCACAGCTTAATATAATAATCGACACAGACAACAGTACCCCCGGCAGTACACATCAATTTGAAGAAATGTACCTACATCTTTTCAGAATTGTACCAGTGTTCTTTCGACTGGATAGTAGGTCAGTATCAACTTTTATATTCAGAACAATGGCAGCAGAAATCTTGAAATTTTGCATTTTTGCAATACTCTCTTGCCACTCTTAATATTCAACATATTATAATAATCTTTGAAATTATTTTATGAAACAAAGTAAGTGCCGCTGCTAAATGATTTTTTGAATTCAAGCGCTTAAGGTGGATGATAATACAATTTTCTTTGTACAATTGATCATCAGTAGGCAGTATAGGTGATTATATAAGAGAATGCATACTTCATACTCAGAAAATTAAAACTTATAATAATAATAATAATAATACGTAGTATAGAAATATTTGTTTGCAAGTAAGAATGAATATCATATAATATATTCATATTCAAATATGAATATAATATAATACAATTTAAATACAAATATGGACAAAGTTTCTATAGAAATCATGAGATATCATAGGAACGCGCAGAGATCATAATTTTATAATATCCGCATGGGACAGGGGATCAGAGAATTTGAATTAGAGTGGCGCCATTGACATACCTTCTCGTAATATTTCGTGGTCTTCACGTATATTTGAACCCCCTCAAATTTTTCGTTTGTACTTTTTTTCCTGTAGAATTTTCATTCATTCAAAAAGAAGTTGAAGATCACAAATAAAAGTTACACATTTTCTCCGGGTCCTATTCATTGATCACAACATAATGATGTGATGATTATACCTATTCCTCTTGTCTGTATGGCTTCGGAATTCTCATTATATAAGGAGAGCAATCAAACATGATTAAAGAGTCGCCCATTTGGGAAGAAGTGGAAAAAATGCCCCCCTGTCTAGAATAAAACTGAAAACTGTAGTATAAGGAATAAAACTGAATAAAAATATACTATACTTTTATTCAGATAGCACGTGATTTATAGCACTTGATACTTGACCTTGAATCTTCATGAACATTCTCTCATGGACTGCTGGAAAAATGGTAATGCGATTTTTGTTTATTCGTTGAAATTTGATAAGCTCCTTGAACTCTGGAAGATATTGAAATGCACAACTGCTGCGCTCAGAAAACCTTTTTATATGAGCAACATGTTTTCTTGTTCTTAGTACTAGGAATTCAACAAATATCTCAGAAATCGTCGTCTGTGAAATCTAGTTTTCGGTTGAATGATTTCGAGATGATTTTATTGTTCTATTCATCATTGAATCGTTGCAATTTCATTCTTGACATACTTTATATTTATGAATGACATGAAATCTTTTTGTACGTGACAATTCATAATGTTATTCAAGAAAAGTACTGATGGCCATACTCCACCATGCATGATAAGAGATCCAGAGTTCGTAGTCAATCGATTTCACTTGACCGATCGGAATTACTCTAGCGCTGTTGTCCAGAATGAATTTACGTTCAGTACACATTAGATCAGCAATTCGTATTCTCTCATATATGTCGAATTACATATTTAATTGTGGGTTTCAGGAAGGATCATCAAATGACTACATCAAATTAACAACTCTCTGGAAACTCGATTATGGTGATCCATTTATTTATAAATCTGTGAATTCTCGAAGGTAGGAATCAAATTACCACAGTAGTCATTTATGTACGGGTTGACACAGTTAAATAATTATGTTATCCTATATGTTCTTCATAAGTCTACCAATGAGAATATGTGGTACTTGGTATGCAGATTGTACTATCACTTCAATGGTAATAAATAATATGCGAAAAAACTTTCATTGGCAAATGTGTTGGCTAATTATTTGCATTTATTCAGAACAAGCCACACTGGAAAATTTGTAATCAGCATATACCTAGTTTTCACATCCAGTCGATGCGTACACAATAATTGGAACACCTACTCATTCGAAATTTCATTTCAAGGGCTGGTTTGTATCATGCATATCATCAGTTTGTCTTCATAGACCTTCATGGGCAGTGATCGAAATATCGAATACGTTGAAATATTTCAGAGGGGTAGCCCTCGGTCTATTTTGGGTTGTAGTTTCTCAATACAATTACCCATTGAGAAAAATACTGCATAGAAAGCGATAGATACGTATTCAAAAATGTAAAGTTTTAACGTTTATACTCAAGTTACACCGAGAGTTACACCCTTTATTTGATTCAAAATTCAGATTTTATATAAATGATTTTGATAATTCCAAAAAGATACCTACCTACTGATGATACATACGATCGTACTACTTACGATAAAAAAAGATGTGACGACCGGTTTTGCTTCGCGCTTTCTCAATCTGCACCAACAATCGGTCTCAAGTAGAGAAATATTGAGTAATATCCCGTTTCGTTAATGAATCAGAATACTATAGACTGTTTCTTGTTATCCAATTCATGAAATTCGATCCGAGATGATGCGGTTATGAATAAAAAACTGGCCTCGCTTCTTGGAGCAGGTTGAGAAGAGACAGAATCGATATCGATATCGCATTAGGAAGTTTGAGAACAATACCTACCGCCTAAGAGCTGACAGATGATGATTCCTGGGATAACTAAATTTGCTGAAATACGAACGTATGAGCACTCCCACTATACATAAGTATTCTCTCGATATCTGTCATCGGAGCTTCTTCGTATATCGACAATATGATCTGAGGATTGAGTGAATTTTGTGACATCAGGGTTTCAACATAACCATCTCTTCCCTATCGTCCTTTTTTTTTTTTTAATTTTTCGAAAATGAGGTGGGTGACAGATTTCAGCTGGTACTGTATAAGTGGAAGTTTTAGGAGACGAAACAATTCAACAAATTTCATTCACCACAATATCCACGAGATGCGTTTTCTCCTGAACATTTTTCAATAAAAATTAGCACAATTAGAAAAGAAAACACCTATCTCAGATTCGATTTCTCTCACCTGCCGTGTGACCTTTCCAGTAATGAAATATATAATCGTCAAAATGTACGGTCAGAATGGACTGATATACCCGTTTGACTTGTTCTTGGATAGGTCGTTGAATTTCCTTAGTACCCAGCAGGACAATCACGTTGTAGTACTTTATGTCAACGTATAATGAAGCAATTATATAATGGCATTACGCCAACAATCAATGTGGCAAAATGGGAATGGCTGTTATGAAAATAATAAAGCCACTGTTTATCAATACAAGTTGAGAATTAATCATTTCCAACTAGAGTGGCGGATCTAGCTGAGATGAAAGATAATATCTGCGCAGATGTGGGAGGCTTAGGGCGATGCCCATTGTATTATGACATTGGTGTAGGTATTTTGAGAAAACAATTTCATTTCATGTCATACAGGATTAGCAATATTTTGTCTTCCACAATTGCTGTCTCCGGATGACAAAAACTTTAATAGCCATCAAATTCCTCGGATCGAATACAAAGTTCCATCGAAAGTATGTGAATCACAACTGACTTCCCACGCAATTTTTTTGAGCAAATTTCAGTTCTTCTCTGATATCTCCGAAATGAAAGACTCAAAAAATACAACTTTTCTTCCAACCCTGTATGTCCTACACTAGAATTAATTCAAGGTGCAAGATTTGCTGAAATTTCACCCGAGCCAACGAAATTGTCATGACATTTTAGGATGCATTTTCCTCTTCAGTTCCTATCAAAATGAGTGAGAAAAGGCATTTGTTGGAAAACAAAAATAGTGGCTGATTGGTCCGCATGAATTGCTACTATTCGAAAAGAAAGAAAAGGAAAGCTTCGGATCCAGACTGTGGAAGCTCGATGCGAAGTGTTACCTATCAGCGGTGTGATTTTTGCTCCATTATCATATTTTTGGGAATTTTTCCATGAAACTGTTCATAGAGGGTGTCTGTTCTCAGTAATATTCTTTCCGAGATCTCTTCGTTACGTCTTATATTGGAATATTAAAATAAAAAAGTTGAAAACCTCTCTTCTAAAGAAGAAATAAAGTTGAAAAATTTTCTCAGTTCATGTCAAGTTCTCAAATTTGATACTTTTCAAATATCGAACACATGAAAAATCAGATCGGTCATTCTTTGGTGATAAAGATTTAAAGATATTGCCTATGCAAACCAATTGTATTCAGTGCGAATTACAGACAATCGCAATTATGCCGATTAACAGTAATTTTCATTCATTCAATAATTATTACTTCTCTTGCCTGTCAATTTGAATTGTTTGAGAACTGCTACGGTGAAATCATTCATGTGTTCTTTGGCAGGACTCAATATCACATCCGCAGATGAACTCCGTAAGGTCAGCATCTTGTCTCTCAGATAAAAATTGAATATCTACCTTTCATTTCAGTGTATTGAAGGCTCTTGTGTAACCTTTCTCAATGCGGTTCGTTGATTCCACAAACCGAATACCTCAGATAATATGCATTCGAAAACAGAGAACTCTTGAAATCTCTAAGTAATTAAATTCCATTGACATTGTTTCACTTCGAAGATCATACACCAAGGAGTTCAAAACTGTTGAGATTAATGCTATAATTGCTCAGAGTGATTAGTTTATTTAGTACTTATAACCGATTTTACACATTGAGAATTCATTCCAAAATTCCAGAAGCAATATAACGAGTGATTTTACTTTAGCGTCCATGAGGCTCTCTTCATATAACCATCAATTAGCAAACCTGAATCGAGTAACTATGTATGTAGAGTTATTGATTCATTCAGCGACCACGACTTTTTTTGCTAGTTCTTTCATTTATTTATTGTCTCTTTTCGTTGATGCTTTTGTTCTATGAGTTAAAAGAAACAACAAAGAAAGGATTACATTTCAGCATTCGATGAATTCAATTGTGCATTGTAGAGAAAATTTCAAAGAATTATATTCTATTATCTTCTCCTTTGTCTGATGGGAAATCAGAAAGGTTTCTTATAGATTAAAATACTTGCAAACAAATTCTGAAAAGGTCTGAGTTTTTATGTTACTTATATAGATATAAGGATTGGCGAAATCGATCGAATATGAAACCGCTTCAGAGGCCCAAGCGTGAACCTGTCTCAGATGTGTAATTACATGAAATTGGCACTAAACGATGAGAGTGGCGGCGTTAGCAAAGCCGAATCCTTCACTAATACAACAAATCGATGGTAGGAAAATCAAGGAGGAAATGATTCGATGATGAAATGGAGCTCTAAAAGGTAGAAGATATAAGGTAGATGGTGTCATACTAGTTCAGATGCTTCAGTTATAGTCACAGGGCTATAGCACACTGGATTCACCATGATATTCATGAGTTGAATTCAAGATATCCCTTGCATATCTAGACAAGAAACTCTTTTGGGACAGACATGATCAACAACAAGCTCTGATCATATGTAGCCGTATGTATCCTGAACAGCCTCTAGGTTGTTTACTAGGGTAGGCAACATAGTGTAGGGTCAACGAGTGGGCAAGGGTATGCAGGCGGCTCAAAAAAGCAGTAATGTGAGTTCAATCGGATAGTCAATACTGTCATCATCATATTCTATATCCATCAAAGAATGAACTGACTTTGACTTATTCCGAGATGTTCTGAAGTTGTCACAGGGTATTTTTGTGCAGGTTTTGTGTCGTACAGGATGAAACACCCCAATTCTCAATTCTCAACTGGATTTGGTATGGATCGCCATGGAGAACAATCTCAATATATCACTACTTTCGTATTGTGCCAATTTGGAGCCGTCGCGATATATGTCAATTCCTTGTGCATATATACAACTAGAATCAAGGTCATATCTTTGTCGATCTCCTTTCATAGTCAACAGACTAAAGATTCTATCAAAACTGTAGAATGGGGTTGACTGAACTGAACTGACTGAAGGATACGCTAATACCTGAGGATACAACAATTACGGAGGATATTGCTGGAATTCATAAAGAGACTCTGTTGTATAAGATAGCTGATACATTCGTCTTCATCCGAAAGTTCATTTTACATATTACATAACAATCGATATCGATACATGATATCCACGAGCTGATTTCAAAGTTTTAATTGACATATTAATTGATAATAACCATTCAGCGAGGGATCCCAGATCGAATCTGGAACACTCACGTGAAACATTATTATTAAAGTCATCTGATTGTCATCTGATTGATGACATATTCATTGAAATTATGAGTCACCGGAAAAAATAATCAATTGAAGGGAGGGAGAAAGAAATCAATTGAATTTTCACTTCCTATAAAGGATCTGAAGATGATATTACTATTGTGACAAGAGGGTCCGAAGTTGCACACACTGCTTTCACTAATATTTTTCATTACGTGATCAGCTCACGCTTAAGTGTATGTTCAGGTATTTCCTATTCACGAACTTGTGACCTCTATCATTATTCTAGGCAACTTCCTCGAGATGAATACACATTGACTATCTTTGCTAGCTTTGATTCCTTCGTGATTATTTATGGACTTTATTGTTTCAGGTTCTGCATACAAAAGTTGACTCAGAACATGCAATGAAGAAGAGAAGTGCTGATCAGTCCTTGAGGATACTACTGTATTATGACCAGAGTGTATACAGGTATGTTTGGACCTATGTTATACATATGGTATATATTGGTATACACCTTCTGTTTCCTTCATTCTATTATGCATAACACAATTTCAGGTATATTGAATTAACGATGATAGTAATGGGATTTTGTTTCATTCAGCATGATAAATACATATGAAATTGGGACGATGTTCAATGAGGTTGCTGTTCCATGTAACACCGAAAGAAACTTTCAAGGATGCATTTCTATGAAATTTGCATTGAACGCTCAATTTCAGCTGATATACAATTGATTAACAAGATAAATGTTCATGTATAGTTCATGTATAGTTCATGTATAGTTAATAAAGCGAGCAGAAGTATATTCATGAAGGAAGAAAATAATACAGACAAGTGAGAAAAATCATTAGGGTATGATTTGTGGTATGTAACTCAAAGATAATAGATGTGACCTCAGATCTGACTGTATGATATACCTTCGTGGAGAAAAATTTGTATTCTTCTCCGGGAAGGATTTTTACTTGATTAATCACTTCATGTTTATTGAACGAAGTTTTATCATTGCATTCTAATCATCGAATTGATACAGAGTTATGCAAAGTGCATATTGTGTTTGAGCACACCTTGTGTTTTTTTTATCTATAATGACCTAAAATTTATCAAGAGAGTGATTACGACTAGCAATACCTATTTCACGGATAACGATTTATTCCCAATCACTGAAACTGAATGCTTCTACATTCCCTTTCAATAGCACTGTGTGTATTTACAAATTATAATATTAACAGTGATTATTCAGTAATATTAACAGATCGCTTATGGAATTTTCCGTATCGTACAAATGTCAAATACTGTCAGCAGCTTGACCACCTTGACTTTTGAAGCTTATAAAGTTGAAACTATCAATTTTGGACTAGAAGCTTTATTTTAATCCACAGTATCTATCATGAGTTGTTCGCATTATATTCGTTCTTCTTCATTTTCAACAATATATTAACATTGTCTGTGTTGGCCTGATTCAATAATTAAATGTTTTCATTTCACATGACATTTTCTGCTGTATACGAACAGATCTCAAATGTTTTGACATTGAGTTCGATGAGAAGAATTCGAGTCAATGCTGTCCAAATAGTAACACTAATTGAGACTGTTATTCAATGCGCTGAGTATTCATAAATGGAATTTCAGTTTGTCCTGTCCTGTGATACGTTTGTGGAATTTGTAAATCAGGATTCGACTTCAAATCTGATTATGTGTTATCAGGGACATGTTGTGACAGATCAAACTAATAAATAGGAACGTTCACTTCAGAAGCGCCAGGAAGATAGAAGTGTTTTGGATCGACTGCTGACTAGACATCGCAAAAAATATTCGTGTATGCTCTGTCTCAAATGCGAGAAGGAGTTGGATAACTTCTTCTCAGTTCTTGAAATCTGTGATATCTTCAAGATTTGCTTGTGTGCATACATACTGTTGAACTTACTGAGGACTGATCATTTTATGAACGGAGTTATCAAGTCATCAGTGTACAGGAATATCGAGAGGAATATATTTGTTATGATTGTGTTCTGGATCGAAAAACATTCAAAATGTATGCACACTAATTTTGCATTCACCTGATATCAGATTACCCAAAACAGTATGACAGAGAAGATGATAACAGTAACAATAATCTTATTATCATAATAAACAGAAATTTTCTTCAGTTCTTCATTTTATGTTTATCTCTCTTTCTGGCCTATATGTATATGATATCGCCACGTTTACAAAATGATATGTCCAGTGTGAATCACTTGGACTACAATCCCATTTATATAGCTGTAGATAGGTAATGTTCGTTATATAGTTAACAAAAATATTGAAATTGATAAATTTTGTTAATTGTTTCGATGAGCTCCTGAATTTTTGATAAAATTTCATTATATCGAAATTGAGTACAGAAGCGTAAGAAACAAAGGTGTTGACAAATTATTTGTCCATTCATAGGTTATTCGAGATGATTAATGAATTGAATGAATGTTAGTGTATTGTCTGGTGAAAATTATGTATCATTCATGAAGGGAGTCTGTAGAATCAGATTCCCTAATTGGTTCCTCCCCAGGAATAATAAGGCACTGTTTCAATCCTGCTTACAACAATACAAACTATCTTTGTTTCAGATTAGATGAGGAGAGATTCAAGTTGATCAACGTAAGTAGAATAAAATTCAACATAATAGATGGTACTATGATCGGGTCTGTTCCTTTCAGTTCAATCTCGACTATTCCCCTGAATGGTGATGGTTTCGAATCTAATTATGAGACTTACAGGGAAGCATATGTATATAGCCTTCAAAAAGCAGACATTCATCAGATTCATGAAATTAATTTATTTCCAAGTTCAAGTAATATTTCCATAGTAGTTATTGAAATTTGGATGGTGAGGACTGATGACCATAATTATTATCGAAGAAGTTCGGAATTGATGGGAACTATTTGAGATTATTAGTGTATCCATGAAAAGTGTAACGACATAATTACCTATTCACATGATGTCCCATAATTAACCTGCCAAAGCGGCTTCTGTGACTAAAAATTAGGAAAAGGTTCTGATGAACATGAGACGAAAAAGTACTCCTGACCTACGGCCTCCTTAGAGGCCGTAACGCATAAAATGATGCAATCTGGTATACTTACTACAGTTCTTATGCCCAATGCAGTGCAGAAAAAATAATTTTCACATTTTATTTGTGTATGAGTGTATGAAACAGGGCTACGTTGAACTTTTTTGCATGGAGATTTTCCGACGATTTGAATATAAGTGAGACGATTCCCAACCGAAGAAAACCTGAGGGGCAAGTATTTTTTGTCGATATTCATATGAATTTGACTGATCAAGGCGGTTTTCGACGTATGCGTGGAGAAGGTAGGCCCCTAAGAGAGAATACAATTTGAAATATTCTAATTTCAAAATCAAGCAGAGACACGCGCCTTCATGGAACTCTTTGTCGAAACAAACGTAGTTCATTTTTCCATAGCCACCATGATTAGGATGATTTATTAAAAGTTGGCAATATTGAGGTATGTAACAAATCTTTTAGTCGATTTTAGTCGAAAATAGAGCATCTAATCGATACGAAACTAGAGCACTGTTTTTTTTATGAAATAATCTGAACATTCATAATCCAACATCAAATCGTTTCCTGTCACATGACGTTTCGGAAATACTGTCTTCAGGAACCCCCTTCTAGGAGGTCCATCTCCCTCATGAGCCATGTTCATTTCAACTTATTTTCCTATTTTTGGTCGTAGTAGGATCTTTCGTAGTTTGGCTGTTTGAATATCGGACACTCTGTATATTATATATTCTTTCAGTTAATAGCCCTCATTCATTCAAAGAATATTACAATAAGTCTTATACTCGCTCTTATAGTAGGAATTAGAGGTATTCATATGACAATATCAGTAAATGATTTTTATTATTGAAGACAAAATTCATTTGGGATTCTTTACAGAGCACAATATTACCAGAGGCAGTCACGTTTTGGGAAAAAGCGTTATTCGTACGGAGAACTGAAAATGTTATTCGCCTAACGAGGTAAGATACAGCATCAATATCAACGAAATGAAGAAGGCTATAAAATGTCGTCTTTTATTCTATTGAATAAATTGAATCGAAAGTATTGCTAAGCTCAAAGTTTCTGGCTTCAAGAGCGAACCTCTGAAAAGGGAATCCTTTTATGTAGAATGTGATTGAAAATATGCGTCTATATGTACAGGGGTTTTCCGTATATTTTTGCACCCCACCTACAGGGGTTATTCTCAAAGCTATCGAAATATGACAGGATCTGGGGCCATTTTTGTGATTGAACTATTTAATGTAAGTTTATAGTGGTTCATATACTTTTTCTGATCAACTGTACCCAAGATTTGAAATGAATGGTTCCGTGATATCATTATTCCAATTCGAATTTCAATGGCGCCGTGAATGTGTTTTTCTGTAAGAAAACTATAAATGTGAGCTATATAAATGAATATAATTATGTAAAAAACATATGAGTATCAATGAGAGAATACATTTTGCAACTCTTCGTTCTCGAGAAGATAATGATAACATTGATATATTATTCATAATAGGGATCGGTTTCATATTAATGAGGTCAACTAACCGACTTGATTTCACAATAATTACAAAAGTTCATCCTACTTGTTTATACCAGTTTTTATAAGGAACAGAGTTGGAAACACCTTGTATCTTATGAACGAAGCATAAATATAAGCTAGTAGATAAGTTATGTTGAATCGATCAGGAATCTGCAGTCGTTTCATTTCCGCTTCGACTTGGGAAAACCACAAGGCTTCCGGAAATGATACTCTTTACAAAGATAGAAAAAGTTGAAGATCATTTCGCACCAGCAACTGGATTCTGAAGCTTCATGTACCTTCATGGCAGATCGATATTCAGATTTTCCTTCTGGAAAACTAATTAATCTTTCATCGGCAGAGATTGGATTGAGATTGATGTTCTATGTACTATAGGTGGGTACTGTTTTCAGATCGTTAAGATTTATGGATTCCATAGAGAATGTGTTGAGAAAGTTAATGAATTTCTCGAAGGTTGATAGGTCCCTTTAATATCATAACTTGTTGTCATGAAGAACTCACCGCAAATTACGAGACAAAATATTGCGTCAACTTGGATGGATCGCAACTAGAAAATCGCTAGGAGCGACACCAATATTTGATTTTAATACATATTATGTACTATATGTAATACTTTCCGCTTATTCTGTTGCCACCGTTCTGATGAAATATAGGTATTTTCATCATCCGTTACAATATACTTTATTTTCAGCGGAATACGTAATCTCATTGTCGCATAACGATTCTGGGAAAATTTGCGTTATGTCAATATAATTATGGTCCATTTGCATGAGCAGATAAATAGTTGAATACGAAATTTAAATCTTTCAACACGTATACCAAACGATTGTGATGCGGTCTCTGTTGATTGATATTATTTTAATGGGCACATATAATTAAGTTAGCTTCTGAAACTATATAATACATATTCGATGAGCCACTAAGAAATCCATATAGTGTTTTATTTTGCGGCTTGGTGTGTTCATATGACTTTACACGAAACGCCATTCGTGTCAGGAATTGAAAATGTTTGGAATGACCCCTTCTTTCCATTATCCGTTTTGTAAACTGAGTCCCCATGACTCGAGAATGAGAATCTCCAAATAATAGTTACATACTCAATCATGGTGATATCGCCGAGTTCAAATTGAACTGATATGCTGGATCTGAACTTTTAGCTAGTTTGCTTCTATCGCTGAATCTTTATTCTAAAGAAATTGATGCAACACGAAACATACCGCCTATTGTTCTCAAGAAATGTGCCCCAGAACTAACACCAGTTCTTTGCAGGTTGTTCACCCTTTCGTACAAACTCGGCGTATTTCCTTCTAACTGGAAGAAAGCTAGGGTCCAACCGATTCCAAAGAAGGGCAAGAAAACCCTCCCTAACAACTATAGACCGATTGCACTACTGTCTGTGATCTCTAAAGTAATGGAAAAAGCTATCAACATAGAGCTCATCCGATATCTAGAGAGCTCAAGAATCGTGAACGACCGGCAATATGGCTTTCGTCACCAGAGGTCAACTGGAGATCTGCTTGCCTATGTGACACATAAGTGGCAGGTGTCAATAGAGAAACATGGGGAGTCTCTGGCTGTAACCTTGGATATCTCCAAAGCATTTGACCGAGTTTGGCACCAAGGCCTCCTAGCGAAACTTCCGTCATATGGTTTGCCGCCCCATCTGTGTCTTTTACTATCGAGTTTTCTTGCAGATAGATCACTCTACGTGGTGGTAGACGGGGTCTCGTCTGATACAATGACGATCAATGCTGGTGTTCCACAAGGCTCTGTCTTGGCACCAACTTTGTTTTTGCTCCACATCAATGATTTGTTGAATGTCACCTCCAGCCCAGTTCATAGCTTTGCGGATGATAGTACACTTCATTCCGCCTTTTCCTCTAGAGCCCCTATATCATCCAATGAGGCCAGAGGTGCAAGGCGAAGACAAGTTGATGCTTTAAATGAGGATCTGACAAGAATTCTGAAATGGGGATCTGAGAATCTAGTACAGTTCAATGCAACTAAAACTCAAGCTTGTATATTCACCAAGAAGGCTGATCACACAATGCCCAATTTGATGATGTCGGGTACCACTGTTCCTATGAGGTCGTCAATATCCATGCTGGGTGTCACCACCAACAGTGCTCTCTCATGGGACGATCATGTGAGGTCCATTGCGAAAACTGCTTCACAAAAATTCGGTTTTCTTTTCCGTGCGAAGAGATACTTCACATCCCAGCAACTGCTTATGATCTACAAAGCACAAATTCGACCTGTCCTGGAGTACTGTTCACATGTTTGGAGCTCAGTCCCCAAACATACGCTTAAGCTCTTAGATTCAATACAGAAGAGAGCTATTCGCCTAGTCGATGACACAACACTCACCAAATCATTGACCTCTCTAGATCGTCGTAGAAAGGTCGGCGATCTTTCACGGTCGGTGCTCAACGGAAATATCATCTATTATGCCATCACGCGCGATTCCTAGTAGACAAACCAGACGAGCTCAAGCTGGTCACCCCCACACTGTCAGGCTCGAGACCTGTCGAACATCGCTATACCAAGCATCATTCATCAATAGAACGGCAAAGTTGTGGAATTCTTTGCCTAGTGAAGTCTTTCCTGATGCTTACAACCTCCGAACATTCAAGAAAAATTCCAACACCTTCCTTCTTTCCCAAAATTCCACCGCTGGCTAATACGATGTTCCTCGAACATCATAGGTTTCCCTTTCGTGTTGTCCACAGATAAAAAAAAAATAATCCACATGTCCCGAAAAACAACAAAAAAGTTTATAGAAACACCAAATACGTATTCCGACATCTAACTTGTGGAAAGCAGTGATGACAAGGACCTCTCCTGAAATTCACTTTAGATCGCCTAGACAAGTGGGTACGATCGAAAACTATATCTGAACGTTTACACATTGTTACAAAGTTTTCAAAGCCTGAGGAGACTGAAAAACTACCCTCGCTACACAACCAGTGAAAATAGATTGAACTGTTTGGCTCTTATAGATATACACTATTGGACAGAAAATGATGTGGATAAAGTAGGGAATATATTAAAGAAAAACAGAAGAATAATTCTATAATGCGCTTGCATTTTTTTTCTCACATGAAAATTGATGTTGCACAGTGGATCTGGAAGATATAAAATGGCTGACTTCTCAGTATATTTCTGGATGTTCTCGTAAGAGGCACCATCGCGTATTAAATCAGCTGTCCTTCAATTGAGTTCATCGAGTTATATAAACGCTTGCAAATATATATCGAATTAACTCACTTCAAAGGGTGAAAAGTGGGCTGAAATTTTTGCAGCTGTATTGTGTTATCATTAACAAAGCAGAAGAGTGGTTCGAATTTGTTTTAATAGATAACTTTGCTACCAAATGAAGTGTTCTTACCATTGATTATATCACCATGTCTCATCACATACAGTGTTCGGCGAGTCGGGGCCCAAGTGAAATTAATTGATGGAATCAATTATTATTTTCGTAAAAAGTTGGTGGGGCATTCATTCACGATATAATTGCCTTCTAAGGCTACGCCTCCATCAACTTGGTTAGCGTCTAATAAATCCGCCACGTTCTTTGATCAGTTTCTAGAATGCTTATTCATTTATTTACTTATTAACTCGCCAGCTATTCTACATGAAGTGAATGAAATGAGAATACAGATGTACAGTGTGAGTCACCAAATGCTCCAATCCACTTTTTGAACCTACTTTTCCGATTCGAATAGAATATTTCATATGGGCCTGTTATGGTTTACTTCGGGCTACAATATTTTCTGATTCCGAAAACAAGTCATTTTTTTTTCAAATAGAAACACCCTATTATTCACGTCATTTTAAAGAAGGCGCACATGAGTTTCTAAATATTTCATGAGGTTAGTATATAATATGACAGAAACGCTTTTCTTTATTTGTGACGGAATTTCGCTGGGTCGCAAATCTTTTTTAAAGACCAAGATTTGAAGGAGTATTATAAAAAAAATTAAATTTCACTTTTGAAAACAGAATATAAGGCGTGGACTGTCTCTAAGAATGTATGTAAAAAAATCAGAGAACTACTAAGACGTAAAATACAAATGAATAGTATAGAATATATTTCTGACCACGATACAATTTTGTATGTCATTACAATGGCATTATATGCCACTTGAACTTTTTGTTTTGTGTGTGGCATACATAATTGTGTGTGGCATAATTTGTAATCGATGAATAAAGACCATTATTATTATTATTATTATTATACACGTACTGTACATAAATATTAATCATTGAATAAATACATTCTTCAGTCACGAATATGATGAATATGATGAATATATTTTATTACGATCGGGCATCGCAACGCCATCTAGACAGAGTTTCAGAAGTAGGCAGTGAATCCCCGCTCTTAAACAGAAAATGAGGAATGAAGAGAGAAGAAAGTTCATACATTCTGAATTATTTGATTATTGAGTCAATCATTCCATAGGATTTTTTTATCCACCTCTTAAGATCGTATGCGAGCCATTAAACGCGCATATATTTCCCCATATTGAAAACTTTCGATGACTAATGAAGAGAGTGGTTTTGTGAAAATTTATTTTTTGGAAGTTTGGCATAATACATTCGTTTTGTGATTTGGCTCTTGTACTATACTTGTGATCGAAGTGTGTCGAGATGTGTTTTATTCGAAGTAATAGTTCATTTTTGTAAAGAATATACCACTGCCAAATCTTCTTGGCCTTCACAAAATATGCTCGAGAAGGAGCAATAACATTTTTTTGCATATTTATTTTTGATGCGCCACCCCATGCCATAATACCATATTCTAGTAGAGACTGTGCCAATGCATAATATGTATCCTTCGAAAGTATCGAAGGCATATAGGATATTTCGAAGGATACCAAATAAATAGGAGAGTTTCTTTAACCTTGAACATATTGAGTCAATATGATCTAATTGAAGAACTTATCCAATCTCACAAGGCGTTTGGTTGCAACAAGTCACTTGAACTGCATTTACTTTACCCCCATTGCGAATTGCTCCAAATCTGATGCTAAGATGGCTGGGCTATAGTAATATCATCACCACATACCGATTCTTGGATTTCTTGCAGAAAATGCAGCGACACGCAAGTTTTCGTCAAAGACGGTCGGACGCACTGCATCGATTCTTGTAAAGACAAAACCATGTGCGGAGAGGTCGAAGTCCCCGAAGACCATTTGGACGCTTGCAGGACTTGCAATTCCACCGGCCAAAACTGCGGAGTGGCCCAAGCGTCTCGGCCCGGCAAAGGAATCCCGGATTTTGATTTCGTTTTTTACGTATCCGCCATTCAAACCGAGAGGTGCAATAAATCTCTCACAGTGGCGTACGCTGCACATTGTCAACAGGAATCCGCCTTGGATAGGTACGAGTTCGAGTATGCTTATATTCCAGACGATGTCAGATTATTATGTGTTTGTTTTCTTTTAATGAATCAGGTTTCACACACACATATTATTAATCGTTTTTATATCCCATATATAACATAAGGAATATTTTTCTAGATATTACGCCATATCTGTGAAGGTTTCATAACTCCAACTCGAACTATAGAATGATCATTCTTTTCCTATTAGTAGTACTATTTCTTCAATTATTCAATATTTCCTTGTGATAGAGTTCTTCATGCAGCAAAATTGAGAAGAAAACTAAGCATGAAAATGAGATCAATTAGTGGGCCATCCTCGACTGCGATAATTTGTAAATCACTATCGAAGTTTCAAACAAAATAACTTTTATGAATATAATCAAAGCAGATGTATATAAATAATATAAGTTTTTTGGAGTCTTTCTTCCTCCAGTTCCTCATTTTGGAGGCCAATTCAAAATAAGCATCAACAAAGGCGCAGTTATCTCAAAAATTGAGATTTACATAACGAAGTTTCGAAAGTTAGTCAACTGAACACTATGAGGACCTTGGATAAATTGGGAAAAAGTTGCACCATTTGATGCTTAACAAATTGATGCTTCGACTTTTGGAAAATTCTGAAAACTTCCGGATATATATATATAAAAAAAAAACGAAATTCTGCAAAATCGTTTTTATTCTTTTCTCGCAGTTCATTTGAACAGATATTTTGAAAGGAATGACACTTGATCATTGTCATTTCACCTCCCCTACTAAATGGGATTATCAAATCGAAAATCCGAGCGGCCACATCATTGACTATTTCAGAAAGGTTCGCGAAGATAGTCATCCTTGACTAACACATTGTTTTTCGCTATAAAATTGTCTTTTTCTACAATACTATTTAGTATGGAGTACTTCACGGTTCAATTATTTTCGTTCAAAATGAATTCAACTGCTTCTGATCAATAATATTTACGTCAAAGTAGAATTGTTTCATTTTCAGACCAATCGCTGGACATGCCAATTTATGCCCGAACAGCATCAGTACAAAACGTCCAGAGCTAGAGACACAACTTTCGACCGTCAAACACGAGATTCTCCACGCGCTAGGATTCTCAGTCAGCTTGTACGCGTTTTATAGAGATCAGAGAGGGAGTCCTTTGACTCAACGCATATCTGAGACAGGAAAACCGCCCCTGAACGAATCGTAAGTAGAAATGACGAGTTGGTCGAATATAATTGTCGTTTGACTATGTAACTATAACCAGGGCCCGATCTGAGCGGGGAAATCTTTGAAAATATCAATTCTCACTATATAGTTAATCAGAATATAATAAATTTTATAGGACAAATTTTACATTTTCTAAATAGAAACCCATTTTGTTCCGTTTAAGTTTCACTCCGAGGATTTCCCACTCACGTTGAGAAAAAATATTTCCGAGTTTCTAAATAGGTAATATCATATTTTTGAGGAATATACCCTTCCATCCTACATCGCGACCTTAGGTAAGTAGAAAATCGGATTTTATTTTTGCATTCGTTCGTTCACAGTTTTTTTGGAGACTCCCAATGATAATGTTCTGTGCTGAAGACTAATTTCCTTCTATAAAAAGCTACAAAGCGATCTGATAACCTACTCTTCGTGGGTTGAAGTTGTCGCACATGAGGCCATTATCCTTTGTTAGGGAATCATCAAAATTCACTTCCATAACATAACGGAATTTAGAGTGTATATAACAATATTTATAATGATTGTCAAAATGATGTCTCTCTTGATGTTCATACGCCAGAAAAATTCACGCCAAACGCATGGAACAGGCTTCCAACTGTGCTACAATTTTCCACCACCCACCTTTAGTAGCCCCCGCAAATAATGTATTTTCCTTTCGCAAACACGTGTGTTGATGTCGAATAGTTGTTTCGCTGATTTTAGATCTTCTTCCATTAGCGTTTTTGCCTTTCAGCTTTCCGCTGAACTACAAATTTAAGCAACGTAATCTGGAAGTGATAGCTCGTTCCACATATCGCTATTATCTTGAATTTTTGAGCTTCAGCAGTATTCTAATTCTGAAGAAGCCAATCGATCTGTTTTTGCGAATAAAGTTGCTTTCAACAAGTGACAAACGATATGGCTGGCTGTAGAAGAGCCGCCGAAGTTTTAGACCTTTTCAAATTGACACTCAGTAAGGACCGCAATTTTTGTATTGGGTTCTGGACTAACATTCATCCCCAGGTCTTTTTTCGCAAGCCAAACTGCTTCGAATAGCTGAAATTCAATTCGGGAGAGATAAACTATATAGTTCACTACTGTCTGTAAGTTCTTCGAGGAGGTGGTACATTCATTTTTCAGCTTCTAATGGGATTTTCTCTCCTCGTTTCTAAAAAATAGAGTAGAAGTTATTAAAAATTATTGCAATATATTTGTAGTAAGGACAGATTTAGGATCTGTCTCAAAATGTCACTGCGCTTGAAATTAAACCTTCAGATACCTAAAAGAGAAATTCTCTATTGGTCAGTGACACCTTGTTTTTGAAAAAAATTTGGAAACACAAATATATTTAATAATAATAAAACCTCTACTTACCTTGGTGGACATTTCGGGAACGAATCTGCTCCCGTTCTCAACACAATTGAAATATTTTTCTCTTCGTAAAATTTTTTTTCAAACATTTTCAAATTTTTTTCAAAAACAAGGTGTCACTGACCAATAGAGAATTTCTCTTTTAGGTATCTAAAGGTTTAATTCCAAGCGCAGTGACATTTTGGGATAGATCCTAAATCTGTCCTTACTACAAATATATTGCAATAATTCTACTCTATTTTTTAGAAACGAGGAGAGAAAATCCCATTGAAAGCTGAAAAATGTATATAGTTCACAGTGAAAATCCATTATTTCCATCCACTTCGATACTTTCCAGGCTCCAAACGTACCAGTGGAGCGACAGAGTGATAAAAACGTTCACTAGGCCTAATTGGCTAGTCAAAGCTGGATACATCACACGGGACGTTCAAATGTTAGTGACGCCGAACGTAGCGAAGGAGGCTAGAGCACACTTCAACTGTTCCGAACTGGAGGGAGCCGAGTTAGAAGATCAAGGTGAGGAGGGTACCGCACTGACTCATTGGGAGAAAAGGGTGTTCGAGGTAAGCTAACACGTAATGCAGAACTCAGGAACCACGTGATATATACTTGACTGAGCAACGATGTATTGTTTCAGAATGAAGCCATGACGGGAACGCACACGCAAAACCCCATCATTTCTCGTATATCTTTGGCACTGATGGAAGACACTGGATGGTACATAGCGAATTACTCGATGGCCGAGGAAATGTCTTGGGGACGAAACTTGGGGTGTGATTTTGTGCTGAAGAGTTGTAAGGAGTGGATAACGATGAAGTCAGCGAGGTGAGCATCTCGATTCTACTCCACCTTTCAGTCACTATACATATGATTGTGTCATATAACTTATTGCACTCTATACGATACAACAATATTGTATAACCTTCGATTCCTTGTTGTGAGGTAATGATTTCAATATATCACATCCTGACTAACAAGTCATTTCCATGGATATATGAACACAGATGGACCGGGCTATTCACATAGTTCCATTCGTTTATCAATTATGCATAGAGCCAGACTCCAAGGTGATGATCGTTAAATGAATGACTGAACATTGCTCCATCAATCAGAAATCTTTCATGAATATCATACGCGCAACTAGAAAATTACTAAAAATTGATCATTTCATTCATTGAAATAGCGAAACATTATCTTTTTAACGTTTCTCAGTTGATAACACTTGCAGAATCGACCAGTAACAGCTTCATGTTGGGAAATGAACTTCATATCATATCATAGGATCTTCGAATTATCCTCGTTGAACTATGTTTGATAAAATGTTCGAGAAGCGAATCATGAAATATATATTATTTATTAGTACCTCTATAACTCGATGAATATTGTCCTGTTCACATTAGAATTTTTATAATTAGAAAAATCAAAGAAAATAAGTTTTTTATTTCCTCAGTATGAGGAATGAACTAACACTCATGTGGTTATGATTAGTGACACCAAAACCAATATAGATGTCCAAATATTTTGGCGTTTTCTCGAATTGATTTGACGATTTCGTTTTTTTGATATAACCTTCAAGAAATACACATCCTATTGATGATCGTTTGTGATAATGTTTACCCCTCGAATAATCCCTCATTTTATTTGTTTTTGAATATAAATAAACTGTATATAAACTCAGCTGAAGCTGTATACAAACTCAGGTCAGGAAACGTGATTCTTCCATTCAGTAAACACAATATTATTCGAATAACTGACATCTAAATATAGATGGTCACAGACAATACATTTTTCTTTTATCGTCTGAAATGTCACAGTTTAATTTAGTTAGCTATATTAATTTCGTTGAGCTGATCCAAATGATATGATGAATCTGTCAAATTCTCAACAGAAATAACCATGAATGTCCAGTTCTCCTGTGTTTATACGTCCCTGTAGGTTCAAAAAGCTCTCTGAATACCTTCCTGTTCAGTAGACATTTCCTTTCATTTTCATTAAACTTGAAATTAACTCCCAGCGAAACTGAATCATAAGGAAGTGGAAGGGAAGTAATTGTTGGCTATGAGTGATTAAGAATTCAGAGACACTATGGACCCTTCCACATGGCAGGGGCAATATAATGATGTGATCTCACAAATTTATTGTAGATAATTTGGTTCTTCAATATCGTAGTTAACGAATTCGTGTACTTCCTACGAACCCACTAACATTTGAATCTGTTTATACATATATACTGAATTTTAGTGAACAGCAGGAATGACTGAACCCTACTGAAAAAGCACCGCTTCGTTTTCAGAGCGAGAGCACTGAAACCTTATGAAAGATAGATGTTCAGTATGAAAGTATGAAATGTAATTTAACAAGAGAGTGCGGAGTTTTCAGAGATTGGAGTAGAGACTGTGTTTCACAAACTTTACAACAAAAGCACATTCTTCGGTGAAGGAAAACGTCTATGTAATGTTCATGTAAAAGGAGCCTGACATGTACTATAACTTCGAAGTTCGGAATTATCGAAGCGTGGGAATCCTGAGATAGAGACCAGTATCACAAAAAATTGCCTGCGGCGTCAATGAGGCATTACCTTCAGAGTTGAAAACTAATTTGGTACCTACCTATTCAGGATTCCTATTCAGGATTTTTAATGATTTAGATTTCTGACATTTTCTATCGATTCGAAATTATTCATTTTCATGAATGACGTTGAGTCATATTTTTCACTGCCAGTATCGAGTCATTGTCTTGGAAATGAAAAGAATACCTAGTGATAGTACATTCTTGTTATTATGCAAAAATGTGATAATGTTCATTCAAATCTCCTAACAAAAGATCCAAACTTTGTCCTAGAAACGATCGTTTTCGTCCTAGGTCAATATCTGATTTCGAATGGTTTCTTGCATTACGCTATGCTCATTTCCTCGGAAGTTAACTAAATGAACAAATTTTACTCCATGGTATCAAAATATTTTGGCGTTGTTTCGAGATTATGATATCCACTTCATATTTGAGATTGAAAAACAAGCTTATTGGTGAATGTTTTGACTTCTCACCATTTCTTTGATAATCCGAACGTAGCTGCAACACCAAAAATCTATTCAATTGAAAGATTGCAACAAACAAAACCACCTGATTTGCACACGATTGCTTAGCCGCCTAGTTATCGCAGGCATTCGAATTGTTTCTCAATCCAGTGTTCAGTGATCCATACTAGAAATCATGAAGGACGTTCATTTTCTCCACTGAAATATGTAGTTCTTTTCACCAGGGGGTATTCTATTCATCCATTTTGCAATAAAGTGAAGCGTGATCCACTGCAAACCGAATGCACTGATGACCGCACATCTGTAGCTTTATGCAACCTAGTCGAGCACAAGCAAGAGCTGCCAAAACTCTATCAGGTGAATATTTTTTCAACTTCCAATATACAAATTTACGTGACAGGCATCCAATTATGTTTCAGAACTTCGACTCAATTCAGTACGTCGATAAGGGTATGGAAGGATTTTATGGAGGCTCCGTCTCACTTGCCGACTATTGTCCTTATATCCAAGAGTTCACTTGGAGATCGAAAAATGTGGTGGTGAGAGGATCCCATTGCAAATATGCCGAAAATCAGCCAAGTGAGTCCAAATGATTATTACAACAATTTCATAATGATGGACGATGAGAAAACTTCTCGTAGCATGATTCATTTTCATTCGATCTGTTCGTATTCCAAGCTGCTATCGTTTCATTTTGGGATGTGTTTCTCACATGCTACCACCTATTTCATTCCCCAGCTCATTAATCACAAGGTGTAGGACAAGGTGTGCCCCAAAATTATCTGACCCGCATTCATCACATCAACATTTCGAAATGATCTTCAGTGCGATTGTCGCATTCGTGTAACAGTTTTTGCCAAAAAAATATTACACAATTTTGCCAGCCTCCGTGCTGTCCTCACATAGCCACTTGTGACTTTTGGCTGCTTCCAAAGAGCACTGGTTAAACGATACATAGTCTGTAGAAACGAATGAGACAAGTGCACTAATAATCTCAAACTTGAAAGTTGATCTACCAGAATCACTGAAGACGTCAACAGCGCGTTTGCAACAGGTGAATGAAAACGACGTTGCTCATATAATCGAGATATAATTGGGTTCAGTGTATTAATAATATTTTATGCAACGATCGTGTAAGGAAAGCTATTAATACACTCGCACATCGTACATGATCGTCGCATACACTTATATTTCCACGACCAAAAGCAATGAAATGAAAAATGTCGACTCGTCCAGGATTCAAACTACGATCGGTAACACACGCACGAGTCATAACCGTAAGCGTTGCCAACTGAGCTTCGAAGACTCACGTTTTTAATCAGCCACGTTGTGCTTGTACATAATGAATTCTTTTCGCACGCGGTGATGAACCAAAACCTTCTTTCAAAAGAATTCCTGAATAAAAATTGGCTTACCTTCATCATTGAATATTCGTGATCTGGAGCAAAATTACCTTGCGTACTTTGGAATGTCGTTTCGATAGTTCATATTCAACGTCAATTTCAATATAGTGTCCATAAAGTTGAAGAAGAATTTATTTGGTTCTTCAAGAGTTCTTCAAAATGAACCAATAACACATTTTCCGAAAAAACAAATTCTCTCTTTTGGTATGTAGAAACATAGACCACTTGATTATCTCCAAGTACGTGTTTCGTTATGCCGAAAATTCGTTCCATGATAGAAAGTACGTGATTTCATTGGGCAAATTTTGAAACGAGTTGAAAATCCGTGTTGAAATGAACTATATTGATATATCGGTAGCAGATATTCAATTCGCGTACGGGAGTAGAAAAAATGTATTTTTTGTTCAGAGATGGTGGTGTTTCTAATTGCCACCATGATAGAAATCTCAGTAGATTTGAAGAAGCTACGAATAAAAACCAAAGAGTTGATGTAGTCCCTGCTTATTTGGCGGCAGATCAGATAATAGTACAATTTCAAACATGATTGTTTTTTCAGAGCCAGATAAGAATTTCGCACTTGAAAGATATGGGGAAAAGTCTCTCTGCTTTGACCACACGAACCATATGTGGGAAGAGAGGTCTTGTAGGCAAATGCGACAATGGCAACACTGGGGATCAGGTTGCTATGCCTACCGATGTGAGAATGGCAGACTACACATTTTGGCAAGTGCAGAACATCCTAATTCCTAACTGTACATGATCATGAAAAAATTTCAATATTATTGTGCTCGAAGAACTCGAGAGTTGTAAATGAAAAAAATATATTTGTATCGTTTCAGTCTGCTGAAAGTTTTTCAAATTCAATAGAAAAATGAAAATGACATCTTATTGAATTTGGAGGTCTATATTAATATTTTTGATATTCTTTTCAGGTAGGAAATTATTCATATGAGTGTTTCCATGCGAACCAAGAAATTTCCATTAAAATCATCAGCGCTGGATGGCTACACAAGGGTGCCATCGTCTGTCCGCCATGTAAAGAGATATGTGCCGTGAGTAGTATTCGATGTGTAATATAATGTGGCCGCCAGATGCTTCAAGATTCATTAGAAACCATATTTAATAATCATCATCCAATATAGTATTGCTCATGTGTTTTTGACCTCCATGAAGATAAACATTGAATTGAAGAGCGCCATCTGTTGATTATCCTTCAAGGCAGAATTTGGTGACATTGCTTCGATTCTCTTCCTCTTGTATTGATTATTATGATCCAGGACGAGTCACGTCACAACTACCAGCCATTTGAGCTTTTTCGGGTGGAGTGATATCGAATATTTGACATGTAACTACGCCACCTTATTGAGGTTGAAGAAATAATCATACTCCTTAATAGACATGCTGTCAGAATCAACCACAACTCAGATAATTGATCGAAAGCACAATTAGTAACGTAAAAAGACCACATCTAAAATTATGATAACATGAACATGAACATAAATTTCGGGGTTATTATTTCATGTTGCTCTCTCTTGCTGGGATATAAACGATGTTGCCACATTTACAGATGCTAAATCCAGTGTGATTTATTCCGTCTTTAATTATGAATTCATTATTAGCATGGGGTCAATGGATATCAACACATAGTGTCAATTCATTGTTGTGATTGTCCATTGAAAGACACTCGCGCATGCGCTTCAGCTGTTTTCACAAGGATTAAAATGTAATTGAAATATATAGTTGGAAGTTGGGCAACTTTTCAGTGGACTGTTGTAATGAAAATGCACTAAAATGTATTGCATGAACTCGCCCTACATAGTATTAGTGATAATCAAAATGTAATTAAATTGAACGTTGCATGAACTCAGCCTTAATATAATTGCAAAATGATTTATGCGATGCATGTTTTTTTGTGATTCAACCAGAGATCGAATATACCATTAATTTATTGCAGAAAGAGTTCGGAGCAAGGGGTGAGAGCTGCAAAATAGGTGACGAATCTCCCCCTTCCACTTCCTACCCTAGAGACGACCTCCAATGTGGAAGCAGTGTTGCCAAAGCGAGTAGTATATTACTTGTCCTATTTTTTGTCTACCTCTAATATGACATTCCTGATTGATGTATCTTGTGTCATAATCAATTCGAATCATTTTTTTGTTGGACATCACATGTCAGGACTGAATGATATTTCTCTTTCTGCTTCTAATTCACCAGGTGGTGTCATGAAATAAGTGAATACTATAAATACATCCAATTCCATTTGATCTCAAAGATTAATGTATTTTTGAGATTGAAAAAGTTTTATCTTGAACTTTTATACCATTTGAACCATTTCATACAGGGATATACATTATAGTAGGTACATATATGAATATGAACTAAGTCGAAAGAACAAAACGTGATATCCTAGGATCTGTTTCATTATAAGGATTTTGTCAATTTAAAACCTAGCATTCCACCAGGAATTATTTTTTTCTTCAATGATAAACCCAGTTGAACATGCAGCAGTTTTTCAAATGTTCCATGTTTCATAACAGAGATCCATGTTTCCACCTCAAAAAAAATCACATACTCACTCCAAACTCACAAATGGGATGCTGCAAATACAGTATGTGAATCACTCTAGTTCTATATAGGTACTTCACGATCGTAAAATATTTTTTTACCTCAAAAATAGATCATATTTTATCGGTTCGAAAATGCATATGCTATGAAGCACTGTTGGACTTTTGTGATAAACCGATCATAAGCGATTTCGAAATGAAATATATTTTTGCTGAAACATCGTTGAAGGGAAGTTCTTTACCGTATCATTATGATTGTGTATCTTGCGACAAGCACAAGTTGAATATTAGATCCAAATTATATATGTTTCAAAACCTCTTGATGAAACAAAGTTCGTTTTTGTGATGACGCCTAGGATGCCTCAATTCAATCACGTTTATAGAACTTTTGATGAAACACCGTTCTATAGCGATACAAGTTATATATTTCAAATGCAAGTTGCATATGATTAAGAACTTTGTGATGAAAAAGTTCTTTGACTGATCTCTCTCATGTTAGATTTGAGACAAGCAGTGTGTTTAACTGGGTATTCATTTGATTTTATATTGATATTTATGATATCCAGATCAGTTTTCTATTGTTATTATTATTAGTATTAGTGAAACCTTATTAGTATCACGAATGATATTGATTTTTTTCTTACAGTAACTTCTTCCATTGGCATTTTCCTATTCCTTCATTACTTCTCAATATGTGTGTATTATATTATGTGATGAAATATGTCCTCACTTCTTCATCGATGTTGTCGCACTGCTTATGGTAACGATTTTATCAATGTGACCAAATGTATCATTCGATCTTGAATGAATATTGACTGTTGTGTTGATGCAATTATATTGGACAAATTTGCATGAATGTTATCAGACGAGGATGTGTCTGCTCACCCTATACAGTGTTGCAGATATTATTATTATTAATAAATTAATTGATTATTGATTTCAGCACTTATGAACGGATGTTTCCAGCTATTGCTGTGGAATCATCTATTATTACTGCTCGAGAGCGCACAAAAAAGTTTCGACTATGGTGGAAATTATTAAAAATCCATATTGATATTTTTTTTTCTTGGGGCTGGTTGGATTGGTATGAGGGGAAACAATTATATGGTCTAAATCTATATTCTAATCGAGACAATCAACTGGACCTCTCACTATTTCATTGCTTCCGATGTCGGTGCTTCACCATGGGGTGCATCTTCTTCGAAAGAAGAATTTTTTATTCTTTATCTAGACTAGATGGTGAATATTCTCTTGGATTTGCGGAAGAAGTTTCGATCAGATTCAGTTATCATGTCGATGTGTCCATATAATTTTTTCTAGTGATATCTGTGGATACAGAATATGAACGAATTCATGAAAGTCTACATTCCGAAATGTATTGAGGCTGTGTGAAAAGTATGCTCTAGAATTTATAACCAAATTTGTCCGTATGACGATGTTTTGAAAAACTATTATGTGATTCATTGTGTCTGAAAATTCGAAGTTTTTCAGGTGTCACTAATATTTAATATAAATCAATCGTTGTTAGACTATAATTAGACAATTCTAGTGAATCGATGGATTTTATTTCTATAGCGCATGTCAAAAGCAGGTGGAACAAATGAAAAACATCAAAATTGCACAAAGAATCAAATCTAATTTCTGCGATCTGTATTTTCTTAGGAATCTATGGAAGAGAACACATCAGAGCAGAGTGAGAAATATTAAAGAAAGAAATTTCGACATCTTTAATACATTCAGAATTAGTTGATTTCAAAGAATAGATAACAGGACATTGAAATTCCGAAAATTAAATAATTTCTTCGTAATATCTGATCACAAAATGTGAATCATTTTTCTATCGAAATAACGTTTCAGGTGTTTTGCATTTCATCTTTTCCTAATCTAAAAATCCAGATCCTGAAATATATATCGATGTTAGTATTTGTGATTTGAGGTATGTTTTATCTGCATCATCATACTCAACCCACAATATGTGATTCTACTTATAATACATCGAAGCATCCTCCGATCATTGTAGATTTGTTGTTAGGAGGAAGTATTCTTAACAGTATTATCGAGATATCTACTGAAATTCAAGTATATGATTCTTCAACATTTTTTCATTGGATTTTATACAGCTGATACTATTCTTGGTCATGTAAGGATTGATCGGATGAATGAAATTTTATATTTTAGTTTCTATTTGATGAGTTCAATTTTGATTATGGATAACAGCAATCAGATATAATTCCAATGGAACATGTACAAGGTTTTATATTATTTGTTGGTGATTCTGGAGTCGCCTCCAGCAATTCAGTTAGATTAGACGAAGACGAATCAAATAAGCTTCATTGTTTTTCACTATCAGACGAAGGCGATAATTTTGCATGATTGTCGAAATATCGATAGTGAAATCCTGTAAATATTTTATTATTGAAAAATAGATTATACTATTTACCTTTTTATTTATAAATGATGCATTTTATGTCATATAAAATTACAATAAAGCGTATTTCATGTATATTGTAATTTATTTTCCTCTTTAACTCAAGTGATCATCTCGGTAGTTTGTGTCCAATTAATAATCAATTACAAGTGATGAGAAATGAGGTGACTATATAAAAGTGAATCTACTATATTTTGGAACAAAAAGAACAACTAACTATTACTTGTACTCTCAAATGCACCAGAAGTTTTTCATTGATTTTTTTCAGAATAAACACAAAAATATTGTATCCGGAGTTTTAATTAGACGCTGATTGATTGATTGATTTGATCAAGGCATGATTATACGTAAATTCTAGTATACTCGAGGTAGCTACTCACCATCTGTTTTTTTTCGAATGAAATGTTTTCAAATTCTTTTTCGGAAGGAAGTATTGCTAATTTCCTTGAATAATATTTTTGTGTCTATTCATGTCCGATATATTCGGATAAACTATATATATTCATAATGCAACAGTCATATAAATTACATAACAATTTTGCAACCATTGATAAATATGCATTTTGACACATATACAGGCTGTAGACTTGAACGTAGTCATGAAATGTCTTTTTTTTTGAGACACAAAGCAGTTTTTCAGCTTTATACCTGAGTAAAACGTAAGTGGGTGCAATAATATACATTTATCTAGTAGGTACGATACATCGAATAGGTGAGTACATTTAAAAAATAACAAGCATGAAACACAAAATAGATTTTCAGCATATGGATTGATGCAAGCTTGTGAAATTTGACAAACTTTGGTGCAGAAGTACAAATTCAGGAAGTTCGCCAAATTCATCAGTAGAACTTGGATAATGAAAGAAGGATAACCAGTAATCCAGGAAGGATGACACTCTGTGAACCACCTATAACAAAATTCTCAATTTGTAGATAAAGATTGAACAACCCTATAAGTGATGAAGTGGAACTTGTTTGATATCCACGTCCAACGTCACGTAATACAGAAGATATACAGTCTGTTACAAATTAATCGTTTAGCATATGGGAATATTATCATCAGTACTAGTTATTATTGAGCATAAGTAGTTGTATTACTACCTTTGGTGGCATCTTACAACCAATTATACTGAATTTTGGATTGAATTTGTTCAATCACGAAGTACTTCGCCTGAAATGATGTGTAAAAACAAAGACAATTCATTTATTCATTCATGCATATACAAAAAAAAAATATTTCAGTAGAAATTCCTATGTTACAGATGAAATTGATAAAGTTATGATCAAGTGAAACTAAGTTAAAACGAGCTGATCTGCCTCATTTGTTTCTTGAATGAGTATGTGGATATATCGAATAAAACAATTATTCCACTCGTAATTGACTCATTTAGGCCATATAATTAATGCTATGACAAGAAACCATGGACAGTTCTTGTTCTCCACTGGGATTGGCATTCACATCAAAGAGGTCAACTAAATTTGGACAATTTGAAGCTCCATTCATAAGTTTGTGTGGAAATCTCAAATCAAATTTCAGCTCTTCGACGTTACAAACTTGATGAATTAAAAATGTTCAAAATGCCAGGATATGAATATTGGCTCGTCTGATATCCTAGTTTGAATGCATATGTCCTCAAAAAATCATTGTGCACTCTCTCAATTCTGTTAATAACCGCTTGATAAAACGGACACCATATCATACAATTATATATTATTCTAAATCTAAATAATGATTTCAATAGTTCACAAACGATATTATGAAAGCGTTTCCCAAATTTTACTCAATAAGGAAGAGTCGAATAACAGCAGAAATAATGTGCTGAATACAAACAACAACCTTTTCTTCACTGCAATATCATTTTCATCGATTATTGTGCTCCATCATCACATTGGGGATATTGGGGCTTATTTAAAAAATAAAGTTGATGATGTCCACTTGGAGAAGAAACGTCTGATTTCCATTTTAGAAAGAAGAAGAAGCGACAACTTTGAAGAGACATTTATTTCAAATATCTCTTCAAATAAACTGAGGAAAAAATTAAAATGATTTTGTAGAATTTCGATTCCTTGCCGGTATCTTCGGAAGTATTCCGAACTCCAGATAGCATTTTGTTGATCATCAAATGGCACGAGTTTGCCCGATTTGGACCCACCCTGTATCTCTTACGGTTACCGAGATCCCCACGCTCAGCCACAAATTTGTAACAGCCTGTATAGACATATTTTATAACTTGGAATTGACTTTCAATGAGAACAATGAATGAATTCAATATTATTATTATTATTATTATTATTATCACTATCTAGGTTGATTACGCAACCATCAAGGGCGAATGCCGCATATTACCGCAAGTAGCTTTTTTTTATTATGATTGTGTTGTTATCGCGAGTTAATTTTAATACAAAAAATTCGTATCTGAAAAGGCTGCATATAATTAAGTTCGAATTACCCTGTGCTGTAGTCTGAAGTATACCTGCGATCGATATTGTTTCAGATATTATCAGATATTATAATTCTTATACGCGACATTCATGGCTAATGGTAACTATACCTATTTCGTGGCAATGACAAATACATATCTAAGTTCGTTCGGTCTTTAATATATGTTGAAGAGAGAAGAAGTATTGTCGAACTCAATGTTCACTATTCTTTTTATGAGTCCATAAACGAAGAATATGCTTTTTCATTTTTACACGTAAAATCCGATTTTTCGGTCGTTTTTCTGGTAAATGCTTACTTTGTTTATCGTTGACGTGGGTACATAATTTGTATTGACAGAAAGCTGCTCGAAAGCAATTTCCTGCCAGGAAAACCTCGAATATTCTATGTGAATTTCCATTACATCATCAATTCGTGAAAAATAGTCAAATATTGAATAGGAAACATTTTATAATACTTGATTGGAAAATCTCAATCATACAAACTTGATAATTGCATTTTTCATGTATTCCGGGAAATGTTGATTTCAGAGAGAGCATATTCGATTTTTATTTTTTCATTTGATTTGTTCATACATAGCCGGCCAATCCTTTTTAGTAGACTACGAAACCACTTCCGGATATGTAATATGTGATCACTGTTATCAGTTCATGTTTTGTTACATAGGTAGGTACTCTATGAATTCTCTGTTCTTCAAATTCATCGTTATCTCAAAGACTATTAGAGAAACCGTATTGATGAAGTTTTCCCACAGTCTTTGACTTTGTGGCTGATAGCATTTTGTTTCTTCTCATCCTTCCACTTTGTCAATAACAGTTTCTATTCTTCATACAATAAAGTAATTTTTGATCTGATTTTGATTTGATTTGATCTGATTCTGAACTATTTATGGTGATCCGAGCAATGACCTGTCGTTTTTATATTGTAATTTTTTTAATCGGTTGATTTTATGAGAAAAAGACCTCAAAATTTCAGAGGTCGATACTTCTTCATGAACTATCAGAACTTCACAAAATAAAACGTTTCTGAGATATTAAACACAGACGAACTGAAAAATGTGCCGATTGTAACATTATGAATTGACTATAGCTCTTCAGATTGAATTTTGTTTCAGAAAAGCCGTTTTGGCGGAATGGATTTGAAAAAGTTCAGTAGTGCGCAGGGCAAAATGAGAAAGTGATCTTTGATTTTTTGAGCATCTGATGAAAGAATGATTTTAACTGACCATTGCATTGTCCACCTGGAGTAGGATTCAAACCTTCTGCACACTGGCACACCAAAGTATTATTGTTGGAATTCGTGCCTGGGCCATTGCTGGTCTTCTTGATGTCCTTCCGCTCTAAACACAATGCACCATCTACACATTCTTCATCCTTTTGGCAGATATGCTTTGGTCCTAAATATCAAGGTATTCACATATTCATACAATATATATCACATATTTTGAACATATTTATATTTTGAAATTCCCTTCTTTTTTCGGAGCTATCATGGCCATCAAAATAATAATTCACGTTAACAACTAACAAAAGTAGTCTATCTGTATTTTGCTTTTCAAAATGAGATTCAGTGTTAAGTTTAGTTAGACTAGTCCGAAAACTATTTTGAAGATATCAATAGAAACTCCCTTGAAATCAAATGATCCGATCATACCTACAAAACTCACATTGATGAGATCACTTGAATTAACTGACGAATTCAAGGGAACAGAAATTCAGAAAAAGTCAAAGGTTTGAAAAAGTAGAACACTATCGCAGATAGGCTTTGGTTCTGAAAAAAATCAAGATATTCACATAGTCATACCACATGGAAGATGTTTTGAAATCCCTCTCTCCATCTGGAGTTATCATGACAAAGAAAAATAATTAGGAGAGAGTTTGCCCAAAAATAATGCATGAAATAATCCTATCATGTTTTCTCCTATTGATGCCTCAATTCCATCTCATAGAAATTAGAATTTGTGGTACGGCTAGTTCTAAAGATTGATGTTTTATTTTCCAGTCACACGGGACCGAAAGCTATTCGCAAAATATCAGAAGAAACTTCTTCTATAGCGAAGGGTCCGATTTCACACAAGTTGTATTGATGACATCAATCAAAAATCTGGATTATATGGAGAATACAATAGGAAGTACTTAGCAGTAAAACGAAATCCAGGAAACAGTCAAGAGTTTCGAATAGTAGGACATTTTTTTTTACCAACTATTACGCAGAAAACGAGATGAAAGAGGAAGATGCAATTAATATACACAGGTTTTATCTGGGAAAGATTCAAATTGGGGATCTATACAAACATAAATTCGACTAATATACATATTCGCAAGTATGGACTATCGGAGCAGCATAATCAAAACTGCTACAAGTATGGAAAGGAAGATATTTGGGGGAAAGAGGAACTGATATATTCATGTGGGACACAAGAACCAATCGCGAAATGAGAGAACTGCAAGATGAGCCAGACATGTCACTATGATAATAAGACATATTGTAAGATGGATAGGCCATATAACATAAACATGGAAAATATCAGTAATAGGATACCTACAAATATCATCTGACGCTCAGTGGGTTGGGAGAAAAGACGAAAGTACTTTCGAAAAGTATTGAGAGACATCCATCATTTGCACGAATTTGAAAAAAAAGCATAGGATAAAGTATGTAGAGGCAATATGAAGGAAGGAAGGAAATCTAACGTTGTCCAACAAACCCGCCCATATCTACAATGAAATCAGATTCAAAACAGATATCCATAGCTTGAAACTCAGGAATGATACCAAACTGACAGTCTCAATTTATGAAACATCCTTAATTAGACCTTCATTCTCATATTTCTGATTTTCTTGATGCCAAAGTCATTATCTCCTAGATCCCATTTGGGCATCCATTTCATGTAGGTGAATATATTATCATTATCATCATTGATGATCATAATTCATTGCGTTGAAGAATTTAGTTCACACTAGACCTGCAAGGGTGAAATATTCGATAGCAATGTCTCATCCTTCTTCATGAAAATTTTCCTTGTTTAATCAGGTTGATATTGAACATTCGTTCTCAGTTCTGAAAGCTCAATATATTATTGCAATCAAGTATAATTCTATGGTTCGACTGTGTTGTCTTATCTAACGTTCAGATTGAAGGTGTTAAATGACTTTCCGAGTTTTCTTGTTGACCTTTCGCTCCAATTTGGGGCATATCGTGTTGAAACATGTGGGCAGATCGGGAATTGTGGTTATTTATGAGATTCTTTGTGGAATTCGAGATCTCAAATAAAGGATTTGCATAAAAGTGCGATAAGGGTACCTTCGACCGTAACCCTTCGACTTGGGCACATGAATTAAACATAGGCATAACGTTCAATGAACCAAGGTAGCCTATTTGAGATGCCTACTCATATCGATCTTGAAACTTTGGCCCGAAATAGGTGCTCAAATCCATGATATTATAACAGTACACGGTTCAAGGACTGAAAAAAAAAGAGATACTCAAAGTTCTGGTATAAAAGACAAGAAAGAGTGAAAGCAAAAAACTATTTCTATCAACAATTCAATGATGTATAACAAGCCATCGTCCCTGGGGAGGAAGTCAATATTGAGTTGACTGTTACATACATCGAAGGATACAGTTGGGAAAGCCAGAAAGTGATAGATTCACATGATTTCGTGATGAACAAGAACAGGGACAGATGAAAAATGATTCTCGATTGTCGAATCCTTTGTATTGACTATGTTGGTGTGAGTTAATGCACAGATAGAGACAAAAAACGCCCGACGGCATTGCTCCGCTATTTATTTTGCAAGTTTTAAAAACGAACAAGCAAAGATCACCTAGTAGGATCTCCTTAGGGTTAGCTTAAAAAACAGCTACTGCTGACACTTCACCTATTCTTTGTGAATAAGGCCGATTCACCATTATCATCATTATCAAATGAAAATACTCCACGAGGACTACAAGGTGGCGCTTTTTTCATTTCCCACTCTTCCAAGAGCGACTTTCGGTTCTGTTCAATTCGTCTCAATTATTTTTCTGAATTAGTCCTGGTAGAGTTTCTTTCCTAAATCAAGTGATGGATATAAAGTTGACTTTCGCGCAAAGGAAAGGATCTTTCCTATACAACGTTCATTCGTCAAAATGGCTTTCATTTACATTCCCATAATTCTTCTAAAAATATAGCTGCATTTCATCCATCAATCAAGATAATCAATTTCAGAGAGTCATTACATTGATGTGAATTGTGATATCAAAAATTTATATCATGCATGTAGAGAATTTTCAATTGATACGGCGAAATTGACATCTAGAAAACAAATAGTGGCGCTATGGCTTCCGGCGTTTTTTTGTCAGTCAGATACCTGTACAATGAGGTGAAAAGGACTTGAAACTGGGTTGATATGATTCTGCCATATTTCCACAGATATAACTCAAGGAATTTCCTTTAAAGGTATCTGAAAATTGAATTTTGAACGCAGTGATATTTTGGGGAAGATGTCTTTGATCTGTCTTCACTACAAATATATTGAATTGGATCTATTCTTATTTTCAGAAACTTAGAAATAAAAACCCATAAACGCTGAAGAAATGCTCATTCATGAGTAACGATAAAGCCGTTTTCGTGAAATTACCTTCATGAATGTTTTGGAATCAGTCATAACTGTAAGTGTTAGCTAGGTAGAGCTGTGAGTGTTTTCAACATTTTCATCGACTGAAAGTGTGTGAGCCAATACATTATCTTCTTTCAACAATGGTCATATGAATTAAAAAAAAATACCACACGAGTTAGGGTATCCGAAAAAACAGATGTTGATCATATATTATTATAATTTGATATTCACCTTTGAGCAACGCAGTGCAAATACCATTAACAGGATGGCTATTGTCTCCACACAAGCAATATGATTTCAAACATGTCGTGCCTCTGATGAAACTACAGTTGGCTTGGCTTGTACAAGGTTTACCTGAAACTAGAAGGAATAAAACTAACTTCTGAGGCATTCAGAAGAACTGTTTCCGAAATTAGGTTGCATTTTGATTTCGAAACGTCCCTGCAATACTGAGATTTCAACATGCAGTCATATTCGGAATGAATTCATTCACATACAATATCGACTGGAAAATATTACGCACTAGTAGATGCTTTGAGGAATATTTGAATTCAAACAGAAAGAGTAGAATCAGTAGAAGAATACCGGGATGACGAAACTACAGTTGGCTTAAAAGAAATAAAACTCAGTTCTGAGGCATTGTTCCCCACTTCTATACTCGCGCGTAATATATTCTTTCGCATGTTATATCGAGTGGAATTTATCATATACTGTGAGATAATTTGGGTTGAAAATCATCATGAAGTTCAATATGTAATCGAAATTATCTAAATTCAAATAGAAACAGTCGACAAATATTTTCTAGCTGGAACATGAATGTACCACCTCCTCGAAAAACTTACAGACAGCAGTCGTCAAATACTTGATGAACTGATCTCATTTTCCACTCGGAGTCCAGTTGTGTCTGAAGCGAGAGCAGTATTTCCAATCTTTCGTGATTCATTCTATGTCTTCTATTCTAACGATTGTTTGTGATACCACAGAAGGATATTTTCATAAATGAAATAAATTACGATGACCTATCAAGTAATATTAGGAAAGAACTCTGCTCTCTTTCGATACAAGTAAAAGAAAAACCAAGCCAATATATGAAGCTGCAAGATCAATTTATCTGCATGGATCTTGATTCTTCATAGTGCACATATTATGATATCAAGTTGAACAAAAAGATTGATCAATAGTATTATAATGCCTGAGCTCTAATCACAGCCTCCGCGTCAGCGCATCTTCTGGACCAGTTCAGTTCAAGCGCAGCGCGGCTACATGATTCAAAATCAGTGCTCTAAGAGATGTTAGAACTATCTTATTGTAAATACCAGTGTTCAGTGAATCCCCGACGAAAACAAGGCACACAATGAAAAAATAAGCAGATGCAACTTTCATGATGGTTATCAAAAGAGTAATGCCTATCCCGGCTGTATATTTCGAGCAAAACTCTGGAAATGCATCGTAAAATGATTGAAGGTGACATCCGTACCAGTTGGTTGTTGATTCGAGTTCGTCGGTTGATTGTTCGATTTTCCGAAAGTTGTTAGTCCATGAGCGTGGTTGAAACCAGCAAACACCAGTATGAGCGGTATTATCGACACAGTCACATAAAGAGCGTTCATCTTGCACTGAACAATCAGGAGACGTCGCACTAGTTTTTGCAATCACAGCTGCCTTCCAAGTGCGTTGCTGCTGCAGACTGATTAAAAGCATATACGCTTGCGCCCGCTCTTATCCTGAGGTGTTACATAGCCAATGCCCAAAGACATGCACGAACCAAATCCACTACACCGTGGCTCAAAAACAACCACAAAAACACCTATTTTCACTGAACTATAACAGTCAACTCAACTCAAGTGGAAATTGCTATATGAGAACACATATTTCACTTTCAACTGGTCAACTTGGGTTGATCTGGGGAATTGACCACTCGAAACACGTTCTACGCATGTGAAAGTTTGAACATTGGGTTCCATATTGGTTAGAAACTAGTTTGAAATGGTCATGATTATGAAGTATCATGCTGAGTTTTGTTTAATAAATATGTTTTGTTCGTCCTTGGAACCACCAACAGTGCTCTCTCATGGGACGATCATGTGAGGTCCATTGCGAAAACTGCTTCACAAAAACTTGGTTTTCTTTTCCGTGCGAAGAGATACTTCACATCCCAGCAACTGCTTATGATCTACAAAGCACAAATTCGACCTGTCCTGGAGTACTGTTCACATGTTTGGAGCTCAGCCCCCAAACATACGCTTAAGCTCTTAGATTCAATTCAGAAGAGAGCTATTCGCCTAGTCGATGACACAACACTCACCAAATCATTGACCTCTCTAGATCATCGTAGAAAAGTCGGCGATCTTTGCCTTTTTTATAGGTACTTCCACGGTCGGTGCTCAACGGAAATATCATCTATTATGCCACCACGCTCGATTCCTAGTAGACAAACCAGACGAGCTCAAGCTGGTCACCCCTACACTGTCAGGCTCGAGACCTGTCGAACATCGCTATACCAAGCATCATTCATCAATAGAACGGCAAAGTTGTGGAATTCTTTGCCTAGTGAAGTCTTTCCTGATGCTTACAACCTCCAAACATTCAAGAAAAATTTCAACACCTTCCTTCTTTCCCAAAATTCCACCGCTGGCTAACACGATGTTCCTCGAACATCATAGGTTTCCCTTTCGTGTTGTCCACAGATAAAAAAAAATGACAGTTAACAAAGGTGCTACAGAAAATTGATAACGTTCCGGAATCTATACTGATGTATTCTTCGGCTTTTTTATGGTGTCTACTCTATCCTATGGAAAAAATCCTTAATTCTTCAATGAATGAAGCAGTGATCACTAATCGATCAGAACCAAGAACTTGATTTCACTTGATCCACTGAAGCTGTTCAACTGAAATTGGATTGTGACAACGCACCTTCAGCAACAATTATTCATAATTTTTGACCGTTCAGACGTTTTTTAGAGTCTATCGTTATTTTTCAGATGAGTTGAAACATTGTGAACATTTGTCAGTCGACTTGAATCCATTCATAGAGTTCTATACTGATGACAATGAAGTGCTAAGCTAACTTTTGTAGAAGTGTATCCTAATAATGTCTTTGGAGAATCATATGATACAAATGAAGATGCTAAAGAAAATTCACAACTTTCTCGAATCTCCACTGATTTCTCCTTCTGATTGAATAACGTATCCAGATTCGACATGTTCATGATGTCCATTACATCCTAGTGAACTAAAATCATTGATCCTTCAATAAATAAAGCAGTCATTACTTCTAGATCTTCATGGACAGCTACTCTAGTTGGCGTCATGTTTCACTAATCGATTCAATTTTGACGCCTCAAATGTGTTTGATGTGTGAACGAAGAAACTGATTTCAGTTGATCCCTCAACAAAGTTGATCAATTGTAGTAGATCAATGTCAGTGTAATGATTCGCTCCTCAACGCCAAGTTGTGAATTCCACTTTTCTGGAGTTTGTGCTCACTTGCAATTCAACCCACTTCCATTTCCGTGTTACATGCCAAAAGAAGAGTTTATACACTATCGATTCTTCTGGTCCAATTAATTTCCTAACAAGCTGGCAGTGCTCACATTCGTTATGATCTGAGTTGGATACGAAGCAGACATGGAAAAATTGCTATTTCATCGTCCAAACATGACTGGAGTGTGATATACAGCTTCGTCTGAAGACCAGGTATCCGTTTATGTTGAAGCTTTGAATATCCAGATGTATTCGCCTCTCATCATTGACATATTATTGGTATCTAACTTATTTTGCTCCTATACCGTTTCGTTTTATCATGTGAGCATGGACTCGGCAATTCGTATAGCAGTTTTATTCTCACTCAATACTTCCAAACCAGTGGTGATAACTGGATTTGGCTCCCACTATATCATAAGATTCTTGAGGTGATCGTGGAGCGATAAGGCCTAGAGCGGCCATTGCGGCGCCTTGACCACTTCTTATCACGCAAACCATTGCGTCACAACCTGCAACCTCCTGCTGTGATTCTACCTCATGTATTAGTGAAGGAAAATCGTTATTTTTCCTATGCTTTTCGATTTCGTTCGAATATATAGGACTCTTTCATGGAAACTTCTCAGGATGACTGGTCATTCAGTCTGGCGACTTATAAATAATTCATTGAGGTTATCCTCGGATGACTCGAAACATTCGGAAAAAAATCATTAATTCCGAATGTTTTCTTCTTTGCTGGTTTAATACCTACTTCTATGGCTGCCAGGTTTGGTACAGTAAAATCTGACATCGTTGATAGAAATAGACTCTACACTGATGTGACAAGTTCTGAAATACCGCAGAGGATGAATCTGGGTCCACTGTTATTCTTGCAAAAATTCTCTGACTTTTTTTTGTTGTGTGCTGATTGGTTCCATCTCCAAATTTATGTTGATTCAGTTCATGTATTCATAGTGAAGGGTGTTCTTGAAATGGTGTGAAAATTTCTGGGTGGTACTACTTCAAACCTACTTACTGGCCTGCTCCAAATGATTCAATAAGTTTTCAGGACTGTCACAAAAATATGATTCTCTAACAGCCGCGTTGAAACATACTGCCACCCAATCCAGCCACAGAGATAGAGAGATATAGAGAAATTAGAGAAATCATTTGCCATTTTGAATGCAAATTTTCAACTTAACGGACAACTAAGTTAGTATAATGACAACTTATCCCAAGGTAGGAATTTTGAACACGAAAGGGAAACTTATAATGTTCGAGGAACATCGTGTTAGCCAGCGGTGGAATTTTGGGAGAGTAGGAAGGTGTTGGAATTTTTCTTGAAAGTTTGGAGGTTGTAAGCATCAGGAAAGACTTCACTAGGCGAAGAATTCCATAACTTTGTCGTTCTATTGATGAATGAACGTTCTATTGATGTCCCCTGTCACCCCTTGGAGTTTGCCGGTATCTTTTCGGGACACCTTGTATATTCCATTTTTTTCCACATCCACATTATGAAGTTTTTCCACTTGTAACTGAAAAAAAAAAATGAATGATGTTGCTGATGATAGATGATTTATATTTTTTCGAACGAGGCACTTTCCTATCGTATCGTGCGCTACTTCGCTGATAGCGGTGTTATCAAGTTGAATCGATTTGCATATAATTTCCAGAAGCATACAAGATGTTTGGTGACCTGTAACCTTTTCGCTAGATTTTATCAAAATTAATGCGCTTAGAAAAATAACGTTAAAAGGAATGGCTCAAGTATAAAAGCTCTTGGTATGAATTTATTGGGGAAGAACATGCGAATGCTTATTTGGCGAATAATACTATTTTCCGAATGCTTCATTAGATAAGGATTGAGTTGGGTGTATTCAGAGGAACACGTGATCTATTGGAGTGCCTTCCTAGAGAAGCAATGTGAACGAAGTTGGTATACAGGCCATCTCTCAGATATAGGTTATTATAAACATTGATCACATGGAGGCTTCGGTAGTTGTTAAAGAAAGAGCGATTTTTTATTTTCCTTGGAATATACACCTCTAATTTCAATACTTTCTTGAATTTGGAGATATCGGTGTACTGTAATGAAGGAATACAAAAAACACTATGGATACTATTTCATCACTTTCATCCCAAATGGAAAATCATTTGGGAGGTTTGTTTCATCAGTCTCTAATATCAGAGCTCTGCTGGAACTCGATTATTGGAAAATCAAGTTTTTCCTACTTCATTGGGTTTTTTTTGGACCATGAGTGGTGCGATGCTGATTTTGTACCATTCGATACGATGATTAGCCTTGATAATTTTTTTTAACAATTCCAATTAGAGCTGCAGACTAACTACAATAGAGAGATGGATTGGAAATAACTCAAATGATCGAAACAGAATGGTCATGTGGTCTTCATTCATATTGCTTGTATAATAATCCTGTAGTTAGAAACATTGCAACTGTTGATATTGAATTCGATATATCATTTTTGATCCCCTCATAGCATAAGTTCCAGATTTCATTGCTTATTTTTCTGTATCTTTTGACAACACGAAAGAAAACCCTATGAAGTTTGGAGGTCGCTACCATCAGGAAAGGCTTGCCGAAGAATTTTACTAATTTGTGTGGTCTACAGGTCTCGAGCCTGATGACAATGTAGGGGTAACCAGCCTAAGCTCGACTAGTTTTATACCTGGAATCGCTCGTGGTGGCATGATAGACGAGATTATCGCTGAGCAACGATTTAGGAAACATGAGAAGGAAATGTTGGAGCTGAACTGCAAACATGTGAACAGTACTCCAGGACAGGTCGAATTTGCGCATTATTGATCTCGAGTATTAACATTGACGAAATCATAGGAACAGTGGTACTGGCCAATATCATATTTGTCATTGTGTGATCTGCCTTCCTGGTGAAGATACAAGCTTGAGTTCTTCTTGTGAAGTTCATACTATAGGTATAGAGATAACCTTTAATGATGGGCACTGTTTATTCATCCTCTTGTCCATCCTCCATATATTTTCAACTGCTAAGCATTTTAATTCCTTTTGAATATGCATGTGGGGAAGGAAACCATTTATTTGGTATACATTGACACAAATTCGTGCGAATGTTTATGGAAAATGTGACCACCAACAAAGGCCAACACGAGTTCTGTATATTCATCGGAATATCTGCATCATGGTGCAATATACCGATAAGAAATGGTGTAGGTATTACGAAATAACACAAATGCTTTATTAAAAGAGAACATACCCGAGATTATACCCGTGCGTGCAACGAAATGACATTAGTTCTTGCAGTTTGGAGAATGTGAAAATCATTGAAAAGTCTACAACATATGCGGATATGTATAATCATTTACGATTATACATATGGAATGGATCACATTCATAATGAACAGCTTTCCATAGAACTGAAAATATCTTGTTTGTCTAGTTTCAAGTATATATGGTATTTCGCGTCTATTATAAAGTCATTACCCAAATCGCTATGAAATATCTTCCATTTCGAAACGCTGATTTCATTTTATTGAACTGACCTGGTCAGCCATACATCAGATAACGAATAGATATAATACGAAACGTCCGAGAAAGAAATCAATATCACTACGTTAAATCATATCAAAAGTTGCTATGAAGAAGTATTTTGAGAGTTTTCCTATGCCTAAAAAATAATTGCTGCAAAAAATTGAAATAGCTGAAGAACTATGGATATGATGAAAATAGAAACATTCGAAGACTATTGGAATGACCCTCTGAATGCGCATTTTTTGCCTATTTATTTATTTTTTTTTCATCTGGGGAAAAGGGAAACCTATAATGTTCGAGGAACATCGTGTTAGCCAGCGGTGGAATTTCGGGAGAGAAGGAAGGTGTTGGAATTTTTCTTGAATGTTTGGAGGTTGTAAGCATCAGGAAAGACTTCACTAGGCAAAGAATTCCATAGCTTTGCCGTTCTATTGATGAAAGATATGCTTGGTATAGCGATGTTCGACCGAATATGTATGTCCCACCGTTTCCGAGATTCCCTTGGTGGTCATCCATATCTTAGACACAGTGTATATGCCATCATAGAGGGCTATTCAAATTCGAGTCTTTGTATGGAGATCTCGACAACGGTATTTTTCTTCTTTCTAACTTCTGGAACTTTGCTGTAATAAATTTTCCTAGAGAGTATCTTGAGGATAATTACATATACAAAGTATAGGACAAATGGGCTACCTTCAAATCTTCCTTTCCAAAGTCGGACCTGTACTTTGTATCGCATTTTTACAAATTTTCATCTGGAGTAGAAAGTGTTTCTGAAATATTGAACTATTATTGGTATAATTTGAAAAAAATCAATTCCATGATAGCCGTGATTCGAAAATATTAGCAAGATCAGATTATTTTGATCAATATAATTCTTCTCCGAAATTCGCCCTTATTTAACCATCTCTCTATTTCTTACCGTTACAGAGATTCGCATGCATAGACTCGAATTTGAATAACCCTTTATATTTTCTGTTTGAACTTATATCACTTGTTTTACCACATGCGGAGTGATGCTTCTTTTATAACCATGTGGGATAACAACAATCTATGTAATGACAGGTTGACAATGGGATCCATTTGAAAATTCCGAACATTTCATCAATATTGCCAATATTCCTCGTTATCACATTCAGCATTATTTCATAATTTTTAGTATACATCGATGCAAAATAGAGAAAAATATTCCAACATCATACATTTTGTGAAATGAAAATTGTCGAACTCGTGCGTGTGCGTTCATGAAACCCAGATTTATATTCAGAAATCATTAATTTCCATTTTCGGTATGAAAGTCAGTGAACATTTCTGATATAATTGGATTATTCATTTCAATTTTCAAATTGATTTTCATTCAATTCGTTCTATATTTGGTTGTTTCGAGGGGAATTTCTGCAAAGTCTCCGCAAATTTGTTTTGAATCTAACCACACCAGTGATAGGGAACCAGTGATAGTCAACTGTTAATTGCTTGTATATACATATCTAGAGGTGAGTGAATCACGATCAGAGACAATGTTCGGTAACACGCAAAGGACTTGATGCTATCAAATTATGTTCAATAGCCTTTCGTTTTGTGGTATCGATAAATTTAACTATTGAAAGGTTGATGTGTATTGCATGTATGACCTTTTGGTTCCACTTCTCATACCAATCTACTCACTACAGGCGATTGTTACCTCCCACACAACCAGTTCATCAAGTCGAGACCTTCCGAAAACTCTTCCTGTCTGCTGTCGTACTCAAAGCAATAGGCTGTGGCAAATATCCAACCAAACGAGATTTGGCAAAGATGAGCGAATAAGGGATCGTTCATCAATACCCTGTGGAATCTGACAATGGGTTCTTAGCATAACAGTAGCATAGGCATTTGCTTTTATCTCAGGGTCAAATTAACCTATCCCAGCATTGATACATTGAGTGTTGACTAAATCCTTAATTAGCATTCCTTCAGAACCAGTATCTAAATATACTTCTCATTCTATCAATGATGACAATATCAATTTCAATATCATGTGAATAACTTTGCTATTTCGCTCCTGATCATTGATGAAAATTCCATCTGCGACAGACTGAGAGTGTTGTTCACGAGGTTGTTCATTGGAATTTTATATGTTTATTCACAGCAAAAACTTTTTAGCTAATTTAATTAAAAGTTTCAGTAGAACTGGACCATGCAAACCAATTTGGGGTAGTTAGGGAAACACCAGAACGAAAAATTGCCATTATTTGTTCTCTATCATTCAATCATCAATATCCTCATTTGAACTTTGATACCGTAGTGCGTTCGAGTAACACGCATGACATACAATATTGTGTCACAAGGCAGGAAATGAGCTTTAGCAGCCCTTGACTATCAGCTGGTAGCCCTTAGTGACCCAGTGACCTATTGAGTCTCTTAGTGTCCCAGAGGAAAAATGATCGAGGTATCACACAATGCAAGCTATGCCAGCGCCGCCAACTATCGCCTTTTTGTAAAATGTTTTATGAAATTGTATCCGCACTGATCAAAACATCATCGTCCTGTTGCGAAATATTGCTCGAATCGAAAGGAATTGATTTCCTCAACTAGTTCCAATTCGTTTCCAACGAAGGATTAGCATATTTCTTCAGTAATCTGTACTAGAGATATGTGACTATTTAGATCCTGGATGAAATTTCTTCAGTGTGATGATTGGAACAATGTTTAAACATTGCAGTAAGACAATTATTTGTTGACCACTGAAAAGCTTCATGAACATACTGAAAATCTATCGGAAAAGGTCGCGGGTTTTATAGATTGCCAACCGGATAGTAGTTGTCCTCGTCAATTATATAATTAACTATATGTAATATATGATATATAATTTGGCGAATTCGCAGAACGTGTTCGCCAATACAAAACTGATTTTCCTTCTTTTTTCCAAATTGAAATTTGAAGGAATATAAAAATACTTTCCGATTCATTTGATATCGAACACTATTCAAGATTTTTATTCTGACTGAATTTACACACCTCATCTCACCCCTACAATGTGAATTTCCACAAGATATCTTCCATTTCAGGCGCCTACGCCATAAATGATCCTGAATTGTTATCCAGCAAGATTCTTATCCAGATGTCAGCAGTGCCATGGAAACTCAAAAAAAAATCGTACTACGATTGTGATATGTATTTTCGAGCATACACACAGACAGTGTGTCTCACTTCTGATGTATCCACCCTCGTATTTCGGAGAGTACGATTATTTCCCATTTTCAAAAGAGTGGGTAAGAAAAATACGAATTTCAATGTGAATCTTATGCTAGCATGCTTGGAAATGATTTTGACATATCGATTAATGCTCTTTCAAATTATGTCTTCTTGAAATGACCTTCCTTTCTTAACTATTCTTCAATCTGTTCAATTCATCATGTGACATTCCTGGGTGGATACCCTCGATTCGGAAGACACTGTATATGTTCACATCTTGATGTAGTAATAACATGTGTGGAAGAATATATTGTGTTAATTTGACTAGGAATCTGAATCATTCCAGAATTTCTATGCTTTTTTCAAAATTCTTCACGAGGTATTTACTTATACTGGATTGAATCGGATAACAATGACACCATATTTTAGCAATATATATATATATATATATACATATAAAAATTTGGCCACGTCTACTCGTTTCATTAACATAAAAATGGTAACAGACTTCGAGATAATTGCTCATATACATATTAACAAAAAATACCCAGAACTGGAAAGAACCCTGACCGATAAGCGATAACCTTCAGATTAATTCTCAAACAAAAATCGGAAGGTGGAAGTCACGAACAATTTTTCCAGCTGTTCACGGGGATAGTATAATAGTGCGCACATCGTTAGGATGTTTTTCATCGAAATTATTTCACCAGGACTCCATGATTTCCTCTTGGGAGTGCACAGCTGAGGTAAAAATTTCACCATAGCTCTCCAGAATCCTTCAATACTAAGTTACGAGGCCTCGAGTTTGGAAAATATAAAGGTTGTTTCTTTCATAACTTTTCTTCAATTGTATAGTGAAAATCAACCAAATAGCCATTCTTGAGCAATATACTCGACGATATCCCGAGAGGCCACCATTTTTTTGAATGAAAAATTTCCAATCATAATCAAAATCCAAAACGGCAACGAATTTGTGCCTTGAAATCAATCGCATCCGCTGTTTCAATGATGAGAATAATTATTTAACCTTAAAGTATTCTTTACCGTCTCCAGATCTTTCAATTACAGGTAGTTACATACCATGAGATATAATTAAATGGAAAATTGATGAATACGAATTTGAATCGATTGACTAAGATGTTACTGTATGAGAATACAGATGCTTTTTTCTCCAAAGAAGAGTTGATATCCACTGATTTGTCGAGTGATTGAGCATTCAAGTTTGGAAACTAAGACGACTCATTCAATAAATATAACACAGGGCATGCAAACTCCACTTTCTCTACAGATTTTCTCCTGATAATGAATAAACAAAATCTGTGAACACGCATGCAAAAACTTAACACGTGAGGACAGTATATCGAAAGGGTCAGTCTGAAAAGGAAACTATAATAAAATGATCAAATGAAATTTCCCGGAATGGTCAATTTGATTCGGTCCTACAACACAGAAAACTAACCGAAAATAACAGAACCCTTTGTGCATTAAATAAATAGAATGTTTCTACTAACTGGTGTTCAGAGGATATCATTGTCCTTTTGCATTTGCTGAACCAACAGTGCACCCTTTTTTTCTCTTTATAACATACTCTCTATATATTTCTCTGCTGAGCTGAAATATATATATATATATATATATTCGCTGAACGTGAGAGATACCTACTTGGAATTGAAATTTTATTGGAATTGGAATTTGATATGATGATGATGATATTTTAATCAGGTTATTACAGGAAAATTCCAATGATTTTGCATACATCAATCAAATATCACGATCCATGCTGAGGCCACATTTTATGATATTAAATCGATAACCTGTAGGTATATCGCACATCTGAATCTCTGCAAACATGGTTAATTTTGGAATGGAAAATTTACCAAGCATGGGAGTGGCAGTAACCTTTACGTTATTCTCATGGAAATTGTCTGTAGATGCCAGAGAAGGGAGAAATTGCTTTCACCAGAGAGTACAATTCAATTGTAGTTTTTTTTTTGAGTGATAGAATTGCTGTAGGTACTCAGGTGGAAGAATTGAAAATCAGACCTTGATTAGAATTTTTGCTTTGATTGTATCCAGGGTGTCTCAGATATATGTGTCATGTTATCATAAATCAAACATGGCATGGGGTGCGACTTTCTCCAACAGTGAACTACTTTTTGACTGAGACATTTGAAGATCGGTGGTTTACCAATAATTTTATTGTAGTCTTTGATCACTCATTGTAAATAAACAGTAACTTATTTTCAATTATTTTGTTGATATCATCTAGGTAATGATATAAACATATTCTGTTGACCACTTAATATTTGATTCGCCATATGCGATCAATGAAGAAGCCATGCATCACAATTGAATATTAATATTATATTCTATAAATACCATACGTGACGAAAGGGTCGAATAACATCTGCTCGTGCTAATTGGACATCTGAGATTCCGAATTATTATTTAGAAGTGAATGATTTTATATCTTCAGAAAATTCTTGTGTAAGGACATAATCATTTCTTAACACGATATCTATAGGTTGCTCTCCACGGAATTTGGGTACATTATTACCATCTTCAAGCTAGGTTTCTCGTTTGAATCCGAATGACGACATTTTATGGAAAATTTATACTAGTTAGGTTGGGTATGATACACATAGATGGACAGCAATCATTCATCAAGTAAACGAAATACCTATATTATTTTTTGACCACCTCCTATTAAAGTAATTCTGATTTGACAATAGTGTAGATAGCTCTCAGCTATACCTCCCAATACCTCAGTGTTCGAATATATCAATATTTTATATATTTTATATAGTGCTTACTTTTCTGCAAACAGAGATGCATAATATTCAGTATCTCCAAAACGGCCAGAGATATATAACCAGAGAAGTATAGAGAAATAACAAAGATTGTATGAGGATTCTGAAAATGGTATAACCTGTTCCATTTGAAATATCAAAGTTGCTACTATTTTCTAGTTGAAGTGGTAACGCTGCATTGTCGAGAATATTTTCAAGGAATAGAGTATCATTGTTGACCTGAGTATACACATTTTAAACAATTTATTTTGACTGGTTCTAGATATAACGGTAGTGTAAGCTCGTCGTGATATACCCTGTATATATTCATATCTTTTGAGATGGTGCTTGGGGAAGAAATCAAACAATGTGATATGTTTTCTGTTTATTAAGAAGTTAATAATTTTTATTCACATTTATCACAACTCAGTATCAGTTCCGCACCATCTGAATGAAATCATACAATATGTAGTTAATGGTTAAATTTTCATCAAAATCATTTAAGAATTCTTGTAAACCAGGTCCCATTTGCTCAAATCAAATACAGTTTGTATTTTTATTGAGATCGAATTCGCATGTATGTGTTCGAACTCTTCGAATGTTTCCGTTATTTTGGAATGCTTTCACAGATATAAAATAAACAAACTTTTTACCGCAACCAATTTATATGATCGAAACTATGAAACTACAACTACACACATTCATATGGAATGCGGCTCAACATTGTAAATATCGCAAAGTGCAAAGATTGGATAGACATTCTTTGAATAATATGTATAAATACTTGTATTCCTTAAATATACCTACTCGAAGAAAAAAAAATGATTATGATATGTCGAATGCTCAACTTTGTTGAGTATTCGTATATGCAAGAGATGTTGATATATATTCATATCAGTTTTACAGGGAGAGTTTTTCAATCCTCCATGCCGACGTCTGAAGCTGTGAGCAGATATCAGTCGGACTTGTAACATATCGAAGGATTGATATTCAACATGTAGTAATGGAATCACAGATTTTGTTGGCGATGATCTTCTTGACACCTCGATACGTCAATCACGAATGAAAGATATCGAAGATAATTCAGAAGAACGCCACTATAAAAAATATTTACAACTTAAAATCGAATTCGTTGTTTCAGATATTCGTATGAACACTGTTCTAGTTATCAGAATTCATGACTCGACAGTGAAATAGAAAACCCTGAGAGATACAAAGACTTTGCTGAAGGAAATGGAAAAAGCTATTTACGAGTGAAGATAGAAACGTTGTAAGGTAATACCACAGTTCAACTGAGGAAAGATAAATTTTAAACAGGCATGCAACTTGCCCTTATCTGATTTTGTTTCACTTGTTATTTGGGTCAAAAACTCCAATGAAAAACGATGTGTTCTAGTTAAGAAGGTAATAGAATGTTCAACATTGTATGTGGAACGATCGAAGATATACTAAGTGCAGTATCAACTGTTGAAATAAATTTCAAACCACCGATATAGAAGGAATGTGTATCATGTCCACCGTCATGGTCCAGTGTATGCGTTGTTTCAGTTTAGAATATATAGATGGAGTGGATAGCTGAGACCGCCTGACTGAATTGACTCCATTCTCAGTGGAATAATAAAATCGGTATTGTCATAGTTAATCACCAAAAATTTTGATGTTCTTGGCTCATACTTTTTGGTGGATTAACCACTTCCACTCATTTTCAACACACAACAATTCAAACAACAGTCCCTATCACTCCATACACAATATTCTTTACAGAAAAATAGATAGAGCGTCTAGCAACAATGCCTTCAAAAATCTGATGAGTTGATGTGGATTACTTAGTGAAAACAATGCTATACAGGCAACCTACTAATCTCAATCGAATTTTCTGATGATACATGGAAAAATTAAGGCTACTCTATTCTCTATTGAGAATCATATCAAGATATTTAACGATTCACATCACATCATAACATGAAATGTTATAACATGCTATGTTTTCTGCAAAAATCTTACGGCAACTATTTCGAGAGGTACGTAAGAAATTGACTAGATCTATAGGGTGCGACAAAAATTTCACCAAACAAGAGCCTGTCATAGCAAAATAGTAATGAATATTTCATAAATCATCGATATTTTCAGGAGAATACCTAATATATATTACCTTCACGTGTAATCGGAAAATTTTACGTGAGATATGTGTTGTCATTTGGCCCTGCCTAGGAAATGATCACCCTGTATAATGACCATTATATTGACAAAATGGCGAACAGAATTATCAACAAATATAAGACCACTCCACTGTTGCAGGACCCTCTGTATAAGATGGCTAAAACGTATACATATACATGTCTCTGTGCGACGAAAGTTCTCGTGTCTTCCAGAACCTACTATCAACTCGGTTACACATTCACTGGCAAACACTGGACGTTTCTGGATCGGGAATAATGAATGACGGCGGTTGCAATAAGAGTCCTGAAGTAGGTGTTGTCACCGTAGTGTTCGAAGAGCTAGTAGGCAGGCTACTAGTCGATCTTGTGGTAGAGCAGCAGGACAGACGACCTTCAATATAGTTTTGTAAGACGTACACGAATGGATCTAACGTGAAATAAATGCACAACAGTGCGTCAGCAATTTTGCCAAAAGCTCTAGATTTTTTGTCGCCCAGATATTGTGCTACTGGCACCGAAACCTGCAAAAAGCGAAGAAACAAAAATTATTCAGCAATGAATGTAACTCGAATTATCGGTGATCTCACTGGTAGATGAGGATGAATCATGGATTATTCAAAAATGTTCATTTGCAGTAACCAAGGTGGATATAGGATGGTGAACCAACTTCTCAATTGTTTCTTACTAAAACATGTAGACCTGTCGAACAACATTACTAAGGCGGCATTGCTTGAGTAGTAATGGCAATACGATCGTCAATCCTGTAAAATCGAATCGGCTTCAACTGATATTGCCGGATATCTGATAGTAATGGATAGCTGATGTTTCAAATCTTGCATTCGTGGTGAATTTACAATTCAAATCGTATTTTCCAGAATTTTAAAGACCATCGACATCAGCATAAGTAACGCCATCCAATTTCGATCTTGGGAAGCCTTTTGAGGTATCAAAATTCAACATAATCAAGTAGTTGAAAGTGTACAACTTTTTCTATTGACTGGGAGTTGGGACACCAGTCTATATTTAAATCATGGCAGTAACTAAGACAAGTATGATGTTAGTAACCGATACCAACGTTGGGTTACCCTGTGGGTACCTATATTCCAGATTCCAGTTATCCTTGGAGATGCAATTTTCACGCCGTCTACATATCCAGCACTCTAATAGGTGTTGTATTTACTTCATCTCTTGTATTGTGAGGTTCGGAACAAGCTTCAACCATATATTTGAAAATATTTGTATCTTCGGGATACTATATTGAAGGTCGACTTCTTTTTTTTTCAAAAATCAAAATGAATTCGCAAAGCTACACTATCACTACCATGGTACATCAGTACTATGCAGAACAGTCTGTATGCTGCGTATTGTTCTCCGGAATTTATTTATATTTCTTGAATATGTATTTTTGTTGCCACAAAAACCAAACCTGCATACCAACATTCAAGTTAATAGGGTGAGTGGGATCGGGTTAATTACTTTGAAGTCCACTGATATGAAGAGAAGTGAGGTTGAATGAATTTTTAATTAACGATTAATATCACATGATACTACACAATACTACACTGTATTTTCATGCATATGTGAAGTTAAATGAAATCGCTCATATAATTATTGATTATTATCACATATAATACTACACAATACTACAATGTATTTTGAAATTAGGTTTTTTGGATACCAAGATACCCAACATTGAATTTCATTTTACGTTCAGATTTTCAAGTGTTATTTCACCAGGTAGTGGTTTACAAGGAATTTCAGGGGAAATGTCAATAACACATTGATTATTCGTAGTGGATTCATTGCATTTTCCGTTTTGGTTCGTTTTTGAAACGGAACAGAATCTCAAGTGACCCTCAAAATAACGCAGTAGAACATAAATGAACGGATCCATTGCTAGGTACACCGTCAATAGTGCATCTGCAACAGCAGTGAATTTCTGCGTCCCATTTGAAGGGTTGAGAAATTGTGAGACAGGGATAGTCATCTGCAAAAGAAAATAACAAACAAATACTATTTCCATCAGATCCCTTGCATGCTTGTCCCAATATTAAATCGAATGCAACCATGATCGAAATAATTGTAGTTAGCGAATATTTCTAGTTAATGGAAACATTACAAATTTCACATGCATTTCGATCATTCAGGGTGTTGAAAAACTTACAATTATTGTGTGTTCTGAACTATAATGTTCAGTACCGAACCCCACACCAGCAAAAAGCCTATCGAAATATCTGTCGAATAGTTTGATTTGATATAGGGTGTGCAATTCGAGAAAGAATGATTCAGTGAGTGAAACTTTTTTAAAGGGACGTCTGTGAGGAAGTGAGTATTCAGTAATCGAGTGGGAATTCATTATATCGATATATACAGGATGTTCCATTGAAGAAAACATGAGTTTGATACGCCACGCCTAGTTAGATGACACTGTATAGTGGGAAATAATTTCAAAACATGCCTCTCCTAAACCTACAGCTCATGTAGAAATGTTTTTCCATCACGAATATTGGTTCACTCTGTATGTATATATATTTCATTCATATGGATAGCTTCAAATACTCCCTGTATAAATGCACACTATTTTCAATAACAGTCATAATAAGTATGCCTCTTATCACAACTTAAATATCCATATCAGGTTTGTTCCGTAAATATTCGAAAGTTAATTTGGTTGTATAATTCTTTGTGTTTTGTTTGAAAAATCATCATAATCATTATTGTGAGATGGATTTGAATGCCGATGAAATATTTGATATTTTCGAAGGATGTATGATATTGAATAAGGTGTTCCAATATAGACAATATACACCTAATACTGCTATTTATGTGTTGAAATCTGTTGATTATTTTATTGGGTTGAAAGTTATCAGCAAAGAATGTAACATGAACTAGAATAGACGAATTTGGATGTTAAAAGAGCAAAACAGTACCTACAGTGATTTTTGCGCGAATATAAATTATATATTAATTTTATAAGTTACTTTTAAGGAGAACAAATGGTTACTCACCAATTGCGGTAGCCAGCATGCTACAAATATGATGCAAACAACTGCCATCAATTTGGCAAAGGCCACTTCTTCTGGAGTTTGATATCTGGTGCAACCCACGCGGTTGCTTATTATGGATCTGCTGACTCTCCTCACCAAAACTTTCTGTTGAGATCGTATCTTCGATAGCTCGCAAATGACAGATGTGTTGCAAAATGCCAAGCAAAGACATAATGTTGACCCTGGAAAATTACGATATTGGCAAAATGATACTCAGAAGAGCAATGTGATATCGACACAAACAAATTTTTCAATGAGCATCGTTTTGTAACAGCTGTATAAACTTTGCTTTTCGCAAAATCGCAATCTTTTTACTGATCCAGATTTCAGTTCAATCCCAACATGAACTGATTTGCATGGATATAGACGACACCAAAACAAATGAGAACACATAGAAGAATGAATGTGCATGAATATTTTCAATGAAAATGATGTTCACCTTAATATTTACTTACCGAAAGTAAAATACAAGTAAGCATATATCCTATCCTTCAGCTCTACTCCATATCTAAATCTAGTGCATTGCACTTTTTGATCGTCGTAATATAGACCAAATCCAAAAAGGGGAAGGTACACCAGCATAACTGCAGTTAACCAAAGGCCGCAAAGAAATATTTTCAACCGTTGATAAGTGACCAGCTGAAATTTAAAAAAAAATACAAATACAACTTTTTTTATGTTTCGACTATACAGAGGAAAACTATGTTATTCGTAGAACATCATGTCAGCGGTGTACTATTGGGGAGGAGGAAGGTACTGGAATTTCTCTCGAACAGAATCCTTCCCAGATGGGCTGAACCGGTCGAACAAACTAGGACTATTTTCCAATTTTCAATATTCAAACAATTAGTGAAACTGAGTCTCTTTCTTTCAACACACATCAATAAACTTGGCTCAACAATAGATTTGAGTGAATAATACCACATTATTAACTCGATTCGAATGAAAATACCTGAAAATGTCGTATTTCTCAATACAATGGCATGACACATCAAAATGTTTTGTCAATGATTTTTCGACAGTGATTTTTTATCGCCGCGTCTTTTTCTTATGGTCATTTCAATTTCTCTCTCTCTCTCTCTCTCTCTAGGCTCGATCTACAAGAGACATATATAATCATATCTTTGATAGGAAATATGGAGAGACTAGAGAAGATGAGGCGATATGGAGAATACTAACATTAATAAAGCTATGGATTGGGCAGGAGACACGTCCAACATTAAATCGTTGATGTGGAGCAAAAACGAAGTTAGTTCCGAAATTATTCCTAGTGGAAACTCGATAAAAAACTACATAGTTGAGATTGGTGGATTTGAAGAGGGTGAAGATGAAGTTACTAAATCTCGCATTCATCGTCGGTTTGCGCATGGATCTCCAAAATTTCATTATACTTGAATTTATTTATTTTTTTTTTTTCATTCCACAGAATCAATGCAACATCATGAATTACCTTATGTGGGTTTCTATTCGGAATCAAGCTGAATATTATCTTTAGACTTATATCAAAGTGAGTTTTAATGTCTTCTCCTAATTACACATTGTCTCCAAACGAAACTGCTGATTGCTCATGAGTTCTTCAAGGCTACAAAATATTTGGTATTCATTCCTCATGTTGAGCGAACTCCCTGCCGATTTGATATACAGTGGGATTTTTGAACACGCGAAAAATATTGACTAAGAAAATTAAGGAGTTCAATATAATGGTGAATTGGCTATTGCTTATTTTTCTGCTGATTCAAGACCAGGAAATTAATTGCTTCACTCTGTTTTTTTTTGCGTGCAGATGCTATCAAACTGTTCATCATAGTAAGTTTCTTCGTATGAATGAATCATCGATACATTTAATTCAATGAAGTGATAATAATTGTGAATGACGGCTCACGCTGGGCATAGAAATGGCTAATTTATCGTTTAATGGAGAAAACGAATAGGGGATTAACTGATGCACACTTCCTCTATAGGGAGAACAAATAGACAGCACAAACAATAAAGTACTGTCGAATAATTTCGGAAACTGAAGATGCTTTATACATATAGAAATCAAGATGACAAGACAGGAAAAATCAATAACTCTTTTGAGGCCATCTATCTCGATTGATTATTTTGTGTTCTGTCCTCCATTTCATGGACTATACAATTGAGACGCATTGTATGAGTTGTGATTCAATTTATGGTCGATGGAATCTCTGTTCCATCTGAGACCTTGGAAATATTCATTAGGTGACACTGTTTTTCCATTAAATCTATTCCATATTCCGTCTGAATATGAAAAAAGGATGTGAGATTTCTATGAAATCATAAGTCCGAATGGCGACACCTTCTGGAATACAAATTATTTACAGTCTATATGAATACCCTTCCTTTTTGCACACACGTTATAATCTCAACTCACTGCCTTCATTACTTAAATTATTCACACTTCGGCAATTGATTGTACTTCTGTACAGAATATTAACTGATTGATTTGTACAAAATTTCAGTTAGACTTGGTGTGGACATTGTATGTTTCTATCACTCTAGTCTAGGATCTTGCAATTTTGGGTTCATATGTTATGAACTTGAAAAATGACAAGACATGAACGATATTATGTCACACGTTATTATTATGATACATCGTGAGATACTCGCGTGGGGTAATTTCTGTTTTGAAACTTTTTTCATAGCACATCCTCTCAATTTTATAAACAGTCCAGATGCTTTACAACTGACTGCAGTTCTCAACAAAACCTCTGAGAAAAAAATGCCTGGTCTATCACTGACTGCAGAATGTATTTTCACTCAAACAGTCTCAAAAAACAGTACTTCTGCTTCAGTAGGTACCCAAAAGAAATGACCACTACGCTATTCTAGAACATTGTATGAGATGTTGCAGCAGGCGCCTTGGCGAGTGCTTCAATGCACTTTCATACGAGTGAGGAATGAGTTTCACACCATACTTTGTCTACGTCTATAATATTCAATAGTCAAATAATTTCACAACAGGAATAATTTGAACTCCAAATATGATTTCAGATCTCTTAGTAGGTACTTATTGATTTTGTTCTTCATAGTGACGCAGTTGGATGGCTATGGTGACACTGGTACCGTGCTACCGTGCTTGTACCAGGATAGACTAATGTAAACTCTCGCTAGTAGATAAATGTGATGATTCGAGAAGATACATCGGATAGTGCTGTTTTACTCATTATTGTTTTATCTGCTTTGTTTGTATTTCAGTCCAGTGTCGAACAATTTTGGTCTGCCTTGAACTGCCTAACTCTCAAGTTACCTACGTAGAGATCAACTCCCGATTATTTTTCATCTGCGCCAATTGCGTTAATCGACATTGGTTATGATAAAAACTATTGAAGAATGAAGAAGATTAGGAAGAGTAATTCTCAGAATTGCCATATAACAAGATCTTTCGTTTCAACCGATTATGTTCAGAGTGTTCCATTTGAAGAAATACCATGAATATAAATATCTCAATCTGGTTGAGTCGAACTATTTCTGATGTTTCTCGAAAATGACACATAAAAAATCCTACAACTTTCGTAGTAAGAAATTATGTACGCCATTTGGAAAGAAATCACCAACGTTCAGATCTCGAAAGTTTCCTTATTTCGAGTCACAAATGTCTGCCGAATATTTTTTCGCTCCCACAGTTCCAAAACAGTTATGCGCATACGCAGCTACGCTTTAGTAGGTACCCAGCAGAATTTGCCTTTACACTACTATAGAAACAGTCTTAGAGGAACGGGGACAGGACAGGCACAGAGGTACCTTTCGAAATGATGTGACAACAGTGGAATAAAACAGGGGGCAACGAACTTTATACAGAGCAGGTAAACCAACATACCTGGTGATAGAAGAAGGGTCGCGTCAGCGCCAGCCACCTCTCAAGGGCCATGACAAAAGCCACACATCCCGACCCTAAGCCGAAGGCCCTCACGAGAACGAAACCCGCACAGGCCCAGTGCGTGGGAAGGGCTTTGGCCTTCGACAAATGCAGCAGCAACAGCATTCCGATCTGCGCTACGAGATCGTTCGTGGCCAGGCACCTGAGCATGAACAAGTGCTTTTTGTTGCGCCTCCTTGCGGTTTTGTGCAGGATCCAAAGGGCGGCCAGGTTCCCCGCCAGCCCTATGAGGAACGCTATGGTCGTCAGCACCGTGTACAGAGAGTGAGCCCGCTCCATGGCAGGGAATGCGTGCCCACCAGCCGAAACTGTTCGTTTTGCGTGCAGTCCTAGTTTTCGGTGGACTGTGCCCTCATGGGTTCCGGCATCACGCCGAAGAGGCAGGCCCGTTCTCTAGGAGGTGTGCATCGATACTGGGTCACTGAGCGTGTGCGACTTGCGGAGCTCTCTCTGATGAATTTCGGATCTGGAATCGAAGATAGGTCTCAATTTTTGGGCGATAAGATTAACACTGTCATAGCGGGCGACCACTGCAGTGGCGTTTCCTGGAGGTCGGCCGCGGGGGGCAGGAAAGCGAGGCATTTTATTTGTATATTATTGAATTCTAACAATCCTATTTCTATCAAAATAACGCTAGTGCATCATTTCGATCAGTTGGAATAATTTTAGGGGGTTCATATGACTATTCAGATCGAAAAATTAAATGTGTATTCGGCCGGGTGGAATTTAAACTATTTGGTACACCACCAGATTCACAAAACTATGGAGATTTCGAAGATGTTATGACCTACAAGGTGTTCCATTGGAAAATCGCAAGATGATGTAATTTCCTGAAAAACCGGAAGTTGAGAAAATTTCTATGTCGAAAAGTGCGCCCTAGTGTAAATGTAGCTGTATCTTATATAAATGATATAAAATCTGATCACGCCATCTTTCAATGAAAGTAGGCGAGGAATGTGACAACCGCAAGTCTCCATTTTCAATAATAACCGAGAAGTTGGCGGTCTCAACCAAAATGGGATCCACTGTAATGTATAGTGTGAGTCATCAACTGTTCAATCTTAATTTTTGAATTCGAATGAGACATTCCAAATGTGTCTCAAGTGGTTCTACGAAACAGATACAAAGGTAGATACATATGAAATAATTCTTTATAAATAGACCACTATCACCACTTCTGTAGAGGACGAAAAGTGGAGAAAAATGAGCTGTGGAAAAATAAAAAAGGATTCTGCAAGGATTTCGTTTTTTCCTGATATCTCTAGTATTCTAGTATTCTAGTATCAATTTGATGAGCATCAACTGGCGCAACTTTGCTTAAATTTCAGCTACCTTATAAAGATCCCCATGCTCAGCTATTTGCAGCTTATAAAAAATATAACAAATCTGAAATTGAAAAGTTCTCGTTAACCTCTTCTAGGCGAGGTGGTTGAAATTGCACGAGTTCCTGTTGAAGTGGTGATATCTAGAGTTTGGGCTATTAAAATTCTGTGTTGGTTTTCAGTCCATGTTCAAGGTGAGACACGTATTGCATTGACTTATGCCTAATCAATTACTGTAAGACTATCCGCCAATCTCTCCATATCCTAGTGTAGATTCGAGAAATGATCCCGCTTCCCTCGATTTTTACCCATACGCATTCATACAGGGTGACAATGGACTCTTTTTAGAAAGCGATCTTCCGAATTTGAAAATCAATCGAATGTTTTTCAGGGAGTGTGCGAAATTTACGAATTTCACGATTCACAATGCTGCAATGTTTTTGGATAGAGCTCGAAATTCCCTTTTGAATAACATATTTCAAGTTGTTATTCATTCATGTCATTTCCTATGAATATTTGTTCAAAACCTTCCGAGGTACCTATCTGATGCCTTCCATCAAAGGATGTACGATCAGTATCCAATGAGTCATATTGAATGGAATATTTTTGAATTGGTAGATATATTGACTGGAATTGTTTCGAATGAATGTTAGTTGCGATTGCTGAGAATCAAGAACAATATCTTTCAGGTATGCTACCATTTTGAGTTTAATTTGCTACTTACCAATATGCTATTCGAAAAAGAGTTGTAAGATCAGTGTATTTTTGTGGCAATCAAAATTCTCCGCCAGATGAGTTTCAGATTTCTCGACTCGAAAAACGAATAGCGTTCTATGAATGGATTTCGTTTCATTAGGTCATAGACCACTTGGTTGGTGATGTTGAGGATATAATCATATATCTGGATATGTTGAAATATATGAATGCATTTCCCAGTATAACAATAGTCAGTGAAGATTTTTCAATTGACAGATATGAAAAATATATGAACTTCCTTCGTCCCATTGCGGTTTATTGTTGTGGAGTATCTGAAAGTTGAACTCAACAAATGATCATGATACTGCATCGGGGAATCAATCTGAATCGGTTGAATTTTCAATATCACAGGAACGAAGTACGCATATCGATTCTGATACCTAATCTAGGATTGTTGTTTATTGTGTGTTCGAACATTACCACATTACATTGTGATTGTTGCACTATTTGGTAGATTTCTTGTTCGGTTATTATGGGCGCAGGAATTCCTGCTGGTATATTTTCAGATTGCTATCAGAACAGTTCCGTATTATATATATATATGTCCAAGATAAGGAGAGCCGATACGGGTATATTGGGAACTCCCAGAGATACATATGTATTGAATAGGAAAAGCTTCGTGTAATCGAATATTCATTTCGGATTTAACGGATTTTCAATTTTATCATTTCAGGTTTGGAAAACCCCTCTCATTCTGAATTCGACGAGCTTCTGCACTTTACGTTCTTGACCTGTTGACTGTCGAGACCTCTCTGGAAGCCGACAATTTCATTGGGCACCTTCTCAGGTCCTTCAAACAACATCGAATTTTACCTACTTAATAATATGTATACAAAAACAACTATACTTTTTTGTTTTTCAAAAATGCTGGCGTCGTTTTTGATTAAAGCTCTGTTTAGTTTTCGTCTGGCCACACGGTATAAATGATTCAATCAATGACATTGGCTTTGGAAAGTTTCTCACTCGATTTCGAGAGGGCAACATTTTGATAGGAAGTACAGCTCGGCTCGTGGATGATTGATTGTGATTGACTCGAAAAGTTACGGAATGGTTGTTGACAATAGTTTAGTTTGGGATTGATGCCGCCGTAGTCGGGGTGATTTCTGTATTATTTTGATTTCATTCGCACAAATGTTGTTCTTGGTTGCTTTGCAATATTTGGAAAGATTCAGAACCAGTTCACTTGTGAGTAATTATCTGCTTCGATTGTCCGAGATATTGTCACAAAAGCAATATCAGCATCTTCACAATATTCCCTCGGTGTCAGTTTATTCTTTTGACTGATGTATTTCCTTTCCGGTGCCATTCATTAACAAACGATTCTTATAAAGTCGTCAATAAACATGCACCGTATGATCACCAAGCGCTCTTTCATGGGATCATGTGAGGTCCATTACGCTAACTGCTCCCCAAACACTACTGTTCCTTCCTGTTACGTTATATATATTTCTGTTTTGGAATCATTTCACTTTTTATAGCCGTTAGTTATAGCCGTATAAAAAGCATAATGCATAACACGCTCGGCATGCTCATTCTTCACTCACAATGCATATAGGCTCGCAATGAAAATTTCACACCACAACTCATATGACAGTTGAATTCCTTACCCATTTCGATACCTGACCTGCATGTTTTTCCTCTAGGCTTTGCTTTTCATTTCATACATCCTATGAATGAATTTAGTTTGTTAGGGTTATTCCAATAACCCTTTCAACTGTTAGAAGGTCCTTCTAGAAACTTTTCGACGGACGGCACTGCTTTATGTGGGTGCAAAATGAGTTTGATTATTCGGACTATGAACGATGCATTATGCAACAAAGAAATGCAGTCTTTGAAACATTTCTTAGAAAACTTCAAATAATGTAATCACCGAGGTAATCGCAAGTATACTGGGTCCGCATGAAATATAAAACTGAGTAATAGCGAGAGTATACGTTTTCAGTTAGTTGATTTGAGATCAAAATAGGTACTTACGTTGGTTGAAAATGTTCTAGAAGTCATTGATTAATATTGTTGTGTTTACGAGATCCAAGATATAAAGTGCGAATTATTTGGCTCAATATTTCAGATCGTAATTCAATGTTTCATCTAGTGGGGTGAGATCATGATTTCTAGCAAGTTATATCGATAATTGAATATTTTAGAGAGATTATTAACGTATACAAGGTGTCCCATAATTATCCTGACAAACTTCTTCAGCATCTTCTACGACCGAAAATATAAAAAAGAAGTTGAAAATGACCTCCAAAGCTCGCTCCAAAGGGAGCTACGGACATTCTGAGAACGGTATTTCCTGAATATTTCTGATTCTGCGATGAGACAGGGTAGGGATGAATTGAATATCATTTTTTCATGTGCATTTTATGAGATTTGGTTCCGGATTATCGATAACCAAATCATTCTAAAGGAAAGTGCTCTCGTTCCGTATCAATCAGATGCGCTATTTCCGAGTAGAATCGATTTAGAAATATTGTTACATCCCACAAATTATTTAAAATATCGCCAATTTTCAAATCATAGTGGTTATGGAAAAATCAAATACTTTTAGTTCAACGAACAATTTCATGAGAGCGCATAAGACAGACGATAGGAAAAATATTACCCTAATCCCAAATACCTCTTCTGTATTCTTGATTGACATAGAGAAAAAAATCCAAATTTGAATATTGAATGGTCAATGAAACACGTGGAACATGTTTATCACCAAATGTCAAAGAAAATAACGTATATTTTTTTTACATAGCCCCAATGATTTGAGGGTCGACGATGTTGGGCATTAATTTGTTGGATGTGACGACATTTTTTAATCAATTTTACTCGGGAATCGTCCATCATCTGATCGATACGAAACAGGAGCACACCTTCATTTCGTTAAATATAATCTGAATTTTCCTAATCCGAAACCAAATCGTCGTAAATTCTGCATACAAAAAAGTTTTGTGATATTTATAGTAACCCTGTTGCACCCTCATGCACTTCTGAATGTAATTTCGAAATTATTTTTCCTTCACTGCATTGGACAAAGAAAATTTCTTACATCAAACCATGCTGATTAGATTTTTTTTTCCTATTTTTGGTCGCTGATGGAGTTAGGCAGGTTGATTATGGAATACCCTATATAAAGGATAAATGATGTGTATGAATTCATCTCGACTAATCCCGTTAGTGTTGAAATACTTTATTGAATAAACATGAGGAAACATAAGAGAGTATCCAAGAGGGAATAGATCTATCCTCCAAGGGGGAATGCTTGCAACGGAGCTGACAAATCCCAATTAGAACCACTCTCAAAATCGATTAACTGAATAATGCCTCTGCGAGGGTTAAAAGATATACATCAAATCAGTATTTGTTTCTGTTATTCAAATTAGGAAAGTATACCGCACAGTAGCGGATCCAAGATTTTCTTTATATATGGCATTGAGAGATCATTCGAATTTATGGATATCGCCTGATAAAATACAGTGAATTTGAATTATAACAATCAACTATCAACTACTACCATATGGTTCATTCATTGAATGAAGCCTGTATTTTGGGACACAGTTGATGAAATCCAGTTGAAAATAGATGATTTTTAATGCTTCTTTTAACTTTCGAATGGAACGAGAAATATGAAATTCCCAGTTTTGCATAGCATAGCGTTGTGAATATGAAGAAAAATTAAAAGATAAATGACATGGAAAATTGGTGTCGAAAGAATGAGCTTACTCTTAACAAAATCAAACATTCAGTTTGATTTTGAGGTTTGATACTCCACTATGCACCATCTATTCTATTATACTACTCTATTTTTCTTAATTATTATCCACCTTCACTTTTTTATCTATATGGATGTGTTGACCTGTCATTTGTACATTGTATGTTATATATGACCAATAAATGATTTGATTGAATGTATTATTTTAGGATATTAGGAAATTTGTGTTCATCTGACGAATCAGGTAATGAGGTTGAATAAAAAATTCTGCATGGAATAACATTATATACCTAGATGGTATCAAGTGGAAGAATACTTATATCATTTATGAGTCATTTATATTCCGATCATTCGGTAGGCAGTTGATTTCATGCGAAATGGTATGCAAAAATAGTAGAGCTCTCTTCAAAATAATCTTATTGTTAACCGTTTTGCTTTGTTCGATATGTTAAGGCAATTTCCTGTTCAACCTATCGACTTATTTGAGAACGATAAACAAGTGCGAATTCATATCAGACAGGACAATCCGGAGTTCAGAAATAATCATTATCCGAGTCACATATTCATATGAATGATAATAAATAATAGATTCAATGTATTTCCAAATTTGTAATCTGTTTCCCAGTATTCTGAAGGAATATCCTAACAATCTCAAACAGTTTTAGAGCTGACGTCTGTGATTTCCTCATATGGATCAGTTTATCTACTTGGCATGAAATTATTCGAAATCAGATGTTCTTGCACTGATGAAGATCTTTGCAGCCGATGACGAAATTTGGCCTTCGATAACTGTGAGGATTCTATTTGATATTCAACATGACGTTTGATGAAATATGTCCATAAAATGAAACTAGAGACGGAATTGATAATCAATAGCTGCTTGTTTGTCTCCATGAATTTTTCTAATTGCTATTGTCGTATTTTTGAACAAACAACCCAGGAAGTGGCATCAATAATTATTAAACGAATATCTGGAAATTGAATGATAAGTTATTAATCGATGACTGTTATTTTCTTCGATTGTTTCATTCAACAAATCTCCATGAATGTTCTAATTGCTATAGTTGTATTTTTGAACATACTATTCCAGGAAGTAGTATCAATAAAAATTATTGAACGAATATCTGGAAACACAATGATAAATTGATAATCGATAGCTGTTTGTTTTGATCATTCCAATAAACAAATCTCCATGATTGATCTGATTGTTTCAGTCGTACTTTTTCAACATACTATTTCAGGAAGTAGCATCAATGATTATTAACTGAATATCTGGACACTGAATGACATTTGAAGAATCAACAAAATACATTTCGCTATTTCATTTTGCATATTCCAGTAAACAGTAACTCTCCAGTTTCATTCGGAAAATCAAGAGAAATTTTTAATCTATACTTATATTTCAATAGTTTCTTGTTTCTATTGAATATTAATTTTTTTTTTCTTAGTACACATATGAAGAAATTCTGAAACATACTTCGAATCTGATAATGTTTTTGTTATGTATTATAAGGTGAACAAAATTACTGTATCATTGAAGGAGATGAATCAATGCACACAAAAATTAATATTTTCCCAAGGGAGCGTTTGGCAAACAATATGAAGTATTCAGAAAGTTTTCAGTCTCTCGAATATATTTCGAGAAATATTCGTATCTTGGGAAATCCTAGAATACTTTTTCGATTCGCTTCGGATTTTGAAAAATTGATGAGCTCTCAAAAGATCCAAACACCATATGAAACAACTATAACTCCAATTTCCTCTACTCACTTGTTCCGATCAACTCTGACAGCCACTCTGAACAATTTTGTTCGTTTCGGCCCAATCACCACTCAATACTAATTAAGAGAAAAATTTTCAGCCGGCCAAGATGAAACTCCGTCACGTGACATAGGCATAAAAATCGCCGCACGCGTATACACTGTAACACATTATTGCTTATATTTATGGCGTCCTGTCTACATCTGATTCTTATGGTCGCAACACATTAAAATAATCATCAATTGCTAATTCGGTTAGTTTGAATTCACCCAACGTTTGCACAATCCACTTTCGATGATTTTTTCTCAATCACGGTGTGGGGGAAATCATTATGAGAATAATTACTGCGCATCATCTATCGGATATACTTCGGGAAATGTAAAGAATAGCATTTTTCTTATGAAGAAATATTAGGTAGGTTAAGAGTAGGTACCATTCATGAGATAATCTAATGTTAACATAGGCGTAGTTCGGCAATGAATTCAGGGGTGCTCAAGCACTAGACTTTATTCAGCATCATGGATTCAGCATGCAGAGAAAACTGGTTATAGAGCTAGTCATAATAGCCTCGAAATGATTTTCAAGAGCATTTTCATTCATCTTGTAATTTCAGTTACTTGAATATCAATATTTAACTATATGATGATATCAAAAGTAGTCAAAATCATGAAAAAATTCATGGTACCATGAAAAAACTTCAATATTTCTTCAAGTATGGAATTTGCATAATCAGATTTGATTTCATCAAGCGAAAACAAATACGAATATATCGCTGTTTTTTTTTTATTCTATCAAACATTCCGATGGACACGAATAAATATTCAATTAAATTAACAAATAAACATGAGCGAGCAAATTTCATCTCTGGAGTCTTTTAATGTTGGGCATCGAATAGTGACGAGCGACATGATAAGAATTCATTTTTCATAAATTTCCGCAAAATCCAAGTATCCATGATACAAGTGCGATTATGGATATCATGATATTATATCCTGGATACATACCAGACGAACCCTGTCTGCGACATTTCATCGTAAATAATTCAGATTTGGGGGTGCTAAGCACCGTCTCATCTAAGTCCCTCTCATCTACTTCTGAGAATATAAATCTATTGTGGAATATAAAAAATATATTGTGGAATATAAAAATCCCATCAATACCCACCGATTTTCTCAGAAATAAAATATATTGCTTCTACAGGGTGCCTGATTTTTGAGCTCCTCCATGGGAATCTGAGTTATTATAGTTTCAAGAGAAAAGAAGTCGGTTGAACCAGGGCAAAGATGCTCATTTTCATGCTGAACAATTATTTGAGAGGAAATTTGATGTGTCATCTTCAGTCTTTCAATTATTGGAAAGAAACAAAAAATTGTATCATCTCGAAATAATCATTTCAAAAACACAAAAATCTAGTATGGCGCCCTCAAGAAAAACCAAAGTCGAGTAGTGTTACTTTGGCATCAAGAACGCCTTGGAAAATACGATGACGGATTGAGATTCCTCGAGAGCCTCGAGAACGTCCTGGTTAAAAATGTCTAGTTCTTCTGGTTCTCGCTTGAAAAAGAAAATAAAAACGTTTGTTTTTTCCAATAATTTGAAAACTGATATGACATATTCAATTTTCTTTCAGATTTCTCTGCATGAAAATGCACAACTTTGCTCTGACCTCGTATCTCTTACAATAACTGAGATCCCCATGATTGAGCTCGAAAAACGAGCACACTGTATATAGATACTTTATTTGAGCGCATATAGGTGTCAAAGTATTCTTTGGACAATACATGGTTTCCAGAGTATATTAGAGTATTATAATCCATAACCCTGACAATTAGTTTAAAAAAAATGTACAGACTATGTCCGATAGCTCAATTCAATATCGCATCGAGCGAAATATCTGCCTAGGTATTTGATAAGCAAAGCATGCTATGCATTCGTTATTGATTCGTAGAAATCATTCAAGACTTGATAACTCAAGAATGATTTATTAATTCATCTGAATTCGATGAATGACTGAATGTGCACAAACTTAGTGTATGTATATCCATACATAGATAAAAAGATGAAAGTTGAATGAAAGAAAAGAGACCTTGAATCCTATAATTGGAAAAAGGGCGTTAGAGAACAAAATTCTTGATGATTAGTTCTATTCAGATTTTATCAGCAAATCGGATGGCTCACATCTAACTACTCTGTATGGATCACGATCAATTGATAAAATCTTGGTATTTGCACTCTCCGATATCTGAAGATGGAGTCGACACAACATTTTGATTATTTGTAGTTATATAGATAATGCAAATGCAAACATTGAAGATTGTACTCTCCCCATCAGGAAGGAGCATCACACAATGACCAATTAGATGATGTCAGGTATCAGAGTTCTCTTCATGAGATGCTCCTCATGATCTACAAAACGTAAATTCGAACTTTCGTTGAGTACTGTTCATAACTCAGCTCCCAAACATACGCTGAAGCTCTCAAATCCATGTGATACATTATACTGACAGATTCATCGATCTCTTTTATGAAGATATTTTCATAGTCGGTGCTCATCGGAAATCTCGTATATCATTCCACCACGAGCGATTCTAGGTAGACAAACTAGACGAGCTGAGGCTACATTGTCAGGCTCTTATCTGTATCACTACGCTTCACCATAGTATATTGCTCAATATACTGTGGCTACACCAAGCATCATGCATCAATAGATTTGATATTCTTTGATTTATTTCCTTTCCTGATGCAAACGACCAGCAAGTTTTCAAGAAAAATTCCATTACCTAACATTCCACCGCTGGCTACAGTGATTTTCTAAGAAACATTATAGGATTTCCTTTCGTGTTGTCGAGAGATGAAAAACTACTCAGGTATACTCAAGTAGGTAGTGTCCTTTTCGAAAAAGTAGTATACTCAGGGCATTTGATATGGTAGATTCAAAAATTTGTATGCCGATGATCCACAGTTGTATTCCAGTTATATTTCGATTATGAAAGATGGCGGAAGTGTACTGCTTTGATGAATATTATCACCTTGAAAGACTTTTTTACACATCAACAGCACACGTACTGAAGCTGAACTCAGAAAAATCTAAAGCTATAATATTTGGACCAGAAGCGAAGAGCGACGAAACCCAACTGAACAGTACTTCTCAGATACAAGGAATACCAGTTCTTACTTTGAACGAATGTAAAATGCTAGGTTTATTGTCGTGAAGAAAGGAAGAAGAAAGATTCGGAAAATTGAAATAATAGTAATGTTTCACCAATGCAAATTTCAACAAATAACAACAAATCGATGTGTTGAGAATATCTTCAACGATAAATTCATCATTGAAAATTATGTATTGAAAGATTTCCTTGAGTTATTCGAATTTACGGAAAATTAACAGATTTACCTAATTTTGGATATGTGAGGAAACGTTGTACTTCAATGGATTCAAACAGAAACAGTGTCTTTAATATCGCATATCCCCCAACTTATTAGCGGTGATTTCATTATCAACATATATCTCGAACTTATATCATGATGTGATGTGAGAGTATGAAGCTTTTGAAAATTCTCATTCATTTCAATGAGAACTTATGCAGGACAGCCAGCATAGGTATTCCGCGCCATAATTGTTTGCTGGAATGTTATATATCAATTATTTTATGACAGTTCATGACTCCATCATCAAATTATTTTCATATACATAATTTTTCATTGATATACTTCAACTTATTGCTATCACCTAGACATGAAACACATATATATCACTCACGCACTGGCGGTAAAATTTCAAATAAATGTTATTTGGGAGTCCTCTAATAATGGCAGACTGCTAATCTTAGCAACGCATTCCAAAAATAAATAAGCATGCTGCTCGGATAGTTGTGTATTTGTGACGGAAATTTGTTGATCGCACGTTGGAAAATTCATATTTTTCTGTGGAAGATTAATTCTAAATGAAGGACAACGTAGGAACAACAGTAAGTTTTTTCTCTTCATCGTTCGTCGAACTGCTCCACTCTATCATGTACCTTTTTTCACCTCAATTTCGCATGTGACATAACCTAATCGATTGGTAGGTATAATCATTCAAAATTGTTATATTGAAACGTCTATAGGTATGGTAGTCCAGCCTACCAGAATACATTCAATGTATTGAAATCTGTTACTTCATAGCGAGGATGATTTATTTGTATATCATTATTGGTTATATTTCATTTTTTCAATCCTATTCTATTTTTGTGTTTTCAAAATTTGCAGTGGTCCATCCAATATTATTTTAGTATAGTCCTGATTTGTCTTAAAATTTTGACAGAAACAAAGATTATTCTGACAGAAATGATCTGCACTGCCATCTATGGAGATACTCATAACCATAACACAAAAACATAGAAACTATAGGGAAACTTTTCTTTGTTTGGCTCAAACTGTCATTTGTCAATATTTACCGGTTTGTTAGTGATCTGAAATGTAACCTAACTTTTTATACTAAGCTCTTGTAGCTGAAAACTAAAAAAATGTCTTTATAATTCAATGTATGATATTGTGAGTAACCACCAATAATAATATGGTTGCTGAATAACTGTCCAAATGTCATGTGATTTTTATGGAAGGTTCAGTTATATTTGTTCATATTTCTGACAAGTATCATTGAGATTTAATATTTCATAATAAATATAATATTGAATTATAATAGGTATGTGAAATCATCGGTTCTGAGTGTAAAGTTGACGAGCTGCCTTCTTGCAGGTTATAATGGAAGACAAAGTTAACAATGATGTTGACACTGTACCAAACAGTAGCACAGGCGCCATCAAGAAGAAAAAGGATGAAAAGAGGATCAAACGAGATCAGCGTTCATGGGACAATCTCATAAAAAACATTGGTAGTCTTTCCTATGCTGAAAAATTTGATTTCATCAAGGAAAAGTACACTGAACTCTACCTCGAATTCCGATCAACTGTGTCAACCCTTAAAGCAACTGAAAAACAAATGGTTATGTTACAAAGAGAAAAAGATCATGTCAAAGCTGAGCTTACCAAAAATATTCTCAGCAGATCGAAAATGGAAAGCCTTGCTAGGGAACTCCAGAAACAAAATAAAGAAATAAAGGTATTGCTCATTCAATTCCTTTCTAGAAAATTGATCTAATTCTTATGATGATATTTCAGGATGAGAATTACAACCGTCTGAAAGAAGAAGAAGAAAAACGCAAAGAGGTGGCAGCTAGTTTTACTGAAAAACTAAGTACTCTGACACAACTGATGGATGAAAATAGGCACAAATCACTACATCTGCATGAAGAGAACATGAACATGACATCTAAACTTACAGAACTATATGACCAGTTTCAAGAAAGGGAAGCACGTATATCTAACATGGGTAGACAAATGGATCTCCAGAAAAAATTGTCTGACACACAACTCAGGAAATTGGAGGTTGAGTTCGAAACAGAGAGGAATATATGGCAAAAAGAGAGGTTGATGTTGATTGCTAATCTGCAAAGAAGTGATGAGACCAATAAAGTTCTTCAGGAGAATGTTCGAAGTCTTCAGGAACATTTGGATTCCTACCAGAAGCAATATTCTGATTTCGAATTCACAATGAAGAGGAGCAATCAGGTAAAAATGCACATTTTATTATTCATTTTGAATACATACACTTTTGAGCTGTGCATGTGTGAAGCAAGATTCAGTGTTACAATATGAGAAAACAAAACATCTATTAAACAGGTAGAAGGCCCAATTTCAGGACACAGTTTTCAATTCTTTGATGAAAGTAATATAATGAATTATATACATATGGTTGAAATATTACATTTGAAACATTCCAGAAAAAAATCTCATTCCAAGTATTTCTTGGATTAAATGGATGTCTACTTTCTGGCAGATTTGATTCAATTTATACCACATTGCAAATGAGCAACATTAGAAAAATATTATGGGTTCTTGGTGTAGGTAGGTTAATACATTGTTTATTTCACATAAATTGGCACATTGAAGTGTTTTTGAGAAAGTAAATTGGGTGAGTTGATGATATTGTTTGTCTGTTGACAAACAAGTGTAATGAGTATAAAAAGTTCTTCCATCTTCAAGAGAAGGAAAATAAAAATGCTCCACAAATTTATTATTATCTTTTCCCTAACTGGGGTGGACATCTTCAAGTTTATAGAAAAGTCAATGATGAACTGTTATTGGTCAGGTTCCAGCAATGAATGAATGTGTGTATTATATATAGGCGAGTGACCAGATAAAAGAACCACATTCTAGACGGGATATAACAAATTTATTGAAGAGAGTGATAACAATTGAGAAAACTGGACTATTCTTCATACTATTTGATATGTTGAATATTTGTTTTCAATATCGTTCTTCCTTCTTGATGGCAGTGCTTCCAATTTGAATGTCATATGTATTATTTCTACATTTTTATGTCTGCTCTACTCATGTTAATTGTGGCTTCATTGATATATATTCCTTCCATTATAACAGGTATTCGATTCCTTCAAAGATGAAATGACTAAAATGCAAAAAGCTAAAGCAACAATGGAAAAGGACCGTAACGATTGGCATACTAGATGGCAAACCAGTACACAGACAGTCCTGCACTTGACAGATCTTCAACAGAAGGGTGCTGCAGATCTTAGGAATGCACAGAAAAAAATTTCAATGCTGGAAAAACTCTGCAGAAAACTGCAAGTTGAACGAGCAGCATATTTGCAGCAGCTGAAAGACAACAAAGTCAATCCAGTTACACCTGCTACACCAAGTGAGGAAGACATGCCTTCTACATCCGCAGCTGCAGGTATTAGTCTCGATTCTTTTGTTAGTCCTCTCGGAAAAGAAAAAGAATTGATTGCTTTGAAGAAAGAGTTGAAGAAAATAGAGGATCAGATGAAACAGAAAGCCATGAAGAAGGTATATTGCTGCACTGAAGAGTTTTCATGATTGTTTCATCATCCATGTTTTTCAGACTGATAAAACAGCGAATGGAAATTGCAGAACCAATCCAGAACAAACTATCAGCAATGATAGTCCTTCTGATGTTGAGCCTAAAGTAGATAATATTGATACTTGTACTTCTTCATTGCTTGGGTCTAATGAGGCATCTGGTTCTAATTTACTCGTTGGTAAGTAATTGATTGACCTCACTATTGCATCATCATCTTGCTTGGATCAAATTATGAAATATCATTTAGCAGTATTCAATATCTTGATATTTTCAAAATAATACTTGTTCATGAAGTATTCCAAGATCGTTTTGCTCAGATTCGTAAATAATTTGGAAATATCTGATCAGAGTGAACACACATTCATCATTAATAATAGTAATAATAATAATTTTGATGATTTCAATAATAATGATGATGATACTGAAACAATCAATGACAAGGTAAACTGTGTAAGATTTGTAATATAGACTAATGAATTTAAAAAATAAGTAGACAATTCACAAACAGTACCACATTCATTATATCGTGTATAAAAATCGAATATTATGATACTCATTATTTCCTGACGGGAAAATCAATTCTTTTCCAGGAGGAAGGACTCAAGTGCAATTTCAAAGCTATGGGTAGTACTAGAGTTTTTCAGTTCAAGAGGGAGTAAAATGAATAATATCAGCCCTATCACATCGGGAGAATTGTAGGACAGTGAATTTTTACAAAATGGCACATGAAAGGTGTCCTAGACCTAGTAATAATAGAATGCACATCTTTATTTCTGAAGGAACTGTTTTCATATAAAATCACCTTATTCAAAAATAAACAAGGATGGTAATGTTAGTATTTTGAAATATTGAAAGAAGTTACAGCTAGCACTTCTTGAGATGGCTGCTATACATTTTATAACCTAATACTCTTGTTTTACATACACTTGTTCTATCTATCATGTAACCAGTGCATTGAAATCATGCGAGAGTAGCATGAAGTTCATTCATAGCAAGACCATATTATCAAAAATTGAACTAAACATTCACAGTTTTCTATATCATTGAAGTGTTCTTTGAAGAGAAGTTGGCGATAAAACAAATACTGAGTGTATATGATACGGTTTTGGTTTGAAAATGAAATGACTTTTTTCCACTGTAGTGTTCTTCAGAAAAATACTTTGATATAAAAAAAAATCAGGCATGTATGATGTTCCAGTCCAGTGGTACTTGATTGAGTAAGATCATCAACTGTTCTCATATTTGCTACAGACACTATATAATTCTAGACAATATGAAATGTTTATATGCTTGCTGGAAATATTGAGTACCCTTATATTCTCTTGAGGAAAATGGCAATATATTTTCTAATTTTTTGAAAATTTCAGATGAGATTCCAGAGAAGCTAGAACAGTCTAAATCCATCACTGATTCGCCTCTTAATACGACAGAGAAGACTGGAGAATAGTTATCTAATTCATAGGTATTTTCTGCCACAATTTGAGAATGGTTGGTTTATTTATTTCATTACCTTGTAGTTTCGTTCTTACGTCAATATGAGATGTGTCATTGTATTTCAAAAAAATGTTATGTGAATTGTCTAACCAACTGCCATTTGTAACAGAAGAATTTCTCATTCACGAAATCATCACTGAATATTTGGATAGCAGAGGTCGTGAAATAAGAAAATTTTGAAAATGTTGCCTTGGTATTTCATCTCATAAAATTTAATGTAACCCTTTTTTTTAATTTTTGTAATGATCTTTTGCTTTTATCATGTGTTAATTTTTTGGTTGGAACACTATGAGCATCATCTTCCTGTCACTATTCATTAGTGTATAAAATGAGAGTGTTTTTTATATTCAGATTCTATTGTATATACATGAATGTATTTTTACATCAATACTGATAATTGAGAATTTTGTAGATAATCAGACGACCGTATTTCTTTCATTTTCTATTGGAAAACTGTTCAATGTTATATAAAGACCTTGTCACATATAACTCCACCATCATAATTGGGCAGTAGTGATTTTAAAATATTCTATTAATTTTAAATCCTCATATTTTTATACATGCAGTTGATTGATTTTAATTATTTATATCGCATGCACATAGAAACTTCATATTGGGGACATGAAGCCTTTTCCCTCCCCATCATTTGAGCTATTGGAGATACTTACTTACGCCAAATTTGGGGAGATCAATTAGGACAAAATGACAGATGGGCGACAGATGATGATGAATATGAAAAGAGGTCGTGTGACATCTTATTTTGAATGTCTGTCATGATTGATACAACCCAAGAATCACAGAACATTTGAATGAGCCATTCACAAATAGCACTCCTTTTTTTTAACAACGTAAACATGAGAATGATGAAAGAAAAATTGTTGGCACCACTCACTGTGTACTTATATTTTTTTATTTCTTGACACTGATTATTTCGAACCAAGATTTGTGGTTATATCAAGCATGAATCAACTTTTCAAAAAAGGTTTCACATTGGTCTTCTTTTATTAAATTGCAAAACTGTCATTCCAACATTATTCTAACACTATGAAATGCCATTCACATATGGAACAAAAACTTTACCTCTCTCCCATTTGAGGTACGTGAACCGATTGGACCAAAAGATCAAGGAGGGGGCCGGGTTACATGACCTCACTGCATAGTGTATTTCATGTGCTTGTGGATGAATAACAAATTAGCCAGGAATTAATGAGTTGTCTTGAATGAAAAAAGTTCTCAAACGTTTATCACGACTTCAGAATATCTCACAGATATTGAAAAATATTCAAAATGCCACAGTGAGTGATGCACCTGAAATTTGTACGGTGAATGAATATGAAACATCAGTCTCATCCATCTGGTAGGCAATATGAAATTAACCATCTCTGGTGAAAATGGGAAAACACAATATTACGTTTCCTACGTTTGAAATGAAAAACGTTTTCGTACCTGGACTACTCTGCTACTTATTCACATTAGATTTAGTTCCTGTATTTGTTCCCGAGTTATTATGTTTGTTCTTTTATAGTTTGTGTTCTTCAATATAAAAAATGAATAATTATATATTTTTTCTTTTACTTGCCCTTTGTCATACAATGAAAATAAAGCATATGATGAACACAAAAGTTGAATCCATAGTAGTAATTGAAATGATTTGGGTTGAGATTTCTCTTTCAGCGGTACAATAAATTATAACACGCAATCTTTGGCGATAGTCGTGTATGAGGGTATAACATAAAATGAATAACATGACTAATAGGAGTTAGCTTACAGTGCATGCAATATAGAAAATGCTGAATGAAGAAATACAAAGATTTTATCGCCTATATGACACATCAATGAGAAACATGGGGAGTCTTTGGCTGTAGCACTGAATATATCCAAACCATTTGACCGAGTTCGACATCAACTATGTCTTTTACTATCGAGTTTCGATTATCATTTTAATAACTATAATTTTGAGTTGGGCTTGGGACTGAATAGTGCTTATTCACCATATTACAAATTATGGCATCTTTCATTTAGAAGTGTCATCCGAGAGTTCGTTTCTAGTGCTCGACGACGGTCTGTTTACCCGAACTGAAACTAGGAGTTATAGAAACTACTTCCTAGTTGTATTAACAAATAAGCAGTGGTATACGTTCCTTCGAAAATATTTTTTCCATTTTTTTTTTCAGTTTCTGCAAATACTTCCATCAACCCATAGTTCCCAATAGAATGATACGATGACTGCTCACATTGTGGAAGGTGAGCATACAAAAAATGGAACCGTATTTTGAACAGTTAATGGAGGGTTCAAAATATATGTGAAAATCCAGTACATAGGCATCAAAGCGTGTGATGTTCATGTTGTATGATAAATCATGCATTTATTTAGAGCCACTAACTAATCAATAGGTATGCATTTTCCAATATGATTTTTGGTCTACGACAACTCCTGTCTGGAGAGTTATTTTTCGTTTTCATCCCTCGACATTTCTTGTAACCGTTCCTACTTTGCATTTTTCGTTCATCCTGGGACTTCGATCTTTGTCCTATGGGAACTTCTATTCTTGATTTATGTCGATTACGATTACGTCACACGTTTGTGATGTCTGTGTTGTTAAAAACGTTACCAAAAGAAAAGTTTGGTCCAAATTTGCCGCCTCCTAAAATCTGCCGCCCTAGGCTCGAGCCTGCTCAATGTTCCGCCAATGAATGCTGAGAAGATCCACCATTGTATATTATAGACTAACCCTTTATACGATGGCTCTACAGTTGAAATTGTAGCAGAACACTGTGGTACAGAGTTGTTGCAGACGACCAAACGGAATTTAGTTCAACCTTGTGTCACTAGATGCAGCGCAAGGTATATTCCTCGTACAGTGGCTTTATACAAGACAGTGGCGACAGTAGGCTTATTATTTGGCTCCTAATGTACATATATACAAACATATATATACATATATATACATATGTACAAACAATTATTTTCGAGTTTGAAATAAGAATGGAAAAAATACATACCACTTGATTTTTGAATAGAAGCGACTGTAGGTGATATAAAATGACTTATTTGATGAAGGAAGTTCAAGAATATAAAAAAAGCCACGATATACCTACTTGAATGATTACTCACTATTTCAAAGTGAACTCAATGTAAGCTCATGGTAGATTTGCCTCCTAATGACGTCAGCAAGTCAAATATACATTTTTCAATTCGATAGTAAAATTTTTTCACTTCTATTGAAGGCCTACAAACAAAACGATTTCGAAGAAATCTCCACCGAATAGGCTGTAGTCGAACTCTATGTTATTTCCAATTTTGATTCCTATCATGATATCTTATCTATCACTCTCATCGTTCTTGATAGTCTGCTCCGTGAGCTACTCTTTTAGTTGTAGTATTATTTTCCAATTCAATGAGAAAGAAATTAACTGATTCTGCTAATAGCAATTTTTCACTATGAACTTTATGAACTTCATAACTTGTAAGAAGTTCATTAAAGAGAAATTCGAGTCAGTCCTGAAGAATATTAGTGGCAATTAATGTTGGTAAACAAATTACCGGAGTCGTTTATTAGAATAAGGTTGTAAAAAGTAATTAATTAAACACATTCTGTACATTATTTCTGGCTGATATCTTATGAGCCCAGAGAATTTATATAAAACCCATCTGAACGAATTGATGAGTTGATATTTTTCAGACATTGTTCGGTTGGACCAAATTCGAGTATCATTGGGATCTCGTGAACCATTTGTGCTTATCTCGAGTGATGTATGATCAGCGGCTTTACAACCACAGGTGATAACAACAGGAAGGTTCACGAGCTGTACAGATCCAGGTAAACTATCTAGTCTCTTGTCTCATAATATCTTTGAAAAATTTTCCGACCGGTCTCAGAGACCAATATGCTACCAATGTTCGGTTAATCGATCGTTTAGCGTAGTGCGTATGTGTGCGCTAAAGGGCCTCTTGAATGTAGAAAAAAGTATATTCGCGAAATGTGTGGTGTTTGGTTGAATTGAAGTATCATAAGGTAGAATGTGAAATAATGCACAATGTATCAGAAGGAATATAATAAGCAGTTACGTTTGTGGAATACTGTAGATAAGCCGATACCGCATTGTTCTGCCTCCAGCCATGTGCTTATTTATCTATCATATATGGTCTCTGTGGAATGCTTTTCATCTGAACTTAAGGCATAGTTTCCGTATGCCGCACACTCCCACGGAATGTCATATAGAATTCGATGCCAGAGGCCGGAGTTCTATCTCCCTTCGTGCCCTGCCCTTCTCTGCTCTACTGTTTTGCACTGCTTTCATTCCCTCCGAAGTTATTATCTTCTCAAGCCAACTGATTCATTCTTATTCGCCCTAGATCTGGATCTACAGCGCGGTGAATCAATCTCCAATTGGAGCACACTTCCGTTATCCAGTACTTCTGCAGGGGTCGAATGAATTTAGTTTTTGTTATGATATCATTTTACTTCGTTGGATTAGGTGGCAAAATATATCGACCAATATTCTGGTAATGTCTTCTTGAAGAGTGATATTTTTCTATTGGAATCATTCAAATATATTCGAGCCTGTTGTATTTCATATTATGTACTTTTTCAATCACATATTCGAATTCTACTTCCGACATTACTCGTTTTCCATGTACCATCTCAAATGAGCACATACATCTACTTGCAGAAGGTACCCTAGTTTACACTTGTCTATTCTGTAACCAGAATATATAGGCCGTAGTAGCGAGGCATCAGTGTCACCGCGTCGCTACGGCGATCTTTCAGGCATCAATAAGTACCTACTGACAGCTCTGAAATTACATTTAATACAGTTCAAGTTATTGCTCTCGTGGAATCTGTTGAGCAATAAACATTGGGACCGAAGAAAAGAATGGTAAGGCATAAGCACGGAATGCTAGTTCACTCGTATAAAAGTTTGCAACACTCGTGTGACGTCCATTGCGAGAACTGCTTCACAAAAACTTGGTTTTCTATTCCGTGCGAAGAGATACTTCACATCCCAGCAACTGCTTATGATCTACAAAGCACAAATTCGACCTGTCCTGGAGTACTGTTCACATGTTTGGAGCTCAGCTCCCAAACATACGCTAAAGCTTAGATTCAATTCAGAAGAGAGCTATTCGCCTAGTCGATGATACAACACTCACCAAATCATTGACCTCTCTAGATCATCGTAGAAAGGTCGGCGATCTATGTCTTTTTTATAGCTACTTTCACGGTCGGTGCTCAACGGAAATATCATCTATTATGCCACCACGCGCGATTCCTAGTAGACAAACCAGACGAGCTCAAGCTGGTCATCCCTACACTGTCAGGCTCGAGACCTGTCGAACATCGCTATACCAAGCATCATTCATTAACAGAACGGCAAAGTTGTGGAATTCTTCGCCTAGTGAAGTCTTTCCTGATTCTTACAACCTCCAAACTTTCAAGAAAAATTTCAACACCTTCTTTCTCTCCCAAAATTCCACCGCTGGCTAACACGATGTTCCTCGAACATATAGGTTTCCCTTTCGTGTTGTCCACAGATAAAAAAAAAAACAAAATGTGTACCATTCTGTGTTCGTTGTTCAAAATACTATCATCAAATCGTCCATCTGATGCGCTCCTGGATGAAATTTCGGAATTAAGTCTTGCTTGTCTCTATTAGCTGTGGATAGTTCAGCCCGTGTATGGAATTTCATCATCTCACCACAAATTGTTCTGATAATATTCAAATAAGGCCATCTTCATAATCTCACATTCGAGAGTTCTACTCATGTGAGAGAGTCATCTCGACCCAAGTTTTATTGAAACCTTTCTTCATATATTTTGGATCATAAAGGCTGCTTGTCAAATATGGCTGTATATTTAGGGCGTCGTGAATGTCCCAAGGATTGTATCAACTCAAAGAGGATTGATAATTATTGATCCTCAACTGATATGGGACCTTCACATTGTATGATATACTGTAAATTTATAGGGACTATTTTGTTGGAATTCAGGAAACGTTTCATTACGCGCTTGTGTGTTACCGAATAATGATGTGAAAATACATATTCACAATATCGAAACTATGCGAAGGTAATTCCTCGAAATGATATTTTCTAAAAACTGAAGATAATCTTCAGATGATCACTATGCCATGACTCAGATTCAAGATTTAAGAAGAAATTATGTTTTATGAATGAACTCATGAGAAGCAACAATAGTATTGCTTCTTGTTCAATTGATATAGATAAAACTTGGCACCCACTTCTTAAAACTGGATATGAAAATGGCAAATTCAATATCGTCCCCGAAACATCCACTGAGATAAGTAGAAGTTTTTTATTCTCATTAATTATATTAATATTTCCAAATTTTTTAAAAAACAAGGTGTCACTGACAAATAGAGAATTTCTCTAGGTCTAGGTCTAGGTCTCTAAAGGTTTAATTTCAAGCACAGTGACATTTTGGGGCAGATTGAAACTAATACAAATATATTGAAATAATTTCTGATAACTTCTACTTTTTATATTAGAAACGAGAATAAAAATCCTACAAAAAGCTGAAAAATGAATACTGATATTTGAAGAAAAAATATGGGTTACTTCCGGTCAAACAGATGGTTGAAAAATATTACCGTCAGGTCCAGAGCGACCATTGAGCACGTACATGCTGTGAATTCAAAATTCTTATATCTGGGAATACAAAAACTACAGGCTGCTACTTGTCTCCTGTGTCAACCGGTATATTATTCATAAATTAAAAATATCTTTGATTTATATGTGATATCTTGGACGATCTCCTTCTCCTACTCGACCCAATAAGTAATATTATGTAACGTGCAGCGTAATTAATTTCTATTCATTATCCATTTCTGTATAGACAGAAAGGTTGGAGGACTCGTTTCCAACGGCTACCTAGTTGGGGTCAAACTTAGGTCGGATGTTGACTAGTGTATGTTGATAGATACGCCAGACCCTCTGTGAATGAACATTTCATCCGATGGGTATCTTCTACTCTACGATGAGGCTAATAATGAGCCCGGGAGAAAGGGCAATCGAAATAGTGTTTGTATCTAAGCTAGGTCCCCATCAATGTTTCCACACAATGTATTTTCGGTTCGAATTGTTGTTTTGGAGCTTGCAGAGTTCAGAAATCTGCAGGAGTTTCATTATATCTCTTAGGTAGTACACTGCCTTCACGAAGTTCCTCAACTAGATAAATTGAAGTTATTCGTGTAGTTTGTTGTCTTGGGACCCGTACTCACATTCGTTCGTCTTCAATTGTTGTGATTCACTCTGTGTGTCAGAGAGGTCTGTCACCTCAACAATTTTTTTGGTGACTCACGGAGGAAGATGTTCAATAGATATATTACCAGAAATGTTTATTTTATTCATTTGAAATTGGGATGCAAACAGGCAGGGGACCAAAACTGCATCCACTGATTAATACACCCATAATGTTCACAATCTGAAATATAATAATTCGAGAAGTATTGGAATCGAGGAGATAATATTGAAAAGCAGGAGAAATCAAATTCCCAACATTTAATTGGAATTGAATGGTATCTGAATGGTATTATCATTATTGGAATTGAAAAATCAGAAGAAAATATAGGTTCTGAAAATTTTCTTGAATTTACTCAATGATTACCAATTAATGTCTACGTTGCCTCAGTCCATGAATTGGCAAATTTAGTTCCAAATTGGTATGACGAAAATTGAAGTTCAAAACTATTTTAGTTCTGCTGGTCTAGGTGGTACGTACTTTGAGATGTGAGCTAATAACACAGAGGTATTGCAGTTTCTGAGTATTTCGTAGAAAAATAATGAATCCGACAGGATTCTAGAATTGTCTGAACTTATTAGTCTCCTCAACGAATGAGTTGTTCACTCTGAAATTGAGAAATCTCCCAAATTTATTTCGAACTATATCCAATATAACTTCATAAATATCATGAAAAGGAGACACAATTTCAGAGATCATTAAGGCTGATTTTCTTTTCGGAGTTGTAAAGCAATGATTCGCCAGAAATTATCGATTTTCAGTTCGTCTGTTTCACTTTTCGATTTCTCAGCGGGATGTTCTCTAGTTCGCAGAAGTCCAGACCTACTTGGTTACCCTCTCAAGAATCTTCTCATGTTGAGTTGAACGTTGGTAATACGAGTCTTCAATATGAGAAAACATGGTTCTGCGTGGCCTGACTGAATTTCCAACTAGTTTTGTAGCTGTAGAATTTTGATTCCTATTACCTTTCAGTTGTGAAATTCTGTGTTGACACTGAGAATATAATCGGTTCTCGTCCTGGATGTATGTCAATGATATAACAAATATTCACATATAATACAATAGCTATGCCAATGTCAAATAAGCTTGTACCAACGCATTTGCCCCAAGCTTTGCTGTGCTTTTCCGGTTGAGCCCACATTGAACTGACTACTGCCTCGAGACCACATTTTGCTTGGATGCGTTCCTGAATTGAGAACACACAACAAACAATGAGTTCGTGGAATGCGAAAGATTTTCCATGTACGAAATATCTGTCAATATTTGGAATATACCCTTACCGACATTATGTCCATTACCGTAGTCCAAAAACAAAATACCCCTTCCATCTCTAGTCAAGGAAGAAAACCTTATCATTCTGCTCTCAATACCAGTTTTCAGGTGATTCTGCTGGTTCAGTTCCGAAGTTTTTGTTAATTTGTTTCACTTGCCATGAGTCGTCGCAGAAAATATAGTTCCATTTACGTTCCTTAGTGAGATTTTGTTATATTCTTTGTGACATCAAATGAAATATCAAGAAGAAATGCAGAGATAAATGACAGAAGGTGTGTAGCAACGGCAACGACTGTAAAAGTACGAAATCTCCCGTTTTGTCTTAATTAAGTGCGAGTAAGTCACCAGTGTAGAATTCGAGAGAGCCATTGTTCGTGGGTTTGTAAAGTTCTATTCAGCCCTCTGAGCCTTTGATTAACCTGTCTCTCTAGTGGTCTGCTTTCGCGCCAGAAGTATATCCCGGCTATCAGTCGCAAAGGGAAACCTTCTTTTATTCCTCATTTTCTGATAGATTACTTTTCACTCATAGTTTAATTGAGAATTACTCATCAACGCGGGTACTGTTCCATGATTCATAGAATGGAATACCACACATATATTTTGACATGACAACTGCAATTCAACTGCAAGACTGTTAATTAATGTTCAGTATCTTACACGGAAAAAAACCTCTATAACCCGGACACACTTGAATCCGGACATCCAGTAATTCAAACACTTATTTTCAATAGTCATAATCCTTACGCATCTTTCCAATCCGGACACTCCCTGCCGCAAAAATTTCTGCGGTTTGCGTCCGGCGGGTTATTATTTTTTTCTTTGACCTTCAGGCTTCACGGTGTTTTATATTAGTCCGCGTCAAGTGCCCTAGAAGATGCTCATTGTTATTTGTATCTTAAAGAATGTCGAAAATGAAACATACAACGTTAGATTTCAATCAAAAGCTTGAAACATGTTCGGATTGGTTATCAATTCAGGGGAGAGTGTCAAATCAGTCGTTGGGTGATGAAGTAACGGATCTATCGTATCAAAAATTTCGAATATATTATATGAAAATGAATTCAGCTGTTTTCAATAATAATAATAATACATCGTCTTTATTCATACAGCAAAGGAGATACAAATCATAGATGACTTCATAAATACATGGATGAAATGGTGAAGTGTCAGCTGATGTTGTTTTGTAACTTAAGCCTTGAAACTGAAGTTCCTACCATACAGGAATCATGAAGAACCCTCTTGGTTAAGTTGTACAGCTTGCATTTTTCTTTAATTTTTTCCTGCTCCAATGACAGCTCAGACAATACGATTTGACACCGCTGAAAAATGTGTATCGTTGAAATACGATACCAGAATTTCAGGCGGAAATATCCATCCAAAAAAATGGCGGATGATATCAGAAATCTCATAGCAGGATCTCTTCGTCAAGATGGCTTGATTACCATGCTCTCATGGAATCTCCAACTCTATCTTGATATCTAGAGGAGTTTTCCATCAGGCAAAATTGCGGAGCCATTTTGAATGGAATTTGAGGAAAGTTTCTGATACTCTATTTCTCACCTATCTCAATTATCTATTAGGTCTCAGCGAAATTGAGGAATTACCCATTCCGACCGAAATTCTGTTATCATGAAAGACGTCTTGGAAGAACATCTTTGGAAATGGCGTCTGCGGACGTCTCAGTCTGGCAATCTCCTTCATATAGTTTCTCATCCTTCTAGAAAGTTCCAGAACAATCCATCCTATTCTTGTTGCCTCTTATTTGTATGATTTCTTCAGTCAGTCACTTGTAATGATATAACTGACTATAGTGATATAATGACATCGACTGATGTGCTTATATTATTCCTACCTTCGATCATTGAACAGACTAGATAAGTAATCCACAGCCCTGGCAATACAGTTTGTTTGGAAGCAACATCTATAGTATCTATCTTTTTCTAAACAAGGATAGCAGGAACTGATTCTCCCAGCACCAATGCCGTATTGTCAGAGGGGGTCGAATTTATTATTAATTCATGATGAAACCAAATTGAAAATCCGTAACGATTTCAGTAGTACTTTTCAGCATTTCTTGATGGGAAAATGAATATCTTTATACTTCCTTCACATTGTTACGAAAAATTCGAATACATACAATCCTATGGTGATTTTTGTAACTTGCTTGTAATCAATAAACTTATTATGACCACGTCACAAGAAAAGTTCAATTCTCAACGCCATATGAAACAATATACTCACTATTCAATATACAGTTGTCTACTCATACTTTATCATAAATAACGTTCAATTTCAATAATGAACATTTATATCTTTGGCGATCGGTGACAATGCATGTAAGCATATTTACGATTTCAAAGTTCAGTACCTACTAGTGGAAATAATTTTCAGAAAAGTGAAAAACTCGTTTTCAAGGCTAATAGATATGATTGCATATTTGAATGTTATTTTCAAATCTGAAGATGAAACTTTTTTATATCATTTCTCGATATCGTCAAAAATGAAGGAGGTTTCATCTTGAGCAGAATAATATATTTTGACGTAAAAAAATAATGTCTGATTATTTCATTTCATGTAGATAGATGGAACTCGATAATGAATATGTGTTGACAAGTATCATGATGAAATGTTATATCAACAATAAAATCATGAATCATGTGAAGATGTAACAAGCAGCAGTGTTTCTTATTCAAAATAGGACTGAAATGAAAAACAACAATGGATAATCACACAAATAATTCATTGATTTTTGAATAGGATGGTTCTTGTTAACATACTTCTTACTCTAACTTTCGTTGAATCTTTCAATTCATTTGCTTCATGATGGAGTCTTACAGTGAAATATTTCTCCAAATTAGTTTGACTAGTTCCAAAAACAGTCAACGGTAAATTTCTCATTGGTGTGTGTACAAGAAGTAAAGCAATATCCTTATATTTTTTTATCAAAAATATTAATTGAGTTCATCCTTATTCCCAGTGATTTTTCAGCAGCTCCGCATATTTTGACTACAAATAAGAAAGCATTTATCAGTGCTACATATTTTACCACAAGACACTGTAGCAGCTGACCTATGGGTATAATCAATATCATATAATAATATATCAATAATATATCATAATAATATAATCAATTCAATTTAAATTCATTTTCATCCATTCCGTTTGGGGAATTGCTTCAAAATCTCGAATGATACGACAATGGTAACTCACCTGAAATGACGTGTTCTGATCGCCGGTTTAAATTGTCTTTAACACACCTTACAACGTCTCACCATTATATCAAATCACCAAAACAGGAAATAAACTGAGTTTCTGAGGAATTCTGAGTACACAAAACTGAACACAGGTTGAATAATATCGATAAATCCTTCGATCATAGAACAGACTAGATAAGTAATCCACACCCCTGGCAATACAGTTTGTTTGGAAGTAACATCTATAGTATATATCTTTGTCTAAACAAGGATAGCAGAACCTGATTCTCCCAGCACCAGTGCCGTGTTGTCAGAGGGGGTCGAATTTATTATTAATTCATGATGAAACCGAATTGAAAATCCGTAACGGTTTCAGTAGTACTTTTCAGCATTTCTTGGTGGGAAAATGAACATCTTTATACTTCCTTCACATTGTTACGGAAAATTCGAATACATACAATCCTATGGTGATTTTTGTAACTTGCTTGTAATCAATAAACTTATTATGACCACGTCACAAGAAAAGTTCAATTCTCAACGCCATATGAAACAATATACTTACTATTCAGTATACAGTTGTCTACTTATACGTTATCATAAATAACGTTCAATTTCAATAATGAACATTTATATCTTTGGCGATCAGTGACAGTGCATGTAAGTATATTTACGATTTCAAAGTTCAGTACCTACTAGTGGAAATAATTCATAAAAAACTGAAAAACTCATTTTCAAGGCAAATAGATATGATTGCATATTTGAATGTAATTTTCAAGTGTGAAGATGAAACTTGTTTATATCATTTCACAATATCGTCAAGAATGAAGGAGGTTTCATCTTGAGCAGAATAATATATTCTGACGTGAAAAATTAATGTCTGATTATTTCATTTCATGTAGATAGATGGAACTCGATAATGAATATGTGTTGACAAGTATTATGACGAAATGTTAAATCAACAATAAAATCATGAAACATGTGAAGATGTAGCAAATAGCAGTGTTTCTTATTTAAAACAGGACTGAAATGAAAAACAACCATGGATAATCACACAAATAATTTATTGATTTTTGAATAGGATTGTTTTTGTTAACATACTTCTTACTCTAACTTCCGTTGAATCTTTCAATTTATTTGCCTCATGATGAAGTCTTACAGTGAAATATTTCTCCAAATTAGTTTGACTAGTTCCAAAAACAGTCAACGGTAAATTTCTGATTGTTGTGTGTAGAAGAAGTATAGAAATATCCTTATATTTTTTATCAAAATTATTAATTGAGTTCATCATTATTCTCAGTGATTTTTCAGCAGCTTCGCATATTTTGACTACAAATAAGGAAGCATTTATCAGTGCTACAAATTTTACTACAAGACACTGTCGCAGCTGACCTATGGGTATAATCAATATAATCTAATCATTTCTATTCAAATTCATTTTTATCCATTCCACTTGGGAAAATGCTCCAAAATCTCGAATGATACGACAATGGTAACTCACCTATGGAATGACGTGTTTTGATCGCCGGTTCAAATGGTCTTCAACACACCTCACAACGTCTCACCATTATATCAAATCACCAAAACAGGAAATAAACTGAGTTTCTGATGAATTCTGACTACACAAAACTGAACACAAGTTGAATAATATCGATAAATCAAAACGTAAATAATGACAGATACCAAACAAAACAATAATCGCCGTCGACTGTCAATATCAAATTGCGGTGTTGCAACGTTGAGCAAAAAGTATTCACGATACCCATGCTGGTCCTCGAGCCCCCAAGAAAGTAAAATTGCTAAGTCTCAGAATAATGTAGCAATCTTCTTTTAATCAGAACTGATTCATAATCGTCATGACCCAAATTTATTATCATATTTGTGCATTGAACTACATGAATTCATAGAGGACTTTAAATATTATGGACTATTTATCACTTTTTGATGATTGGATATGACAACACTGGCGACGATTGGGTACTAATATTATGATAATTCTGGGAATTCATGTTAGCATCAGAATATTTGTTTTGTGATCCTTCTAGTGGGTTTGTTGTTCGGAGATTCCTACGGACTACAGAAATCATCGTGTTTTTCAAAATAGGCTACTACACTCAGAATTAACGTTCAAGATGGGTCATCGAATGAAATGAAATTGCCGATGATGAAAAACTATCAGTGATTTAGTAGTTTGACATTATCAAGTCACAGTCAATGATGGAGGTGAATGAATCAAGTTCCGACGTTCAGTTTCGCTTTCCAACCAGTGCACGATAAATAAAAAGGGATAGATCTTGACTTGGTGTATTTCCACGAATTCACTAGAGGCAGTCAATATAGATCGCATTGTCGAAACTTTCGGAAACACTTTTGAGTCATAAATGCATCGAGCAGTAACGGGAGCCACCCAGTAACATTTCCGGCATGGCACCACAATCAAATAGCTGGATCGCTCCTCTAACACAATAATTATGTTCGAAGTTATTCCTGGTAACAAAACGGGACTGCGAAGGTATTTGATAGAAGTAAACACAGAGGAGCAACACATCCCACAGCCAGAATGTTTTTGGTGGAGCGCATTCCGGTCACGTGGCATCCGTTCGGAACAGTGTCTTGCTCGACTTTATTCCAGTGAGCAGAGCACGAATGTGAACATTGAAAATATCTCAGAAGTTTCACCAAAGGCGGCTCGTGATTGCTTTTATCACAAAAAGAAAAGTTGTTGAGGCAAACGAGTTTGTCTTCTGATATGGTTTTCTTCTAAGGTGAGTCTTTCGCCTTGGAGCAAATATATTCATATATATCCATATGGATGGTGCTTGGCAGAGCGAAGTTTGACTTATATCGAGCCTGACGGTGTAGAAGTGACAAAACCTGAAGCCCGTCTAACTCGAATAGCTTGTGGTTGTATAGTCGACGAGATTATCGATGGCACCTTCCATGTGAATATCATATGAAACTCTTAATAATAATAATAATAATAATAATAAACGTCTTTATTACTTTCATCGCCGATTTCAGTTACAGAAAAAAGAAAACTTACAGGAAAATATAAATCACAATGAAAGCAAAGGGCGAAGTTCAATTTACAAGGTGATTTAAAACCCTCTTGTAACTTGTTCTTCCACTTAACCCTTACAACATATCGCTAAATACATATGACTGACATAATATACATATATGAATGACATAGTATTCAATGAATTAACGGGAATTGAGTGATGCCTACTGAGTGCTAGGATTTTTTTAACAACAAATATCTCTTATACTTTCCCTTAAATTGTTTGAAGCTGCAAGTTTTGAGTGCCTCAGGTATTTCATCGTATATGGAACATATTTGATAGGTATAACTTCGTCTGAAGGTTTCAAGTTTGAAAGGTGGGGGGGAGAGAGTTCCTTTGTGTCGCACATTCACATTATGTACATCGGTTCTGTAAGTGATTTTTTTGTAGAGGTATGACGGCTTTTTTACTACAATGATTTTTTGGAATAAGACAGCTGCATGTAGATTTCTTCTGTTCCTCATATTCAACCAATCATTATCTTTAAGTTCACTTCTCTCAAGTTAACTTCACGATGTTCTGGAGAGATCAATGGATTCATGAGTCTAGTGGCACCGACTAAGCGTATAGCTGTCCTGAATTGGACCTAATAACTCCAGCCTATTTTTGGAAGCTGCATTGGAAACAAGTGAACGGTTCTCCAGGACATGTCCAATTCACTCTCTGTGGAACGAGGATCTGCTGGTGCATGAAGTACCTCTTTGTGAAGTGGTTCTGGCAAAGGACCTCATATGGTTGTCTCATGAGAGAGCGCCATTGGTTCTGATACTAAGCAAGGTTATCGAAAATTCCATAAGAATAGTGAGGTACCTGACGTTATTATATTGGGCATCGTGTGATCCTCCTTCCTGGTGGATATACAATCTTGACTCATTGTTGCATTGAAATCTACTGAATTCTCAGGTCCCTCATCTTGTGGATTCACATTTATAGTATCGACCTATTTTAATCTCGCACATCTGGCCCAATGATGATAGGATATATTGACATATCATCCATTGCCATATATTATGAAACCCCTGCTTCCATCATCGATGACCCGACATCGAATACACTACTTTCTACTACTACTATAATAGTCTCATAATACAATACTCTCGCACCTGTCGACGTTATTCCAGGTTGATTCTGGTGCGAATATTTTTCAGTACATATATTTCAGAATTGTTCATTCTTCCTTGAGTCCATCATTGTGCATTCACTATTTTTGTGAAGTTTTTCGATTTCTCAGTTATTTTGCGAGTGCTGCTCGAAAAACTTGATATCATATAGTGAAGCTGTTCCCAATTCCCAGCAATATTTGAGTGAATGTTTAACTTCGAAGTGCCAGTGTGTTTGGATGAATTGAAGGGTACGTCTCTGAATTGGCAACCGTGAATTTGTAGGCCATAGTGGACGAAGGAGTGCAATTTGGATAAGGTGGGACCGGGACGACAGTGAGAAATCGCTGCCTGTGCGGTAGCATCATCCGACAGATGCTGACAGGTTTTCGCTGTAAACATCAAGAGAGGATCTTTTAGCTTTAAGTCAGCTCTCAGGATCCTGCACCACTCTCCGATGCCCTTAGAATGTAATACCTTGATGCCTTCTGCCCTCTCTGCGATGGCGAATCTCTGTTGTGAGGATATAATGTACGGAGGTCGCCGATCTGAATGGCTCAAAATGAATTATTCTAGACCCATGCGGATCGTAAATGAGGAGGATGGTGTGGAATGGGAAAAAATGTAGATGGGAGGGCTCGGTCATTAAATTCTTCATACAATATTCGATGAACACGATCAGCTCAGCAGAAAAATTTCTCGAGTTTTGGTCATGCGAGTGGGCTGTTGCTGGTAGTAAAGGGATGTTTGTGTGTTTTTGTATTGTATTTCAAGAGTACTTTTCTCCCATGTATATTTTGGCAACCCAGTGCATCTCAAATTATTCCTGAACACTTCATTATTGAATTAACATGTATTTGGTTTGTTTGATTATTTCAAACTGAGCCCTAAGTAATCCCAGCTATCGATGTCAATATTTCTTTTGAGTTCATCCCTATGTAGGTGGGTAAATAGTTTCGAGTCCGGATCATATCGGTACGATGTCTTATTCGCATTGCATGTTCAGCGATTGGGAGTCAGTTTATACTTGAAAATTTATCGGCGTTTGCAGACTAGTTTGTTCTGTAAGGGTGAACATGGACGAAGGAGGGATACGCCACAGAGAGGCGGGAACGATTGATTGCGTCGATCATTCTTCAATCCATACATACAGTCTCTAGAAAATGCAAGGTGAGAATGAAAGAACGACTCAGGTATCTTGTGACCCCCTTATTCCTAGATCGTCTTTATTTCTAGTATGGAACCCCTTGTATATCCAGTATCTTCGAGGTTATTTCATATCAAAATTCAGTAGGGACATATTCGTTGCGACAAATATATAACATTTGTTTCATATAGTACAACAATGGTTCCAGAAATATCGGAATATAATTTTCGGCACTTTCCACATTTTCCTGCATGAGTATATCAGAGACTACGCAAATTGGACAACGCCGTGAAGGCATTTTGAATGAGCTTCACAAAAGGCAACGTCTTCATCATAACCGACCTTGTTACTTGAGCCGTTTTCAAGTAAGTACCTAAAGAAGCAACCCTCTATCAATACAAGTTAAGTTTCTCAAACAAACCCTATACTCTTATACTGTATGTGAGTCAAAAAAGGAGGTGGTAGATTTATTTATACTAACAATTTCAAACTGAACATAGTGTTGAATGTTGATATCTATTTCGTTTCCAAACGGTACCTGCCTACATAATTCAGTCGGAGTGAACAAAAAAGAAGGGACAGGAATAAATTATGCCGTATTTGCAGAATTCTGTGAAATACGTCCTGAAATACGCTTCGGTGAGAAGTGCTTTGTTGTATGCGGGTATCATAAATTTCTTGTTATAGAAAAACCATAGAAGAGGTAATTAACTCCCCAATCCATGAATCCGCTCTGAGACATACTCCTCATGAATGATAATGGGGCATCGTTCGAAATCAGCTATTTTCTTCGGAATATCTGATATTTTCATTCGTTCTAGATTCGTTCGTTCCATTCGTTCACAAGATACAAGTCGGTCACTTGTAGGTGACTATTCCAGAAACGAATTGACTCATTTTTCGTAAATGTGATGGAATGTCTCGGAGCCATTCAATTCCTGGACGTTCGGTATAGACTGTCGAAGGCACCGACCAAAAAAAAAAACGGTTTATGAAGGCTTCACAGCCCAAAGTTCATAATGATTTCTGAGACGAGGTATTAGAGAGAAAGAGAGGGCGAAAGGTGTCGCTCGAAATGCACCGAAGAAGATACAGAAGCTGGGAAATCCTTCTCTAGTCGTATTTGCCCGCTACGCCGACTTTTCAATCAAGTTCTGTTGGAGCCGACCAGGGGTGTAGCAAATCTGCCATTTCTGAGCAACACTTCTCCTCCGGAATGGGAAGGGATCGCTTGCATCCGTATTGAAATCTAAACAGTAGAATGCTCTCGAAGTGAAGGCCGTCAGGCAAAAATCTGGCAGCCACACAAAGGACAAAAGGGGATGCCCCTTGTAGTGTTGCGAGATCATGGCTTTGTAGAGGCGAGATCCCCCTGTCGCACCTTGAAATGGTTAGATCACTTCATTGAACATACGCGATGGAAGGGTGCATTCAACAAAAGATGCCTGACAGTTGTGATAATCAGCGAGACAACTCAATCGAATATGAATCATTCATCAGTACCTCTAATCAACGAAAGTACGGCATTTTTCGAATCGAATCAAATCAAATTCATTCAGCAACAACAGTATTGAAAAAAATACAAGGCAATATATCAAAGGAGACAGATATTGATATTAAGTACTTTGGAATTTCGGTTAATATAATGGTGATCACAATTTTGTCTATCTAGCATCAATCTTGCTTTTGTGCTTTTTCTACTCCACTCTTTGCATGACATGGAAATGGCCTCATAACAATGGAACATTCGATACAAAAACTGACGAACGAGAAGGTATGTTTGGGTCAACATCTGGAAGTAAATCCATACAAATCTATAATCATTTCCTCAACAGATGATTTGCTGTTTACATTCAGAATGATCACTCAATGAATCATCTTCATTTCCTTAGATTGGTACAGATAAATGCGTCAAATTATTGACAAAGGTACAACCAAAATATATTCTCAAACATATATGAACAATACAAATGAAAATTATCACAGATATCATCTTGGATCATTGTTAAGCAGCATTATTGCTTCTTGTTCAGTTGATATAGATAGAACTTGGCATTCACTTGAACATCTGAATATGAATAATAAATTCAAGGTGAATCAAAACATAAACACCTGCTACCCAAATTCATTCATGTCTGACAAATGGTCACTCTTCAGTTTCGAAACACGAAGCAGCAGAACTATTTTGAAGAAATACATTTTCCACTGTGTTGATAACGGGATCGGATTCGTTTCCGAAACGTCCACCACTGAGAATTTTGATATTTGTTGAATATATTTGTCTTCCAAGTTCATTTGAGAAGTAAGGTGTCACTGACAAATAAAGAATTTCTCTTTCAGGCATCTGAAGGTGAAATTTAAAGCACAGTGTTATTTTGAGGTGAATCATAAATCTGTCCTTATACTGCCAATATATTGGAATAATTATAAGAATTTCTATTTTATTCTTCAGAAACGAGCAGAAAAAATCCCAAAAAAATCTTTAATGAAATTAATATCGACCTCCTCGGTTAACCCACAGACAGTAGTTGGGATTGTTCTATGATTTAGAAGATATGATGTTTTTTTTTTATCTGTGGACAACACGAAAGGGAAACCTATGATGTTCGAGGAACATCGTGTTAGCCAGCGGTGGAATTTTGGGAGAGAAGGAAGGTGTTGGAATTTTTCTTGAATGTTTGGAGGTTGTAAGCATCAGAAAAGACTTCACTAGGCAAAGAATTCCACAACTTTGCCGTTCTATTGATGAATGATGCATGGTATAGCGATGTTCGACATCCAAACATCAGATGAATTATTGTGCTAACGTCTGACTATGTGCTGGCAATCATCGAATCTATGCATGAAATCTGACTTTTACTACAATTTTGTTGAGTGATCATACTAAATTAGGCCTATCCAGTAGAGTATAGGTGTGAAAATCATTTTATTCAGCAGAAAAAAAATGACACTGTTATTGCATTTCATGGAGTACGAAGAGCTAAGCGAGGAATGTTCCAAGAGAACAAGAGCTAGAGTATGTCTTATGAAACTTGTATCATATACTTCTATGTTATTCTGCATCACTTTTTCCTGAAGATGACGAATCAGTGCTGGATGTAACAACAAGGAATATTGATAGAGCAAGGCAAAACTGATGAAATAATCGAAAAAATCCAAAATGGCTGCTAAGGTCAATATCACAAATCATCGATTGCCTTCAGTAGATCATCCCAAATAGTTATGAAATATGATCACTAATTGTGCATATGGACTTGATTTCCGTTATTTCCATATATGGTGTTGAAATACCTGGAATCAAATTTCAAATAGAACCGAAATCATGTAAGTCGTCCGCCATTTTGGAGCCGCCTTGTCGAATTTCGACAAAAAATTAATATTCTCCTCTTCCAAGAACACGCCTAGTTACCACTTTCGAATAGAATCGTGTCATAATCACAAAACTCGTCCGCCATATTGGAGCCGCCGTTTTGTTATTTTCTCTAACGGAAGTTTCGTGATGCATTGTCAGCAGAATATTGTACATCTACCGAATTTGAAATCAATCGGACGATTAGAAGTGGGTCAAATTCAACTACAGAATTTAGTTGCAAAATTCAATTGGACACCGGGGCAGGTGACACTAAATAAAAGCTTGTACATATGAATATATGATGGATGTTCCTCCTGCACCCATTATGGGGTGTGAAGATTGTGCTCTGCGGTCAATCCAGCTGAAAATTTGGCCATCATCCAGTATTTTGTCGAGTAACAACATAATTTCCGACCCACAGATTCGAAGGCGGATATATTTGGGCGTAATCATGATTGGCTGTAATGGTCAGTGTATAACGTTAATTTGACAATGACTTGTTGGAGTTGGCACTTTCCTACGTTTCTTAATTGAAACGCTATTAGCCAGGGGACGGTGTCACTCGTCATATGCGATATTCTGCGAGCAAGAGAAGAGGGTACCTACTTGCCACGTCGACGTTTTCTGAACTTCCTCGTGAACATCACAGATTTTATCGAGTTACATCAAGTGTTCACTAACTACTCGCAATTTCTATGAACCTCTGATGCAATATTGACCAAGTAGAATAATGATTATGATGCCTTTGAAAACTCAATTTCAGTTCGAATGTACTTCACCCATGATAGAAGAGCTCCTTGGAGTGTAATGGTTAATCAATTTACCTACACAAAGTGGTTAGAGTCCATATTTAGTTCAATAATTCTCTAGTTGGCAGATGAAAGGAAGCACCATGTTTTCATAAATTCATTAACATAATATATATGCTATATCATGGACTTTCTCTTTCACGTCACTTACTTGTGGTCAATGGAACTATTCGAAGACATGAAAATTCAATATGTCGACTATTGGGACCTTTTATCAGTATGAAATACATACTTGAATGAAATGATTAAATACAGATCCAAACGAAATTACAAAATATTACTCATCGTGGGCATGATATTGAACAAGTGAGATTGTGTATTAATCAACAAGAAATAGTATGATGTAGGAAAGTTTAAAGGTTTGAAGGTGTGTACACCTATCGATCAAGGTCATTCTACATTGTCAAGGCTCGAAACCTACCGCTCTATCAAGCAGCATCCATTAGAAGAATGGTAAAAATGTGGAATTGTTTGCCAAGTGAAGTCTTTCCTGATGCTCACGACCTCAGGCTCAAGATTATCGCTATTATCGATATCATCGTTATCATCGATATGATCGGTATCAGTGATATAATCTCAATTGTCATCGCTTTTCCCCACACGCATTATGAGAAAAAATCAAATAACGAGTGAACGGTATCGGTATTGTCACGAATCTCAGTATTTCGTGACAGTATGTTCGATTAGAAAAGATACTGATATAGAGAAGAGCCCCTGCCTAAGATCCGGACTACGGACAACCCGGAACGAGAGAGTTCCTATCGTAGCAGATCCCGGCCGACATTAGCTCTGGCACCGTATGAGGCGGGAATACGAAGCCTGACCGGGATCAAGTGAGTGACGGCGCGGAGGATGCAATAAAACCTAAAATCGCCAGATAAATTCGAGAGGATTTTATTGCGCATCCTTCGGATACATCCCATGCTGGTCTATACTTCATTGCCACTAATGCATATCGAAGTTCATATTGCCAATGATACTACTGACTGAATCTTCGAAAACCTTTCGAGAAATTTTTGCATACTGCTCCCTTATAATGATAAAATCACCAGGAAAATTTGTGGGGATTCCATTGCGGATCTTTCGGATACATCTCATGCTTCATACCGCTCTATACTTCATTGCTACAGATGTATATCACAGATCATTTTGGGCATGATACCACTGACTGAATCTTTTGCATACCTACTCTTTTTTACACTGATATAGCCAGATTAGTGATGACTTTGAGAAGATTCGAATGACCTCGACCTCGATAAATTGGCCACAATACGGATTGACCTTTTTGAATGACGAATATATATTGACTGTGTCAACCACCAATTTATACCATCACACATCATTGGATGAAAATAACCAGATTAGGCTGCCTAGAGAGTTTAGTGATCCACGAAATTTCTGAGTCCTTTTAAAGCATAACTAGCCCTGCTGGATCCTCCACAGAGCAGTGCTACATCATGTACCCATCCCATATGCTGATCATTGGAAACGCCAGAATTGAAACATTGGTTGAAACATGTAGAGGGGGCTACGATAAAGCAGTATTCTTCAAGGTCATGTCTTCTGGACAAATCGATGCTGTGTCTGAGAAGGATGCGACATGTTTCAGTGATATTTGAAAATTGATATTCGTCATATATGAAACTAATCAGAGACTTGACTATACTTAGATATACTAATTGATGGAGGTTTTTATACATCCGATGAAAATCACACGACATTATGCCTGCGAAAACTGTGATATACCTATATATTCATAATGCATGTATTTATAGATTCATTTCATCCCATTTTATTCTTAAATGTATTATCATCGTTATATTGTGTATTGACATGAATGATATCTGAGCAACTGGGAGGTTCTCAATATCATTACCAAATTCGACTATCGATGGACCATATCTATCATCTGGAAAAACACCCATCAGTCCATTTATTGCCAGCCAAATAGTGGATATATACCAGAATTTATATTGGTTGAGAGGGCGGGTGTTGTTTCCCAAGTAATGAGTTCTCCTCTCCGTACTTAATAGACAACTTCGAAGCTGAAACAGTGATTGATGAAGTCTGTAAATGTGGACTTGGAATTGCTCGTTGAATAATAGTGGAGAGGCAACACAGCTCTTCCGGAATATAGCCCCATCGTCGAGTTAAAGTTGAATACTGTGGGGATGCGATGAGATTTCAGTGTGTAGCCCCACTTTTAGCTCATGCCACGTTGGCTTCTCCTCGCCGACTTGTTGTTGATTGAGTTCATTAATCAAAATTTATGTATGGATTGTCTCAGATAGACACGGACAATTTCCTTTCCGTCAATCATGAGACTACTTCTGATCTTGCGGATATAATCTATATGCGTACGGGTATGATGATGTTCATCGGAAAATGTAAATGTACTGGACACATCGGTAGCGATAGGCTAGAGGTGGAATCGAGTATCGCCCGAACGCTCATTAACGAACTCATCTTGTCGAAGCCTTTGTGGTCTGAATATGTAGGCGAGGTTGATATTTCCGAGTTTCGGAACACAGAAGATGAATAGTTAACGCTACCTCGGAACTCATTGAGATAAACTACCATTTTATCGATTGCTTCGAAAAAAAAAATGCCATATTACAAAACAGTGTGGCCCTGAAACCTACCACATGTTCCGCACACATAAACAATTCGGACTTCAGTACAAAAATGCTCAGTTTGCGCTAGTTGTAATTGCGTTATAACTTCCAAATGACTAATGAGATTCTACTCAAATTTGGTAGTGTATCATTCACTACCTCCCTTTGAGATTCATCAGCAAGACGTTTCATCACTGATACTGATATAGATACCAATATACTGAACATCTTTATAGTATTATTCACCTTTATAGCAGAAAACTGTATCATACCACTTTGGATTGATTATGTACATTTGCTTACATAAGGTATTCTATAATTCTATTCTATTCTATGAATAAGAAGTTTACTTACTATCATGAAGGTTTCTGTCGAGGGATGTTTTCCGAACGATTTGTAGCAATTACGATGAAGTAGATTTGATGGATGACCTAAAATGACATCTATGTAGTTCCTGAAGATCTCACGAAATGTTTGGTAATGATTGTTGGCTTATATTTCTGAATACCAGGCACAGTGTGGATTCAAAAACTGACTCAATTTCTATGCTCGACACCTTCCGGTGTTGTGTTGAATCCGCAAGTAGTTAAATTAACACCTCACACGTCCTGTTGGTGATATCTTGAAGCGTTCTTGCTTGCTCCCGTTGTTTCTACGTCAAATCAGTTTTATATCCAATGCGACTAACGTTGCCTTTGTGTTCACGTCGATACAATTTTTTATTTATTCCATGTTTCTCGCCCTCCATCTGCCCTGAGTTGGGCAACAATGAAGTGAAAAGGTCTAGCGAAATATCAATATGTAGTGGACGCTAATAGATAGAAATACATCTTTTATAAGCAGCTTCTTTTGAAGGGTAAAAGTTCCGTTGATTCGCTTGTTTTCGAAAGAAGTTATAATCAATAGGTAGTTATCTGAAATGTTTTATCATTCTGCTCTCATAATGGAGTTCTCGATTGTTATCAGGGAAAAGATGATGGAGATCGGAATTCAATACAAATATGACTGCGGTATTGATGTGACATAAAAAATGTTGTGTGTTATTGATATAGACACCACGTGGTGTTGAAAATTTCTTTCATCAGATTTTATACTGCAAAATTGATGAAAATTTTGGATTGTTATTTGAGTGAGCAATCATCGTTCTATGTTATCTGCGAAGATGATGCGTTTGGAGTGATCTACATGAAACAGGAAGGGACAATATGAAGAGATCAATCGAAAACACGAAAGGAAATCCTTCGATGTTCGAGGAACATCGTGTTAGTCAGAGGTGAAATGTTGGGAGGAGGAAGGTATTTAAATTATTCTCGGGAGGTTGGAGGTCGTTGGGTCAGGAAAGACTTCAATAGACAAAGAATTCCATAACTTCGCCGTTCTATCGATGATTGCTACTTGATATCTCGACGAGTATGGATAACCAGCCTGACTTCGTCTAGTTTTTCTACCTCGAATCGCTCGTGGGGACAAAATTTCCGTCGAGTACCGACTGTGGTGGTATCTATACAAGAGAGAAAGAGAGAGATCGCCCATCTTTCTGCGATATTCTAGAGAGGTCAATGAATGCGTGAGTATAGTATCATTAACCGGGTGTATAGCTCTCTTTGAAACTGAAATATGTGGAATACAGCATCTCTTGTACGTAGGATTGATTTCTTATCAAAATGATCAATTATAGGGTCTGGTATAGGATATATGAAACAATCGATGGTACATTTCCTGTGATATGTATATATTATAATATTATGTTTCAAGACTCAGCATCGAGTTCGAATAACACTGTATAAGAGCTCCTAGTCCCCTTTCATTCATTTTCATTCATGGGATTCTGCACAGTTGATTGAAACTACGATCTTTCTTTGAACTTTTCCAGTTTACATGATATCAACCAGCGATAATTTTGTTTTCGAATCCGGAGGAATAGGTTTATCTATTTTTTCTTCTTCTTGAGGAGTTCGTTGGAGTATACCTCGAATGAGTAATTTCTTTCACCTATCGATTTATTAGAACTCCAGCAATTTCACTTTCGAAACAATGAATAAATCCGGTGTGCCCGAGAGGAAAACTGGAAATAGCGTATGAAGAAGGAGTGATAATTCTATTTCAGCTTGTCGCTTGGTGTTGATGGTTAACGGATATGAAACTAGCCGCAGGCGGTTCAACTTTAATGGACTTTACGTGGCCTCTTCTTTCATGGCGAGGCAGGGAACATTTTTTTTTACAATTGTGTAGCGAAACGAAAGATATAAAAGCAGTTCTCCACGGATAATTGAACTCTGGAATGCTGAATATGTATACGATTCGAAGGATCATGAGCTTGAATTCGACGAAATCTTTGGTTCGAATTATATTTCTCAAGAGTGAAGATTACCGATGTATTCTGTAATCTTTGGTGGAAGATACTTTCACACTGTTTTCATTCCTTCCACCACGCTGTGAAGCATGTTTGTAATAATACGAATGCTTATAAATTTTATAACACAGTCAGGATCCCTCATTGAAGGAAATTCATCACATTCTTCTACAGTCCTTATACTAAGCAGAATGTGTAAAAAATTAGGGCGGGACAACTCGAGTGATTATTTCGACTATAATGAAATAATATGAAACGAAGCTGACTAACTGTGTGTTATCCTGTCAATGATCTGATCGTGGACTTGCGAATTTCACTCTCGTAGCTTGAGACTGCATTAGGACTGACTCTTGAAGTACCCTCTATATGACGGACGTTGTTGACAGTTACATGTATTTATGAAATGCTGCAACTTGAATGTGACTCAGGTCATCCTAGACCCATAAATGTAACTGGTGTGAAATGAGATTCCGTCTTATGATTTTTTGGAGGTGTCATCAATATGGACGTTATTTACCAAACAGTAGCACATTCCGACTGGTATGAAGGGGAATAGCGATGAACTTTATTGACATACACTCTTTGCCCTTCTTCAACATTTCGAGCCCTTCAGCCATCCATCTCATCGAGAAATGTGAGCGTACTTTCCAGCAGACAAGAGTTCCTGTTTAGTTTACACGACTGCTTCTGGGCTGCATGCGTTGCTTTGTCCCCGTTTACATCTCCTAATATTTGACTTGATACCGCAAAACCACAGCCAAGCCGCAAACAGTATTTGATGCCAAGTTCAAGCAGAATATTGAAACCCTCAAGGTGGGTGCAGGGTTTGTATGTAACTATTGTCTGAGCCAGCACCAGAATCTTGATCATCATGTTTTCTCCAATCGTTGGAATCATGGAATCAGTTGTTCTGATTTTTTTTTTCGTGTAAGCCAGCGGTGGAATTTTGGGAGAGTAGGAAGGTGTTGGAATTTTTCTTGAAAGTTTGGAGGTTGTAAGCATCAGGAAAGACTTCCCAGGCAAAGAATTCCATAACTTTGCCGTTCTATTCTATAATTCTATATTCTATAATTCTATAATTCTATATCGTTCTATATCTATATCGTTCCATAATTTTCTGGGCCCAACTGTTTTTAATTCCCTACCGGAAAGCATGCATTCTCTGAACTCACTTTCACAATTGAAAAAAGCGCTCGAGAGATCAATAACTAGTCAACCTCGTGAAAAAATTAGTCAAATATTTGATAACGGTGTTTGAATGCTATTGCAATTTTTTTTTTTTTTTTTTTTTTTTTATCTGTGGACAACACGAAAGGAAAACCTATGATGTTCGAGGAACATCGTGTTAGCCAGCGGTGGAATTTTGGGAAAGAAGGAAGGTGTTGGAATTTTTCTTGAATGTTTGGAGGTTGTAAGCATCAGGAAAGACTTCACTAGGCAAAGAATTCCACAACTTTGCCGTTCTATTGATGAATGATGCTTGGTATAGCGATGTTCGACAGGTCTCGAGCCTGACAGTGTAGGGGTGACCAGCTTGAGCTCGTCTGGTTTGTCTACTAGGAATCGCGCGTGGTGGCATAATAGATGATATTTCCGTTGAGCACCGACCGTGAAAGTACCTATAAAAAAGGCAGAGATCGCCGACCTTTCTACGATGATCTAGAGAGGTCAATGATTTGGTGAGTGTTGTGTCATCGACTAGGCGAATAGCTCTCTTCTGAATTGAATCTAAGAGCTTAAGCGTATGTTTGGGGGCTGAGCTCCAAACATGTGAGCAGTACTCCAGGACAGGTCGAATTTGTGCTTTGTAGATCATAAGCAGTTGCTGGGATGTGAAGTATCTCTTCGCACGGAAAAGAAAACCGAGTTTTTGTGAAGCAGTCTTCGCAATGGACCTCACATGATCGTCCCATGAGAGAGCACTGTTGGTGGTGACACCCAGCAAGGATATTGACGACCTCATAGGAACAGTGGTACCCGACATCATCAAATTGGGCATTGTGTGATCAGCCTTCTTGGTGAACATACAAGCTTGAGTTTTAGTTGCATTGAACTGTACTAGATTCTCAGATCCCCATTTCAGAATTCTTGTCAGATCCTCATTTAAAGCATCAACCTGTCTTCGCCTTGCACCTCTGGCCTCATTGGATGATATAGGGGCTCTAGAGGAAAAGGCGGAATGAAGTGTACTATCATCCGCAAAGCTATGAACTGGGCTAGAGGTCACATTCAACAAATCATTGATGTGGAGCAAAAACAAAGTTGGTGCCAAGACAGAGCCTTGTGGAACACCAGCATTGATCGTCATTGTATCAGACGAGACCCCGTCTACCACCACGTAGAGTGATCTATCTGCAAGAAAACTCGATAGTAAAAGACATAGTTGGGGCGGCAAACCATATGACGGAAGTTTCGCTAGGAGGCCTTGGTGCCAAACTCGGTCAAATGCTTTGGAGATATCCAAGGCTACAGCCAGAGACTCCCCATGTTTCTCTATTGACACCTGCCACTTATGTGTCACATAGGCAAGCAGATCTCCAGTTGACCTCTGGTGACGAAAGCCATATTGCCGGTCGTTCACGATTCTTGAGCTCTCTAGATATCGGATGAGCTGGATGTTGATTGCTTTTTCCATTACTTTAGAGATCACAGATAGTAGTGCAATCGGTCTATAGTTGTTAGGGAGTGTTTTCTTGCCCTTCTTTGGAATCGGTTGGACCCTAGCTTTCTTCCAGTTAGAAGGAAATACGCCGAGTTCGTACGAAAGGGTGAACAACCTGCAAAGAACTGGTGTTAGTTCCGGGGCACATTTCTTGAGAACAATAGGCGGTATTCCGTCAGGCCCCATAGCCTTCTTGACGTTGAGGCTAAGCAGAATGTGTCTGATTGTGCGTTGCCGGAAGACAATTTCTGGCATACGGTTATCGATGGTAGCGACTTTTGGAAGTTCCTGGCCTCGTGGATCCAAGGTAGAATTGTCTGCAAACATTTTGGCGAAGGTGTTGGCTTTTTCATGAGGTGTTATAGCCAATGTATTATCATCCTTTGTGAGGGGAGGAAATGAGCTAGAAGTGAAATTTCTCCCGATTGCCTTGGCAAACGTCCAGAATGAACGGGAACCATTTGGACACTCTATGAGCTTCGATCTTATTTTCGTGTTGTATGCCTCTTTAGATTCATCTATCGTTCGATTGCATGTATTCCTAGCTTCAACATATTCAGCTCTAGTTTGAGGGCTTGGGTTTCTGCGCCAACGACGGTATGCTGCTTGCTTCAGTGCGACAACCCTAGAACAGGTTCTATTGAACCATGGTTCACCAGTGGTTCGTGATTTGGTGCTATGTGGTATGTAAGTTTCCATTCCCAGCATGATGATTTCCGAGATTTCTTCAGCACATTGCGTAGGATCTCCCGATTCAAAACACATTCTCCTCCAAGGAAACTCAGAAAAAAACATGCGAAGGCCATCCCAGTCGGCTGAATTGTAATGCCAAACAGTGCCAATTATTGATTGATTACGACTATACCCCCTTGTGATGTGTTTATCTTTACAAGTCGCTAATAGCTTTATTTGTTGTAACTCCTGGATTTTATCTATACCCCATGTGATTCATTTTGTATATATATATATATTATACGTCTCCAAAGTTTGTGATTTATAGATTCATATTCCAAAATTATTAATTTTAGTATTTTCAGTAATGGTTCGTCAATGTGATGTGTTTTATCATCTAATGGTTTTATTTGTTTTAACTTCTGGAATTTATTTACACCCCATGTGATTTACTTCATACATATATTATATGTCTCCGAAGTTTTGTGATTGTTCAACACCGGAGTTATTTTCATTTCATACTTTTTCACCACGTACAAGCAGCAATTGCTGCTTCTGTGGGGTTTACAATGTGTATTTACAGAGATTGAACTTATTATTATGTCTTATTATTATGATTCTTTCGAAATAAACATTATTATTATTATTATTGAGGAATGATGCTTGGTATAGCGATGTTCGACAGGTCTCGAGCCTGACAGTGTAGGAGTGACCAGTTTGAGCTCGTCTGGTTTGTCTACCAGAAATCGCGCGTGGTGGCATAATAGATGATATTTCCGTTGAGCACCGACCCTGAAAGTACCTAAAAAAAAGGCATAGATCGCCGACCTTTCTACGATGATCTAGAGAGGTCAATGATTTGGTGAGTGTTGTGTCATCATTTCAATCGATTCATCAGATGACCAAGAATTTTCTTATATACCGTGATCAAATTCACCTAATCCGAGAGAATGCAGACAAACAGTAATGGGTAAAAACTGATGTCAGATCGTTTGAAATGATTCGCATTGCACAGCATCCTGAAGATAACTTTCTCCTATGATTCATTATTACTACTATTATTACTATTATGTTCACTCTCTAGTGAATATCTAGTAGTTTTACCGGTTGATTACAACGGAAGAATATTATGTTCGTTAATTCGTAAATTAGAATTGAACCAGTCTTTGATCATGAGATAGTATCAATAATAAAGTGTATTCGAAAATAAAATGATTCTGAAACAGAAAGAGTGAATAGACAGAAGATTCACTAAAGCTTCAGTGGTCACATGGTGGAAGTTTATTTATTGATTGTGCGTGAAGAGGAACGATACACTAACAGACGAGAGTATTAAAATGATGAGCACATTATTGACCAAAGAAAACGATTGAATCGATCGAAGAACACTTTGTTGGATGAAACAAAAATGAAAATGAATGAATGGATGGATGATCAAATTATTGCATGAATGAATGACTAATGAATACGAATATATGATGAAATATCTTCAGAATACCTACATTATTTATCACCGATACCAATGAATCTACTTGGTAATGGCAATAGTATTGATATCAATAAGTAACAATTGCAGGTTGAAGTTACCGTATCGATGAACTGGACTGAATTTTTGATTGAGGAAGTCCCATCCTGGATATCTCCTGAAACTGTCCTGAGGATATCATCAGGATCATGCCATAGGAGAGCAGTATCACGGCAAATAAATGGAAGAATGGAATTGTGAGTGTTGAACTGTTGTGCAATATTTGATCTCGATTTTAATCAACATCATGCATTATTGAACATAATTCACGTACCAAGGGAGTCTCTCGAGTTTTGATCCCGTAAGTGCACGGTTGCTTCTAGCAACCAATTGGAGATGTCTCATTTGGAACATTAACAATTCTGTATTTTCTCCAACTACCAATAATATGAGTCACATTCGTGACGAAAGCATCATTTGTGTTCTCCTTGCTTCGGAACCTATACTGTTGATTGCTCAATATGTTGTGCCTGTACAGAAACTGCATGGATAAATCTTATCTCAACCAGCCTTCCAATCATTTCTACCAGAGTTGTATGAACAGAGATTGAACAGGAGTGTATAATCTCTGGTATGGATAAGAATGATGAGAAATTTGAAGAATTGTCTTCATCACCTCCTTTATTGATAGGTGTAATGAGTAATGTTCTGAGAAAGGGTGGAAAATATTCAGGTCGAAAAATATCTTTTATGAAACAGACCTGCGAATTGAGCGAATCATCATGAAGGTTTTTGAATATATTGATACAAATATATCAACTATCGAAAAACTCGAGAATTGTTCTAGCCGATATTGATTTTTGTTCTTTGAACAAGAACCTGGTGAGGTCCCAATAAGTCCTATTTGTATTTCTGAATTTTCCAAAAACAAGGTGTCACTAACAAATAGAGAATTTCTCTTTTAGGTATCTGAAGGTTTGATTTCAAGCGCAGTGACATTTTGGGGCAGATCACAAAATCTGTCTTTGCTACAAATATATTGAAATAATTTTTAATAACTTCCACTTGATTTTTCAGAAACGAGGAGAGAAAATCCCACAGAAAGCTGAAAAATGGATGTACAACCTCCTAGAAAAACTTACAGACAGTACCAATTTGATCTGTCTTGAATCAGTGTGGAAAAGTTCTCTCATTCAATAATTGTTGACAGAAGTGAATTGAAGCTACTTATTCAGTATTGTTCCATTTCGTTCCGGATTTTATCATCGTTACTGTAACTTATATCCTGGCAAAAGAAATGTGCCAGATACAGAAAAGGTGTTGAAATTGAGAATACAAAATTGTTTCTAGAAGAAATATCAAGATTCCTTCCTATCGGCCCATTGTATATAACCTGTTATTTCACCTCACCAGGATATTGTCACAGTTCTCTGTTAACTCTTAGTTCACTGATTGGACCTCAAGAATTGATTGTCTCGTGCCATCGCTTTTGGCTCAATATATTGTGTTGGAGTTTGCTGTTCAATTGAGCAAATCTTCAGTTCTTTTACCACACCTGTACTCTGATCCATCTACTTCCGTGTTTATTGAGACACTTTCTTGTTCTTGTTCTTCGACAATCAACAATTCGGATTTCTCATCGAAATAATTCGGCTTTTTAGCACCTGTGGATTCAGATTTTTTTATGACGGATCTTAGAACATACTGAATCCTGCTCGAACCTAGCTCTGAGGACTTTCCTATGTTATCAACCCAACTAATATATTCTTTCATGATATTCTATTCTGGAAAATCATTGGTTTGTTCAGTACGGCTTCAAATCTTCTCGCTATGGAGGTATGAGAATCAAACATTTTACCGTCTACTTTCTTCATGAATTGTAATGATTTCCATGATATGGTTGATGGAGGTAGCTGATCCAAGGGATTTTCTTACATTGATTATCTGTCGATAAGAATTTTTAGAAATAGCTCATGAATTTTTATGAAGACTATCGCAATTTCACAGATGTTTGGATTTGGATTATAATGGATGGTTTCATATTGCTTTTAAATTCCAACATAATCCAGCGTTAATGTAGTACAAAATAAACACATGTTGAAATTCGAAATCCAACGAAATATTATTGGTTTATAATTTATGAGTGAAGTAATCGGCTTTATTTCAACATCTGCGTTATGGTGGATAATTTTGAATTTATATCGGATTTGCTGATTACAAAAATATTTTTGATTTGGTGGTCCAGTCAGGCTCTCAAAGATTGATTACTATAACAAATCAATTGGATGACATCAATCAACTGATGAAGGTGGATGGTCAGTTAATAAGAATGTCTATCATGAAGATAGTTACAGTTCTGTCTGAGTGATGAAAAGTTGAGTTGCTGAGTTGCCATTCACATGAGAGAATTGAAATTCCAAAATTATCGATATTTCCGAGATATGTTGAGGATATTGAATTCACACCTCATGTTGTTATCATACTCAAAAAATGTACACTTCTTTACAGCAACTTTTCATGAGATTCCCGATGGATATGCCAATTTCACAATCCAATCAATGAACCAATCAATATTCTAGATCCACCATCGACTCAACTTCCGACTCAGATTCGATACGAACTCAGATATTGAAACAAATAGTTCTGATCGAAGTGATTCCATCTATGTTGTAAGACTTTTCTTGTCGGTGTTTGGTGTTTTTGTGGTTGTTGAAATGATCATCCAACAAGAGGGTGATTTTGTTTTTGAGGTGTAATCATGGCCTACTACTATAACTCTTATAGACCAAATTTCAACTACTATTAGGGATCGTTTTTCCAACTTCATGGGTTTTTCTCTCGGATTTTCATGTATATTGTTTTTTGTACATTTACCTTTCAAGCAAAAACCTAATCTCATCACAGGCGTTTCATTCAGAATTCGAAATTTCATTCCTGCTGGATACTTGGAGAGTATTTATTTTTGTCTCTAGTCAATAATATAATTTCAATAATTGATATCCATTTGGGGAAGTACAAGTATTTCGGGATTGAGACCAGAAATGAAATTACAAGATAAAACAATGAAGTGCATTTTCAATTTGGAACTTCTAGTTCGATAAACAACTATATATTCATGCAAACCTAAAGATTTATCGGATCTGATATCACTGTACAAATTCAAGATATGCTGTTTCATTCATCTTTTCATATGGAATTTGAAGGTTTCAGATTCGAATTTCATGGAATCAATGAAGTACTTACTCATGGAACACGGAATTGAACTCTGCCGATAGCAAATACATGTAAGTCAAGTATTGGCAACCAATCAATTTTCCATACTGAAATAATTTTATACAGAATCATTACCGAATGAGTTAAAAAATAGTTGATGAATGCATCTCATGTTCGTGAAATTATGATAGATTCATTTTATTTGCACTATTCCTGACTATTCTCACCTATTTTCACTTCTTTCGAATTGACGTTTTGTGTATTATATGTATATTCATCCATCACTTTCTTGAACAGCTATATTTCTTGGATTGATAAAGACAATCAATGTTATTTGTATCATTCACTTGTCATGAATGTGGCTTTCGTAAGATAACGTGATGAAATGAACTCCTATCCATAAATTTCCGGTTGATTCCGAATGGAGTGATATAAAGAAGTTATGAACACATTAGGTGGGGTATTTGGGGTATTTTTCATCAGAGGGATATCTAGATGAACAGTTAAGTGAAAGAAGCAACAGTTTGGGTTTGGGAGTCGAGAGGGGTCAGACAAGGCGCAAGCCTGCGAAAGGCAGCACGCGACTGTGCGACGGGTTGAGCCGTAACGGCCACATTCGCAGACAAGTCCGCAGAGCGAAAACCCGTGCCAGTTTTCCGCGTTTTCTGAACCTCATCGGGCATTATTTTGCTGTGCTTTTTGGGTGAGTCCTCGTTTCCTTCTTTCTCCCGACCGCGCTCTCGGAGGAGTCGCCTCTCATTGTTCTTGCCTGGCTATGCGAAAACTTTTTGAACACTTCACGACAAGTTTTCTACTCATTACACTCGTGAATTATAGCTTACGCGCGAAACTACTTGAAATGGTAAACATTCTAGTTTTAAAATGTGTCATCTAAAACTGGTGGGTGGATGTCAACAGAATGAGTAATAATACTGTTTTGCATGTTATGATTTCCTTTTTATGATGTTCTTGAGGTTTTTGTGTCCACTGCAATGTGCTGAATTCAAATATGAACCTAGTTTTCACCTATCACTCATTAGTTTGTAGAGAAGGAAAGGAGAATATAAAATATAAGAAACCCAAAGCATAAGCCATCTGAAGAATTTCCAAATATTCGAAAAACTGAAACCATTCATTTTACTGAATGTAATTCATTTTTATTGAGGAAAACTTTGATACAATGAAATTCATTATTTTGTTTTGTTCTCTCGTTTGTCTTCGCTGAGACCGGTCTTTAAGTATCCAAAAGTAGTCTGTTAACATGTTTGGGGTCCATTTTCCACTATGACTCCTCTCCTTTTGAGCAATTCGCTGGTGAAATCTTCCGCCGTGTTCAGCTGAAACTGCGCCCGAATCGTCAGGAAAGAATTTCAAATGGGAGTGAAGACAATGCATTTCAAGTGGCATGTTGCAACCCAACGCTTTGTGAGATTGTATGACTTCTTCAACTACATCTTCTCAGTTTTCTGCTCTACTGAGGGTTCATCAGGGACCTTTTACACGTTCTTGAAACATGTTGTTGATGTTCTTCAGATTTAGAGGTAGAAATTATCGAAACAACACATCAGTTTGGCGAGGATAGTGCACATGCAGAACGGTGTGATCAAACAAACTGTGTTTCACAATGACTGAAAGAACTCCTTGTTTAGTAGTAGCCACAGCCAAGAACATTTTCTAATCCAACAGTTCCACATTGTTACATTATGTTAGCTTCACATTGATGATATCGATTCATCATTGTCATAGTAGGTTTCCACGCTACCAGATGTTTCCGGAACTTTCGCGGTTATGGTGGCATAACAATCAGATAACGAATCGGAAAAAATCATTCTATAGCCCGATTACATTTCACACATTCCATATCACATTCTGACTTCGTGACAGCCATTGGAGTTCACTAGCCATGTCCATGATTGCACCTTTTCACACATAGTTGTGTTGCCGAAAATTGACATCAATATGTGTACTGAGGAGAATTCAGTTCAAGAAAGGATTTGAGTTACAAATGTATTGGGATGATCATCATATTTTCTATCTATATCAGTAGAAACCATGAGAGAAAATCCCATGGAGTCTGAATGAATAACATAAAACGTCCTTGTCTGGACTACAGAAAGTTTTACAAATATCGCTACGTTTTTATTTCCTCGACGGAAAAGTGAACAAATCAGACATTCGTAACTGAAATAATTGTCACAGCAGATCCATCAAGAAGCTCGCGAATAGTTGTAGATTCATCAGATCTTCAAGAAAAAACCGATATCAACTTCATTTCTTCTAATGGATGTGGTTCAATGAGATGAAATGAACTTGACTGTTTCATCAATCATAGCAAAATGAGAACAGCATTTCCATCCTTACTGATCTGTCTATAGGAAACTGGGATGTGTGATAACGTCACCATTCAATTAGGTTTTTGGATAGTGCTGTAATTTGAATTAGAAAAGTTGAAGAGAAGTGGGTGTACAAATGTTCCACTCACGAACATCATTTCAGATTGAAAATCTGTCTCAATTGCTAATAACGCCAACTCACTGGAAAAAAGATATTCCGTATTCGTATGCATCTTTGAAAAGATCGACTGGTTGATCTCATACAAATGGAATAAGTTTTTTGTATATTTTGGTAATATGAAAGTTTTTGGCTTCGCGAGATAAATACCGAGCTTTAATCGTATATGCGAAACTGTGTCGGAATTAGAGACTTGAAACAATTAAAACCACCCGCATGAATCGCCAGTTCTAAGTCTCGCTGATTATGGAATGTTCATATATGAAATTTCCAGTTGGATGTACAAGGAATGTTGAAAAAGCTCCATTCGACGAATGTTCAACGTTGGTTATCACAACGTTTGCATTCTTGAGGTGTGGAGCAAACCTTTTTAATTTCCAACATGAAATTCTTCACTTAATTGTTGGTTGAAATTCATAGTGATTTTCGGTTATCATATCAGTGTAAAAAGTATATTTTTCTGTTCTATGTAGTGTCAGGGTATCCCGAATTCACGAACCAACATAGGGAACTCGCCAATAGAGTCCAAAAATATGGCACAAGATCATCAGGAAGATTGTTTGTTTTCGAGATGTTTTCGAAAAAACAAATTCCATTTTTTCTCATGCCATTTGACTCCATCTCTAGTTATATATCGTATGGCATTAGAGTACAAGAAATTTATGAGGATTACAGGTCTGTATTGAGAAAATAAGTTAATACTGGCCCCCGAAAGTCTCTTTGGAAATTCAATACGCAATAGAGAAGTAAAAGGGTGCTTCCCTTATTTTTGGAATTCCTGAAATGAAGTCAATAAATATCGAAAACGAAATCTCGAAGGGATTCATTTGTTTAGTCAATCACTAAAATTTGGATGATTTTGAAAATTAACTCTGGAAGTTATTGAAGAAAAACATTTTTCCTTTGTAACCTTGAGGGCTTGTGACTTCGTGAGGAAGGATTTCAGGAAAAAAAAAGTTATATGAAGTACTGGTGACATTTTGACCCCGTCTATACATTCTCGAGAGGAAAAGGGGAAGTCAAGGGAAACCCTGTTCATCATTTTTTTCCTCTTATATCATGGTAATGATTATCTCTCCAAGATTCGCATCACAATATTTGGTGTGATCAACTAATTTTTAGATGCAGTGTTACTTGTCGGCATCTGAATATAGAGTACTAATTTTTAAAATCCCATGTACTATTTTGTGAAAAGTCTCTCTCTCTCTCAGTTCTTGTTTAGAAGCGAATTCAATTCAAAATCAGCTACGTTTTTGCAAGGACTATCACAGCGCGAGCATAGCATTCATCTTTCGTACGTGCCGTATAACAACATTCGAATCAGCAACGATTGAGTCGACTATCGGAATAAGAGAAAGAACTCAACCAATTAATACATCGTAAATCTACTTCCGAACCAAACACTGCCATCGTTCCGATCCCAATAAGGGTTCACTGAGTCCCACACAAATGGATTCGTGAATGATAATAAAAAGCGGCTGTTCTATATTTTCAGCAATTTCGAAAGTCTACTGCAGATACCTGCGATAAATAGTCGTCTAGTACCTCCGGTCACGGTTCGAGTAACTTTTGAATTATACGGAATGTGAGATCATTTTTTGGCAATTATATTTATCGACAGTGGTCATGTTTGAATCGATTGATTGCAACCGTACGCTGAACCCAAATTAAATATAGTTTGAATGGAGAAAACATCACCGCAGTTCTCGGGTTGAACAGTAATTTATAACGTTTCAACTACTAGAATTGCATGCTAGAAATACACTTCATTGGATAGCAGCATGCAGATAGAACCGTTGATGAAAAATCCGTTGTTTCTGGGATATTTTTTCTGTTTTCTGTCTGTTACTATTCACTAATGAATAGGCTGGTTTCCTACAGTTTTTAAAATGCTCATTATTCACTCATCAGAAGGCATTCTGGTCTTACAGAAGAAGAAGAAATAGTTTATTGTCAAAATGGTCGAAGCATGGTTCAAAATCAGAATGAGGAACAATAGAATCAAGTAGATTATTATTTGATATATATATATATGAACACTCAACGAATTCAGATTTTAGGTGAATGAGTCTTGATAGAGTTCATCTAGAGTCCAATAGGCTTCCACAACCTAGAGATTTTCTACTTCTTCTCTGCATTATTTGCAATGTTGTATTTCTTTTATGGTGATGGGTAGATGATTGAATAATCTTCTGCATTTGGAGATCAGTGGATTTTGTGTGAGAGCTGATGTGCGCGTTGGGAGAGGAATATGAAGGGATAGACGTGTGTTGAGGTATTTTTTTATTCAATCCCTAATATCTCAAAGCCCTTTCCTGTGAAATGAAGACCATGCCGAAGAGATACTGTGAGCTCCAAAAGCAGATGCCACATCAAAGATGGGTCTCAATCGAAGAGAGAATCAAACTTTTTTGCATTTGGAGTATCTAACTCAATAACAACAACACGTACAGAATAGCAACCTGCAGCAAATCTCAATTTTCAATCAATATGTAGCCCCAATAATTTATTATCTGCAACACTTGTAATTGTTCTGTTTGCGAAAGGGATTTCTTGAATGTAACATTTCAATGAAACGATGTTCGGTTTATTCACATTGAAGGTTGTGATACTGGCATCACACCATTCTTCAATAACCTTTTTTAAGTTCACACTGATACGGTCAGACAGATCCGTGATGGTTTCATACCAAAGGACTGTGCTATCGTCTGCGTATTTGCCCCTGATATCCACTTGGGTCAGATCGTTGACATATAATAGAATCGATATAGGCTCGAGTACTGAGCTTTGTGGGACGCCACAATTGATATCACATTCTCTGGATTCAGCTCCATTGAGTAGCACGTACTGTGTCGTTTTGACGTGAACTATTCAGCAGTTCATCAATACACCAGTATTTTCTGAATCAACCTTGGATCTTGTTTTGAAATCTCATTATTTGAAGCTTCAAAGACTATAATGAAGGATTATAATTATTGACATCATGTTATTCCCTGAGAGATTATGTTCGGTATTTGGTTCATTTATGCATTTTTCTTCTCTATAGTTCTCAGTTCCACTGCAGGGTCTGATTGTTCCAACAATACGGAGCTGTTTGAACCAGAATGAAGTAGAATATCGCACTTGGTGTCGATAACGTTCCCGATGATGTCAGTTTCTGGTTGGAATGCGCTTAATTGAAATATCTTGCATATATGAAACTCTCATCGCATGGACCGCAGACTAATTTGCCATCTATATCGAATAATGTTAAGTATTGTGTGAAGAGGCAACAATAGAACCCAGAATTGTGAGGCCCAAATATGTCGATTTTTCCCAAATATCTATGAGTGTCGCTTCGTGTGACGAAATTTAATGCATCATTATTGACAACGATCGAGATGTTCTGACTCGCACGTAACGTCTCTGTCATTTTCATACAGTGTGTGCGATTTCAAACCGCAACAAATAGAAACCGAACAATTTTCAAAAAACAAAAATCTATGATATAGTACACAACGAGTTCCCTTCGAAAATATGAACGAAAGTAAATGATTCACAAGGAAATTCTACACACTCTGAGCATTTTCATAGTCAGGCATATCGTATTTTGCGTATATCTTCTCAGGATCTGGAAATAATTCATTTCCCTTTCTATTTGTGTTATATTTCTGATATACCCTCAGTTCAAATGCGTCTATCAATATTTCACTGGGTACGAAAATAAGAGTATGTTGTTGCAGTACGAAATCGCACAAACTGTATGTGGTGAAGAATCACACTCGTATTCTCTTATTGGTCGATCGATTGGGAATACTTCTGTTCCAACAAGTGGTTCTTAATGAGATGAGTGAATTATTGAAGTATTTAGTTGTTCCATTGTTCATTACGCTGTCAACTATGATCTATTGGAAATGCAAGGAACCGGTTAGTAGCATTAGAAATCCTTCCATCTGGAAACCTATATCAACATGTAGAAAACCTCTCATGTTGATATATATTTCTCTCGTAAATAATTATCATGTCGAAAAAAAAATGCTGACTTCATTTATACCACAAATATACCTATATTCTACGTTCATCCCCTCAGCAGAACCCTCCAATCGGAAAATATCATGATCATCAAAAGTTGTTTGCTGTGAGTATATCAATGAGTTTCCAAAGGATGAAGCTCTAGCTCTTGAAAAACACTACATACGAGAAATCTAACATGATGATAATACTCTTATGATTGTCAATTCTTTTCTGATGATTTTATAGTGATGAAAAATATAACACTGTATATGATATAAGTTGATCAGTTTTTCTTCTTGAATGTTTGGAGGTTGTAAGCATCAGGAAAGACTTCACTAGGCAAAGAATTCCACAACTTTGCCGTTCTATTGATGAATGATGCTTGCTCGACAGGTCTCGAGCCTGACAGTGTAGGGGTGACCAGCTTGAGCTCGTCTGGTTTGTCTACTAGGAATCGCGCGTGGTGGCATAATAGATGATATTTCCGTTGAGCACCGACCGTGAAAGTACCTATAAAAAAGGCAGAGATCGCCGACCTTTCTACGATGATCTAGAGAGGTCAATGATTTGGTGAGTGTTGTATCATCGACTAGGCGAATAGCTCTCTTCTGAATTGAATCTAAGAGCTTAAGCGTATGTTTGGGGGCTGAGCTCCAAACATGTGAGCAGTACTCCGTGTGATAGTGTAGCGGCAAAGTAGGTTGTTCAGTACTGTGAAACTCGTTCATTATACTAATGAAGCAGAGAAACATTTTTGGAATCTGTCAACCCATGAGAAAATATAAGAGATGTGCTGCTCATAGTAGATACACTATATATTGTTACACCACTGGGTCGAAAATTATGATATTACATATACCACAGGTTGTATTGTGTGCTAAACGCAACAAAAACCATTGAATGCAGCCAGTGAGAGCAACACCAAGATTCAGCCACGAAATATTATAGTGGTTGTGAAAGACATGTGTAAGCGAAGTCATACAAATAATTCTCCACCCAGGGAAAGAATAAAGTACCTACTTTTCACTTCGATTAACACAGTTGAACAGGATCGATTCGTTATAGACCAGTCAGTGTAATTCGTGAATTCATTTTGTACAATCACAAGTACATGAGTGAATTGTATACTCAAAGGATACTGATTATGCAACCGTCTCTCGTGAACGTCACAAATCTCAATAAGTTTTGTGATGGAAGCAAGAGTTTATGATTGTGGAATTCTTTGCCTAGTGATGTCTTTCCTGATGCTCACAACCTCCGCTTTCAAGAAGAATTCCATCACCTTCCTTCTCTCTCAAAATTCTACCGCTGGTCAACACGATGTTTCTCGAACATTATAGGTTTCCCTTTCGTGTTGTCCACAGATAAAAAAAAATGGAGGTTCCAATTTGCATATGAGGCTGTATGGTTACGAATACACTCACACCGACTCAGTTTCTTTAGCCACCATTTAGAGGAAAAAGTTATGAAATGTGTGAATGTGTAGAACAGAGTGTTTCTTCATCCATCCAATTTGCAGGACTTCAGTTATTTATTGCACTCACAGAGATTCTGAAAGTTCGGGAACTTTTGGAACCGAGGTGACTTCCTCGGTGACTCCTCTCTTGATTCCTCTTCTTGACTCCTCTTCCTCCTCTGATGACTCTAATGACTCTAATGGATATGAGTTGTTTTGTTGATGTTTCAGGGTAGATTTTCTCCAAGTATTCGTTCTGGAAATGTATCAAAATGAGAATCAGACAAAATCTCAGAGATCATTATGCAAAACCAAAAATTCTTTGAAGAAGCGCGTTGGCTCGAAACATTGCCTCATAATTTTGAAGCTTAGCGGTCGATGTAAATGGAATGAATATTCATGAGGACTTTCATTCTCCAATCCTACGTAGCAAAACTAAAAAGGCCATCTCGTCACACCTCATAATGGATTCAGAGCGAACAAAATCATACACGTTTTCAACAGGTTTGCTCTGAACGATGCATGACACCTCCAAAACACATATACATGGTGTACCATAATTTTGTCAACAGACTTCTCCGTTATCTCAGAAGATGAAAAACCAAAGGGAAAAAAAATTTCTTGGTATCGAATAGACGTTACGAAGAATTCCATTGAATAATGTTGATTTCTCACATTATACCGAATATAGAACCCCTTTTTCTTTAGTATTGTGGAATATCATAACTATTGAAGTCCTGGAAAAACATCTTCATCTCTCTCTTCATTCATTGTCAACTGGATGAGAGAGGAATTACTAGAAGGATTGATGTCGGAATGTCACTGTGACTCATCAATGTCAAATGATTAGATCGTCAATAGTTTTTAACTCATTTCGATAAATTTTGCTGAACAATTTCTGTTCAGAAAATATTTCACAAATTTGCTTTTTGCCGGTGCTTTAGATTTTTAGAAAGTGGTCGGTTCCATACTTCGACTCGATCATGCCTGATCATGCCATTTTTCAGAAATTCAGAAATTCATCCTTAAGCCCAAACCTTCTTTACTCCTTCGACCTCCGAAAATACTGTATGTGTGTTTGAAAAGTTTCTTCTACTTCGCCTAGTAGACATTCTCTTCAATATACCCGAAATAGAAATTCATTCTCAATTCGACTACTCACCTATGTTAGATTCCTATATAATTTCAGAATAAAACTTACGATATCCAGGCGAAGAAAAAACTGTATTTTGTAGTAGGCTCATCAATCACATTAACTGAGGCGGAAGTTACAAAGTAAACAGCATTGTATATCAATGTAGGAATATGCGGAAAGTTCGAATATACCCAGCACTGATGGGTCACGACAACATACTCTATTATGCTAGCGGATATTCGAATGAAACTGATTAATATTGAGATATGAGAATGATGTGGAATTTTTTCTTTCAACTGGATTGATAGCTCGAAATCTGATCTAGGCAGTTGAAAATGATATTGGATTTTTCTCTTCAAATCGACCTCAGAGAAGGAGATTCTTGAGTTCATATTTGTAAGCGGTGAGTAAGTTCGGGAATAACTCCAGAACCTATATATCTGAATATGAATCGTAAAAGACTGGCAATATGACTGCCGTCACCATCAGAGATCTACAGGATACCTGCTACATATCACAACTGTCACATGTGTGAATCGAGAATTTTTGGGAGTAGCATTGAGTATCTCCAAAGTATCTGAACGAGTTTGGCACAAAGACCTTCTAACATACTTTCGTCGTAGGGTTTGCAGCTCCAACTATGTCTCATCTACAAAAAAGTATACATGATACTAATAGTAGGCCGACACTGGCCTACGTTAACCAGACGTATGGAAAGGGATACATGCTTGAGTTGAAACGTATCAGTTGTCATATATCAGCTATAGCGCCATCTACACTTAAAAAACTGCCTGGTTAGTATAAGTATATGATCTTATCATATTTACAATATATATTTTCGTTACAATAACCAGAATACTGTTATGGTTACCAATGGAAAATTGTAACAGTAACGAGTAAATCTGGTTGTGTCTATACTAACTAAAACTTTTGTTGGAGAAACTATGATTTTTATCTGTGTATATTTTTGTATCTACAGCAATTTCGCTGCATGAACATGTTGAGAAATGAGCATTTATGCGAAATATACCAATTTTCCAAAATTCATGGAGAATCTCATGTCAATCTAGATCATACAAAGTACATGATGTTGAAGGAATTCACAGGTGATCATATTATTCAATTTGAAGTCTTCCTCTCAAGATCCCTATGATAACAATAGACACTTTCTTTGTTCGAGTGATCGTTCAGAAGACGGAAGAGTATCTATCCATATAACCCAGAAGTTTGATGAACAGATGAAAGAACATTAAATTCTTGAGTGCCTCAGTTGAAACATTGAGTGCAGCAAGATAATTCGTTTAATGGAAGATCTGCATATCTGTTCAGTGATCGATAAGTTACCCATTTATTATTCCATAAATTCCATGAATTTATGTTCGATGGATAAAGTTCCCTGAGGTGAAACGGAGTATATTGTTTTCGAATCTTTATCCATCAATCTTATAACTCCGCTTATAAATGAAAGTACCAACTGAGCTAATAACTTATGTTACTCTCTATAGCTGGGATGGAATCAAGTCCTGATTGATGAAATTAAATTTCGATATCACTATCATTCATGAAGAACTATCCCAATTCAATATGGGCATCAGAAATCAGAAAAATCTCACAACCAAATTCAGCTGGGATATTTGCACAAGAAATCGTCATCCTACCAGGCCCTCCTTCGGAATGCCAAGGGAAAAAAATATGTAGCAACTCATTCTCTAACTTATGATCACACATTGATATGTTGATAATCAAATACTCGCATACGACCAGGGGTAGTGAATGTATTCGACATTCAAGATCTTGGTGTATGGAAATCCAGTCAGACGAAGTGCATCTGATATTTCTGAAGACACCTCAACATGAGGAATTCTCCTACATCCACCTTTGGAAATTTCATCTTCCATCAGGAAATTAGTCGACAAAAATACAGGAAAGCTGACAATGAGGGGAATGATGACAGAAACTACTACAGAAGTAAAAGTTGCCAATCGATGTGATGTATCTTGCAGGTACTAGAAGACTGAGACTACGACTGAGTAAGTTGTTCATAATGAGAATAATTTCGCACAGATTTGATAATTGGACAACTAGGAACACCAATCTCCTTCATTAACGAGAAATGCGTTGGAAATATAGCGAAGGCATAGAAAAAAAACTGTATCCAATAGTTGATCATTGATCACGTGTTGGTAAAATGTCGTGATTTCAGTTATCATTCTTCAATTCTCTCTGTGATGTATTCTCACTGGGTGAATAGCGGGTGGATTCAAAATATGATGGAGTAATGCAGTATTTTTTTAGACAGTGCAAATGACTATTCATGAGTGTTTGAATATGCGCTATGACCTGATTGAATTCACTATGCCCTATTTTGTTAAATTCTGGAGAGATTTGAAATATAATTTCCTTTTCGATTTTTTCTGATGTGATTCTATTCATGTAGTATAGCTGCATCGTTGTATGAGGATCAATTCAGAGGCTTCGAGCGCATTTTTGTTCTCTAAGCATTGCCCAATGAACGTCACTATTATCCCTCAGCAAACGTTGGTTCGTGCGATTCCTAATGGATCCTCACCCACCATATTATATTTCAACATGACAGGATGATTCTGTGGCAGGTTCACTCATTCCAGTCGAGAATTCTGTTAGATCTAACCCCACTCAGTACAGTGAGCGATACGTGCGAGATACTCCTCAGGCAGGGTACGATATGATGAATTAACCGCACAGTGTTGTCTCTCCAATTGGGGCCACCTGAAGAGACGTTTCTCTTCTTCTTTCCCGAGCGGGCATTATTCATCTCCATCGCGAATCCAGAGCAGCATATCCATCCGTCGCAGTCGATGAGTCTCAGGTGCCTGTATAGAATCGCAGCAGCGGCAGTGGGATAACCCGCGCAAAATTCTCACCAGTGACACAGCGCACGGTGATTGATCACCTCTATTTAGCTAAATCCTATTGCCATATCAGCCTGGATCTCATTATTATGTCAAGCCAAGATGCTACTTGAGTTAATGCACGAACAATAGGCATCCTGGCTTGCCATGCCTGTTGCTATAACTCATTAATAGCCCAATAAAAGTACAGCTCGGTCGGATCGCTTTGAGCCGCCCTTATTTCGACTACGTCTCGGATATTCGACGTTCCATTTGAAACAGCACTGTGCGAATTATAAAACCGGAGTTAGTGAAGCCATTGTGAAGTTTGGCGAAGGAAATGGCACCGCCTCAACTGCTTTTGTTCTCAGGCCGGTCAGCATTTTTATTGGTCTCATTGTTTTCTGCATAGGTCCACCAGTCTATTAATCTGGGGTGGTTTTCGATTCGTGCGAGAATATCGAATATCGAATAGTCATTCACAGAATTCATTGAGCACAGATTGGTTCTATCGCGATTCGGCCATTTCTGGTAAGCAAACCAGAGGAGCTCAGGCTGGTCAACCAGAGAGCCTTGCCAAGCTCTTCGCTCTCCCAAGCACCATTCATTAATGGAAAGGCGAAGTTGAGAAACTGCTTCCGTGTTCAGACAGGTCAGCATTTTTATAGGTCTCATTGTTTTCTGTATAGGTCCACCAGTCTATCATTCTGATGTGGTTTTCGTTTTGTGCGAGAATATCGAATAGTTGTTTATAGGTTTAGATTGGTTCTATCGCGATGCCATTTCTGGTTGGCGAACCAGAGAAGCTCAGGCTGGTCAACAGAGAGCCCTGCCAAGCCCGTCGCTCTCCCGATAGAACGGCGAGGTTGAGGAATTGTTTGCCTAGTGGAGTCTTTCCTCATGCAACGACCTCCGAAATTCCAACAGAAAAATGAATACCTTCCTTACACGGGTTTCTTCTGTATCGTGAAATATTGTGAATATTGTGGGAACAAAATTCGTGTAGAGTTTTTCTGTACTCAATATCCTGTGCACTTATTCAGAGTATTCGCATTATGTATCCTAATCATATTTGTGGATTCAAACCGATGTTACAACTTCGATAATTATAATCATTATTCAGTCTTACTTCTCATGATACGTTCCGCATAAATTGATCCTCAATCGAGACGAATGGGGTGAAAACGTTCACAGTGAACTCTAGGAAAATTCAGAGAAGCTGGGATAATTGGCAGCTATCGAGTGTCTTCAATCTTTGTGGGTGAATCCAATCTCTCCCATCCACCAGCATTGGTTTTTGTCGATATGATATCTCATCATGTTATCATGGTTGGAAAGAATGAATATACAATTTTCATGTTGATTCGTTTTCAAAAAGGCCATGCATCAGTAGGTAATCAATTGTAGAAAGGAATCGCATTTTGAACAGGCAAATTTTAGAATTTCATTATCTTGTAGTATGCTATTCTCTGTAGAACACTTTCCGTGTGCGATAATTATGACAGGATTTATTCTTCTCAAATGAACATATTCAAGAAGTGAGATTGAAGGTACAGACGAAATTTTCATTTCTATGAATATTGATTCGAGTAAACATAATAACAATAACAATAAAGTTGCCAAGCTGGAGTAGTAATTATCGTAGTATAATGATAGAATACTTTTGAACCTCTGGAACTCGTGATGAGCATTCTGAAAAATCGAATTGGAGGTGGTTTCATCAATTCAATTCTAATTGGATAAGCTTATTAATCCACCAATCGGGTCATCAAGGTTTCCTTTCATTTTCCGCATCAAACCGTTTGTGACAAAAGGACCCATTTGACATAAAAGTACTTCTACTTTCGATTTCAATTTCGAAACTTGAAATATCTTCCGGAATTGATGGAATATTTCGGTAGAATCCGGTAGGGTTTTCGAATAAGCTCAAAATTAACTATACGAGCTAGTTTGTCTTATTGTTGAACGATTCGCCAAACTTATATGACCAGTCATATAGAAAACATTTGGTTAAGATCGTCTCGTTTGTCTCCCATTGATATACAACCAAAAAAAACATGGGATGATGTACGGAAAAGACAAGCCAGCCATCCTGAATATTGTTTTCAAGTCATTAATATTCCGAACGCGCGTTCGTATTTTCGAATGACAAATTTTCGAATGATTGTGATGTCGCCTCTCTCAAAGGTTGTTCGAGCTGCAGTCGAAAAAGTCCTGACGAGCATATAAATTCCACAGAGTGGTCTGGAAGTTCCCCTTTTCCTCGTCAACTCAGAAAATAGCGGATGTCCCCGCACGGTTCAATAATTCGAAAAATATTTGGAATTCTTCTGGTTTATCAATCTATGCTGAATGTTCAACTCAAGTGAATATTTTTCAGATCAAATACTGACTGAATTGCTTGTGAATTGTGTATTTTCCTCGCTCTGATCGTTCTACTCCAATTCGTCCGTCGAAGACTTGTGCGGTGATGTGCTCTGTTGAGAACAATAACGCAAGAGTGTCCTGGAGTATAGTCCACATGTTTGGAGTTCAGCCCTCGAACATATGCTGGAGCTTTTGAATTCTTCTCAGAAAAGAGCTATTCGCCTAGTCGGTGATACTACACTCATGAATTCATTGATCTCTCTAGAGCATCTTAGGAAGGTAGGCGATCTCTCGGAGTTAAACTAGACGAGCTCAGGCTAGCCATCACTACATAGTCATGCTGATACATGCCGATTTTCTCCCTACCAAACATCATTCATCAATAGAACGGCAAAGTTATGGAATTGTTTGATTAGTGAAATCTTCCCGGATGATTACGACCTCCAAACCTTCAAGAATTCCAATACCTCCGTTCCCATCATTCCACCGCTGGCTAACACGATATTCCCTGAACATCATAGGATTATAGGAATGTGAGAAGATGAAAAACAATCTCAATTCAGGTTCGGAACCATCCTGTAATAGATAAATTTTCTGCGTATAGTAATATTCGACCATATTGCATCGTGCACCTAGAAATTAGTGTAGACAAGTATGAGTATGAAGAACGGATGAAAATTTGCAATTCACTCCATCTGTTCAAAATACTCACCATTCGAACTCCAAGGAACTCTTAGAATGGATGTAGGCTTGCAGACTCCAAGAAACTATTTCGTAGAATGAACTTAGAACAGGGTGCCCCATAATCAACCTGCCAATCTTCACCAGCGCCTTCTACGATCAGAAATATGGAGAAAGAATTTTGTGAATTGAAAAATTGCTCTCAGAAACGATCTCCTTGAAGGGGTTCTTTGAAGATGGTATCTCCTGAATATTTACGAAATGCCATAAAACAACGCAATTCGGTACAAGAACTTAACTTTTCATGCCCATTCAATTTTTTAAAAATTGTGGGTACGTGTGAAAAATTGCTCATTATTTTCCCTGACATTTGGTGACAAACACATTCCGCATGGTACATTGAACAATTATCTCTTGAATTCAGATTTTTTCATTACAAATTGCCAAACTTCACCAATAAGAGGAAACATATCACGGATCTTCTCATTCGTATCTGTTTGGTGGTATTATTTGGCATCGATATTTTCTCCTAACCACATTGTTGATGTTGAATTTATGGAAATAATTCATTCAAATTTCAATAGTTGCCTCCCACCATTGCTCCACGATTACTTCAAATCGAGTCCACAATCAAATGAAATGGCAATATGTAACCTCCAATAATTTATTATTATTTTCCATATTTCAGTAGCGATTCAATCCGACCAGATCATTTCCAAAGTCCATACATCAATTGTCAATGAAAGATTGATGAGAATGATGTGGAATGTGTTGGTAACAACATGTGTTTCGTTTTGTTACTTCTATAAGAAGTTTTTGGAAACTGAGCAGTGGTTCTACCGAAAGATTTCTTGGATTCGAATTGATTAGGTTCAGTTTCCCCAGAGTATCTGTCGATCGAATATATAGTCATGGCCAATAATATCAAAATTCAGAAAATTATGCCTGATCCACTCCAAATATGATACAAATGTTTTTTGGATAGAACTATGGATGGTTCATGAATCGAAACCTCCATTTCAAAAATCAAGTCAATGGGTTCGGTCATTTGCGTTTATTTGTATCTATTTAACGATATATTACATGGCTTCCATATATTCTCTACACCGCATTGTCGATGTCGAATAGATTGAATTGATGTATTCAAGTTTCAATCATTGCCTCCCACTATTGCTTCCGTTCAGATACTCATAAATCCTGCAACCGAATGGAACGTCAATATGTAACTTCCAATTAGGTATTTGTTGTGATTATTCATATTTCAGTAGTGCTTTGGTCTAACCAGATTAATTTTGAGGTCTCATACATCAATCGTCAATAGATGATGTTGGTTTGAACATATGTTCTGTTTTGTTCCATCTTTAGGTAGATGTTGAAAGGGGAGCAGATGTCACACCCAATAATATTATAAATCCGGAAAACGTTCTCAAGTAACTCCAAATATGATTGAAATGTTCTCTGAACATGACTGAACCATGGCTGGATAGATAAATCACGAATTTCCATATACCTCCATTTAAAAAATCATCTCATTGGGTTAGGTCATTTGTGTTCATTTGTATCTGTTTGGTGATATATAAAATGGCTTATATATATTCTCTCAACCACAATGTTGGCGTCGAATTGATTGCATTGATGTATTCAAATTTCAATCATTGCCTCCCACTATCGTTTCCGTTCAAATACTCATCAATCCTGCAACCAAATGGAACGTCAATATGTAACTTTCAATATATTTTATAATTATTCATATTTCACTAGCGTTTTTGTCCGATCGGACTCATTTTGAGGTCTCATACATCAATTGTCAATAAATGATTGATGAAAATTATGTGGTGGGTGTTGGTTACAACATGTGTGTTTTGTTTTCTTCTTTCAAAAGGTTATTGTTGAAAGGGGAGCAGATGTTTTATTGACAAGGTTCTTGCATACGGACTGATTCGGTTCAGTTTGCTGATATTTCCCAGTCTCTGTCGATTGAATAATCAGTCAAATTGAATAGTAGAGTCGACTTACTTGAAATATTGAATTATCAATTCCTCTATAGGAATTGCATAGAGGAATGTAAATTCTCTATTCTAAATTGTCAGGAATATGCGTATATCTCTTGATTGATTTCTATGACCGTTCAAACACGACATATGCATCTGTCATTTGGCGTCCATCTCACCATGCCCACATAAACAATCTCGAAACAATTCTGCAGCGTCTCCTAAAATATATCGTATCGAAGGAAGAAGCTGGCTTGCTATCAGATATCTGCACCAGTGATAATAACGTAGTTGATGAATGTTTCATATTTCATTGCAGTAGTGCTTCTATTGAAAGCTTTTGATGGAATTTCATCTACTTCCGATCACAGAGCAGATTTCGAGAGAGATCAGAATTCACTTATACGTTCCTGGGTACCGTAGTCGAATATAATGGATTGATGGACTTCTCAGTAGAGAAATCTCATAGTCTTCACGTTCACGGGTGATATCCACCATTAGAGTCTTCCAATTTTTGTGAGGTATCAAAATTTGACTGATGATTGATAGAATTCCTAATGATCGATCTAATTTGCCCAGAGATAGATATTGATTCAATTGAAGCAATTGAATCATCAAATGATGAAGCGCTCGACTTATTTTTCATTCACAACTCAGATCGTTAATGTTGGAATGTTAATAATGCATGCGAAGGCGGTGATATCCGATTGTCATCACCGCAATCGTCTCGTACAAGGGCAGTAGGCCACAACGTTTCGGACCATGTGACGAGACGAGGAACTGATGGTGTTTTCCAGCGCCACCTCGGTCTCTGCATGTTGTAGGCTGCTGCATTTGACGGTCCTGTGTATGGCAGATTTTCATGAATGTTGCCAAAGTTGCATGTTCATCTACGCAAGTAATTGATTATAGTGCGGACAGGAAGTGACGCGGGCTTGTAGGTGATACATCACACCAGCATGTGTGTCTGGCTAACGCATGCATATTCATGTGGCAAATAGCCGTGGCCGATTTCGTTCTCAATGGATCGCGTGCTGTGCACACTGGGCGAAAGAAGATAAGGGAAATGGGACTTTCCGAGTTCCATTCATATTTTCCGAAATCTATACAAAAACTAATAACCATCAAGCAACGAAGTGATGGATTCGGCATCATGTGTGACATGGGTACAGTGATTATGTATTGGAGTATTCATATATATTTATATATTCATAAATAACACGAAACGAGACTCATAACGTTGGAGGAACGTCGTGTAAGCCAACGGTGGAATTTTGGGAGAGAAGAAATTGGAATTTAATGGAGAGTTTGGAGATCGTGAGCATTACGAGAAATCTCACCAGCCAGAGAATTTCACAAATCTGCCGTTCAGTTGTTCAATGATGCTTGGTAGTGCAAAGTTCCACAGGTCTCGAGCCTGACCGCAATATCATCGCAGCCACCATGAAAGAATCTATGAAAGAGAGAGATCGCCCACCTCTCTACGATTTCCTGGAGAAGTCAGTGAATTCATGATGAGTGTCATATAGCCGACAATCAATGTGAGCAGAATATTAAAATGTCAGAGCTGTTTTGGAGCTGAAGTCATGAACAGTGCTCGATGTCGGTGAACAGTGCTCGAATTAAAACTTTCCAGATCGAAGGGAGCAAATGAAGTGTACAGTACCTTTTCGCACGATACAGAAAGCATCAGAAAGCATTTCTTGCATGATCGTCCTATCTGAGAACGCTGTTGGTGGTGATATCCAACATGGATATTGACGACTTCATGGGGGACATGCCATCATCATATTGAGCATTGTGTTATATGCCTTCCTGGTCAAGATACGAGCTTGAGTTGTTTTTGCATTGAACCTTACTAGATTTACTTATCCGCATTTTGAAATTCTTCCCAGATCATCATTCAAAGAATCGACTTGTCCCCGTCACGTTCTTCTTCTTATGGAGTGAGCAGCAGTTGAAAGCAAGTGCTTTCATGCATTGCGGGCTATAGCTATTCCTTCCTCTCATCCACTCACCCAAATATTGTGCTCTTTCCATTTTCGATTTCCTGATTCATCAGATATGTTGGTGCCACATTATGATGCCTATGTTGATGATGGCTCATCGTGTCACAATGGCAATGATGAAGTGGACGGTGTCGTGGGATAAAAGTTTTTCCAGAGATTCATGTTCTAAACAACTTTAGAATTTGAGATCAGTTCGAATACTCGACAAATTGCATCGTTCCATTACATATCGTTGATGTGTGGTGATTTCTTGTCACCAGAGCGATCAACTTTTGTGGCATCATCAGTAAAATCATCACCATTCGATTCAAAATTTTTCCGTTATTGTTGGATCAATACCAGATCACTGTGGACCATATTTCTTCTTCTCATAGTCGACCTGAATCTCAGGTACTGTCTCATTTCAGAGCGATGACACCATTGATTTTGTTTCGAAACAATTCCCTGCGTCTGTCTCCTCCTCGTTGTTGAGAATGATATTTAGAGCCTCAAATTGAAACATTTCCATCCGACCTCCATCGGCCGTTAATATAAAACATGGAATAAATAATTAGCGCCCTAAAGAGATGAGGTGGCTGAATGCGAAGTGTTGAAAATCGCAGCCAATTTAGTTTGGTAACCGTGGTGTTAATAATGCGTCACTTAAGAGAGAAAATTAGTTCAGTGTTTTGAGGAAGTTCTCTAGGAGTGGCGATGAACGTCACGACCGAGATGATACGAAAGATAGTTCGGAATTGGTGACCTGTGTGTTTCTTTCAGAGGTTCTTCGCGAGTTTCGAGAGAACTCATTGCGATGAGAAATTTATAACACGGTTATCGGCTGTGGATCATCTGATTCCAACGCTCCATATAATGTTCAAATGATAGAGTGTATCAACTAGACTAGACGAATCGAGTGGAAGGAATCAAAGATGTTATTCTTATTCCTTCCTTATCAGCATCATCGTTATTTTTTTCATCTTTTGATTACACGAATGGAGAACCTATATTGTTCAAAGAACATCGTGTTAGCCAGCGGTAGAATGATGAGAGAGGAGGAAGGTATCGGAATATTTCTCGTCAGAGTTTTGGAGGTCGTGAGCATCAGGAAAGATTTAGACCTACACAAAGCCAATAATTTCACTTTGCCGTTCTGTTGATGAATGATCCTTGAAAGAGTTAGATTCGGCAGGTCTGAAGTTTCAGCTACTTGGAGTTCTTTTACAGTGTATAATCTATTATGGGGCGGCAGACCAACTTGTAGATTGTACAGGCTGTGGTCAGGTCCCTTGCTAATCCCTTGCTTCTTCTAAGTCAAGCTGCTGGAATGTTTTGCTCTTTTCCTTTTTCTGCTCTCCATTGAGGTTCAAGTTGAGTTTCTGGTCAGAAGCTACTCCATTCGGAAGGTCATGACGAGGTAATACTAGAAGACTTTTGAGATTTGCAACAAGAATTATAATGACGTAGTTATCGTATCTCATCAATCGTCATCTCTAGTTCAGTTGTCTCTTTGAAATCATTTCCGAAATAGCTTGGAATTTAATGACTATGAAATTTTCTAATTTATGGAATGATGTTGGGCATGAATCAATATCTGTGCAATGTCATCAATATTGTGTCTGTATGACAACGAGTACTAGGTAGGGGAATGAAGGACTGATGTGATTCCATATCCTCTACTCTTCGAAATTCCAATATTTGGTTCCAATATTCAACGCTGATAAATTGAAAACATATGAATCGAATCAATCATATGTATATTTATCTGAGATCAGGAAAAACAGCTCTTTCTGGTATTTTTGATATGAGATTCTGATGATTCCTAATCTTTTGTAATAACTATTTTTTGACAACTTCTGAAATATCCTCTCTATGTGGGGTTCAAAAATATACGGAAGAACCCTGTATCTGAGCTAACAGTAGAGAGTCAGTTTTTTTGAATGGAGAATATAGTAAATAACATTCCAATTGCCTAATTCGATTGTCAGTCAACATTTTGAGTGCAGTCGAAACGGAACAATATTGATATTCCACGATCATAATCCTCTGCAAAACATTATTATTCATTTCAATTCTATTTGATTTAGGTGCCCACATGATACAATAGCAGTAATGTAAAACACTTTTTGACTCATCAGTATTTGCTTCATTCGGAGGCTGAAAATCATACTCTGCAAAGTGTTAAATTGATCGTTGCAATATCGTTGACACTTTCATGCTGATAAAACATAGTCTTGTTCAGTCGTTATTTTCTCAATCTATCATCAATGATTCTATGAATGCAGCATAATCTACAGCTGTCTCAGAATGACTATCAAAAATTGGTGTAGGTTTTCTACGAGAAACTCATTCAATGTCTATATTAATCTATATATCTATGTCTTCTACTATAGGTATATGGAATTGTTACAGTGAAACAGTGGAATTCCAATACCTTCTTCCTCTATCAACATTCCACCGCTGGCTGACACGATGTTTCTCGAATATTATAGGTTTCTATATCATATGAGAAAATATAATTGCATAACTGTCTTGTCTTGTCTTGTCTATGTAAGAATTCCTATGAAATATTTGATAATTCGTCTGATGAATTGTTACGTTGCTCCAACCTGAAATATTTGAAGAAATTATCATCTTTTCTCATCTTCTTGATGTGGTCGATATTCTGACTTGAAATTTCCATATTATCATGATTGAATTTGATGATATTGAATCGGATCCACGATGGATTACTTTTCCTTGGGTTTTCTGAAAAATTTTGTTTACCTAATATCTAGAAGAAAATACCCGATATCCTCGTACTCCCAATTGGCGTGAATTTTGTAGCCAAATACTAGACAGAAATGATTCCAGTTAATTCTATCTTGATTTTTATATCAGAACTTGTTTAAATTCATTTCATGACTATCATGCATGAATATTCATTTCTGCTGGAAGTTTCTAGGTGGTGGATATCATTTGTTGATATAATATCATGGCAGTGTTACATCTACACGTTCATAAACAGAAAATTCATCAATTTACATTTGGATTCTGACTCAATATGATTCTTAGGGAAAGTCCTTAAAAATTTGGAAGAATATTGGAAAAGGGCCACGACTTCCGAAATAAACAACCCAAACACTCTGTGTATTATACTGAGTTGAATTCGACATGACATTCCGGCCAACTTTCACCGATATGATGTATTATCCTCATTGTTTGTCAATGGAATCATTTGTCGTGAACTTGGAACAATGTAATAGTTACGACTTGAGGAAGTGTAAAACCGCACAGCCAGGGCGATGAAAGCCGCACTCAAAGTTACTTCAGGGCAGCTAGTGATGTGGCAGCCCCAGCACTTTTTCATTGAAGCTTCAAGAGGAAGCACTCAAATTTCTACCACATCTAATGAATTAGCTATCTAGAAAGCCGGCACTACTCCTATAAGGTTATGGTATCAAAGAAAATAGAATTCTTATTGGTGCTGCAACGAGACTTCATTGCTCTGCATTGCGTTGCCTCCATTTTCAGTAGCAAAAAATAATGACACATATGGAATAGAAATGATTGGAATTATGCTTGAACATCTTTAATAACTAACTCCGGGACTGTGACCACGTGAATGAATGATAATGTATTAGTGGGAGCTTTTCTTCCAACATGTTCTCCTTTGTTGGCGATATATCTTGAATCATTTCAACGGAATGATGTTGAATGCTGGAACTGTTTTGTTCAGTGACATTAAAGTGTTGCTTAGAACATCAAAATACATCATATATTGACTGAGAAAAATCACTAGAAAGTTATGGGGGTCTTTCGTATGTTCAATACAATTCAACAATCCGTAGTGAAGAAAATGTCAATTATTGTTCTTTGATTAGCGAGGAGAATGAAGTGAACAAAAATGGAAATGAACGGATAGGAGAGACAATAAAGAATTATTCTGTTCTCGCTTCCTTATTCTCTTCGATGTCAGCATCTCGGAAACTCGAAAATGGAAAATATAGAAAGTGAAATTGGCAGTCCTCCTGAATACTCGCAATCAAACATACATTTATGTACCGTGTATGATATGTACTCTCAATTATGAACCATGAATTTTAATAATGATCTGTCAATTCAGTGGTTCTTCATCTGATTCCTCATCCATATCATCATGCATAGGAGAATGATGGAAGAAATTTCAAGAATGAATAAAATATAAAGTCGTTCATCGATTCTCTCCTCATTATTGATTAGTTGAAGGGAGAACTTCATTATTGACCACTGAGATAGAAGAAGGATTGGTACGGTCGAAAATATTATACATAGTGATTTGTTCTACAGCTAGTAGTGGACATATTCTCACCATTGATCACTTGCAGAGATATACGATTTTTCTGGTCACTTGTAGTGCTAGTGATAGGATAACTCGAAAAATATCATTTCTGGTGACTCCACAATGGATCGAACAGTCTAGTGGAACAAAATAGCGTTCAGATGCACCATGTGGAAACGAGTGAGTTGAAGGCAGGAGCAATTGCCGAGATAATTAATTTAAAAGATACATATTGGGGTGTTTTTGCGGTATGTGATGTTGACTGTTGTCTGGAGATGGCACTGAGATAGAACACGACACAACAAAAATGAATGGCATAGCCCGAATGGTTAACCGGCCAACGTGATCTGTCGGCTCTGCGTCAAATAATGCCGTGCAAGGTCATTTGGAAAATTCGACGACAGCGTGAAATATGAATTATGACCTTTATTGTGTTGAGTCGTCAGCGTATTATCGGCCTGTCGCCTGTTGGTTGATTTGCTACCGTGCATTGCTTTTCACGCGTTTTCTCCTGTCATACTGTCATCGTTCCGTTCTAGATCCACTACCCATGTCCTAATTTCCATATATTATGTTTGTATCATTCCTGTTTCCTACGAGAAACTCGTTATTCAGCCATCCTCATGATCAAGTAGCAACCTGGCGATCAGCTAGAATTTCATTTGAAACTGATTTCGGCAGCGCTGGATCATATGTGTGGGATGAATTTCAGTGACCCATCATGATAATATTATAGTGGATAATGAATGAACACAACTCTGGTCACCAGCTAGACCACCTCGACCACTCGATTACCATCAAAGTCGGTCATGCCGAAGCACGCCAATAGACGGTTGAAGATCAATTGTTGACGTTCCAAAGGATTCTTGGAACTCACACATTCTAGTATGTGATTCTCTGTTCGCCGGTGAAACTTTTCATGTCAAACACGAATCCGTCATGAGCATACAAAACGACTACTGGCAATATGGCTTCCGACCCAAGAGATCAACAGGAGATCTGCTTGCCTACGTTACACATGATGTGGCAGACATCAATTGATGAACATGGCTCAGGCTGGTCTACATTGTCCGCATCGAGACCTGTCGAACTTCATCACTATACCAAGCAACATTCATCATCAGAACTTTGAATAAAAATTCCAATACCTTCCTTCTCCCCCAAAATTCCACCGCCCGCTATCACGATGTTCCTCGAACATTATAGGTTCTCCTTTCGTGTTGTCAACAGGTGCCTAGCGGAACTTTCGTCTCATGGTTTGGCACCAACTTTGTTCTTGCTCTACAGCAACGATCTGTTGGATGTGAGCTCCTGCCAAGTCCACAGCTTTGCAGATTACATTACACTTCATACTGCCTTTTCCTCCTGAACCCCTATATCATTTAATGAGGCCAGATGTGCAGTATGGGAATAGGTCGATACTATAACTGAAGATCTTGCAGAAATTTCGAAATGGGGATTCGAAAGTGTAGCCGAGTTCAATGCAACAAAAATTTAAGATTTTGTCTTCAACACGTGGCGGATCACAAATGCCAACTATGATGTCAGTTACCACTATTCCCATAAAGTTGTGAATATTAATGCTAGTTATCACCACAAACAACGCTCTCTCATGAAACGAACATGTGAGGTCCATTACGAGAAATGCTTCATAACCTTGGCTTTCGGTGTCGAGGTACTCCTCCGAACCCCAGCAGCTCCTTAGTATCTACAAATTGCAATTTTGAAGCGTCTTGGAGTACTGTTCACATGTTGGAAGTTCAGCTCCCAAAAAGAAGTTGAACCTCTTGAAATTGCTTTTCGCTTAGTCGGTGATACTCGAATTCATTGATCTATCTTCAGGACATCGTGGGAAGTTTTTTTAGATATGTGCATGTCCAGAAGGCATCTAGAAGCGAAGCAATGCTCGCCTAATTTGAGACTATTGAAATATTGCTGTGACATTATTTGTGATTTTCATGTATTAGATTTGGTGAAATAACGTGAATCGGAATAAATCCATTCTGAGAGACTGAATGAACAATACATAATATTTTCAATTATATCATTTGGAGATTAATGAATTGTCTGCCGTTTCACTGGCATTCCGTTCATTCATATGTCTGGAATATTGCATACTTTGAGGTTTGCAAAAGCTCATTTCTCTGTGAAAATCTTGGAACGGAATTCCACTCAAGAAAGCTAGGGTCCAACCGATTCCAAAGAAGGGCAAGAAAACACTCCCTAACAACTATAGGCCGATTGCACTACTATCTGTGATCTCTAAAGTAATGGAAAAAGCAATCAACATCGAGCTCATCCGATACCTAGAGAGCTCAAGAATCGTGAACGACCGGCAATATGGCTTTCGTCACCAGAGGTCAACTGGAGATCTGCTTGCCTATGTGACACATAAGTGGCAGGTGTCAATAGAGAAACATGGGGAGTCTCTGGCTGTAGCCTTGGATATCTCCAAAGCATTTGACCGAGTTTGGCACCAAGGCCTCCTAGCGAAACTTCCGTCATATGGTTTGCCGCCCCAACTGTGTCTTTTACTATCGAGTTTTCTTGCAGATAGATCACTCTACGTGGTGGTAGACGGGGTCTCGTCTGATACAATGACGATCAATGCTGGTGTTCCACAAGGCTCTGTCTTGGCACCAACTTTGTTTTTGCTCCACATCAATGATTTGTTGAATGTGACCTCCAGCCCAGTTCATAGCTTTGCGGATGATAGTACACTTCATTCCACCTTTTCCTCTAGAGCCCCTATATCATCCAATGAGGCCAGAGGTGCAAGGCGAAGACAGGTTGATGCTTTAAATGAGGATCTGACAAGAATTCTGAAATGGGGATCTGAGAATCTAGTACAGTTCAATGCAACTAAAACTCAAGCTTGTATGTTCACCAAGAAGGCTGATCACACAATGCCCAATTTGATGATGTCGGGTACCACTATTCCTATGAGGTCGTCAATATCCTTGCTGGGTGTCACCACCAACAGTGCTCTCTCATGGGACGATCATGTGAGGTCCATTGCGAAGACTGCTTCACAAAAACTCGGTTTTCTTTTCCGTGCGAAGAGATACTTCACATCCCAGCAACTGCTTATGATCTACAAAGCACAAATTCGACCTGTCCTGGAGTACTGCTCACATGTTTGGAGCTCAGCCCCCAAACATACGCTTAAGCTCTTAGATTCAATTCAGAAGAGAGCTATTCGCCTAGTCGATGACACAACACTCACCAAATCATTGACCTCTCTAGATCATCGTAGAAAGGTCGGCGATCTCTGCCTTTTTTATAGGTACTTCCACGGTCGGTGCTCAACGGAAATATCATCTATTATGCCACCACGCGCGATTCCTAGTAGACAAACCAGACGAGCTCAAGCTGGTCACCCCTACACTGTCAGGCTCGAGACCTGTCGAACATCGCTATACCAAGCATCATTCATCAATAGAACGGCAAAGTTGTGGAATTCTTTGCCTAGTGAAGTCTTTCCTGATGCTTACAACCTCCAAACATTCAAGAAAATTTCCAACACCTTCCTTCTTTCCCAAAATTCCACCGCTGGCTAACACGATGTTCCTCGAACATCATAGGTTTCCCTTTCGTGTTGTCCACAGATAAAAAAAAAAAAAAAAAAAACTCAACTCCATAATGATAATAATAATTCATTTGCAATTATGATCTTCGACATTACATTCTTATTTCGAACGTGAAATGTCAGTTGCAAAATGGGGCTGAAAACAAACGAAACTGATCTAAGTTTAATGCAAATATCTGTACTATTTTACTAAATTGAATCGTATCGTGATTGCGTTCATGTCTTTGTATGTGGAACACGATATTCAATATGAATATGAAATCTGCTAGCATACCTTAGCCGTTCTTTCTCTCAGGACATTGCTGATAACTCTTCATTGGCACGACATATCATCCATGGTCATCATTTCTTCCCAAGTTTTTTTCAATTCTTCTGATCTTTGCATGAAATCTCGTTCGTCAGTGCTCGAACATCATTGAATCGAAGCGTAATTTTATGTGCTATCAATCTCTGTTATCAATTTCATCGACTCGCGTTATCATTATAGGAAGTTCGAACCTTTGTACCAAATTTCAAGGCATTCTCGCTCCATACAACTTCTCAAGAAATGGGAAATTCTCAAGTAACTGACGGCATTTTTTTCGAAATAATCTCTCCAGGTTGGTACGGTCTTTCATTCTCCTCCATTCTATCCCTATCTTGGCTGTTGAGAAACTCGCAATTTACGACCCTCCGCCTAGTCGTTTTTATTGTTTACTGTGTCATAGTGTAAGGTTTCATTTGAATAATCGACCCTTCTCTCCTTCATTATTTACATTTCAAATCAATAACCGTATCGGTGGATATTATATGTCTCGTGTAAGCATACGATAACATCTTGGTATTGTGTGCTCCGGAAGAAACTGGCTTCGATCTTGAGTGATCTTAAAAATTGTTCGAGAGCGTGTAGCTTCCCAAGAACCCCAGTGTGCTGTGCCGAGTTTAAGCAATGCTCAGAGCCGTGGAATGTGCCAAGTTTTGTCTTTTCGCCTCGATGGAAATTGGGGTTGGGTTGAGGTTATTTTGAATTTATACATTGTCTACAACTGTATTACCCACTGGAAAGTTTGCCTACTTCCCTAGGTATCCTATTACTGTGGAACGCGCGTTGTGGAAATTCTTATCGTTCCATTCGATAGGTCGAGCCTTTTCGTAAATTACACAAATTTGATTAACCGCGGTGTTTCGTTTCGTTAGTATATTGACAGTACAAGAATTTTTGGATGGTGAACAGGGAGATATTCAGTCGATTGAAGATTAATTGAATCGTTTTCCACAGGAAGGTAATGAAAATAATAATTATAATAATGATAATAATAATAATAATATCAATAATAATAATGATAATAAATGGTCTTTATTCATCGAAGTTTTGGATTTTTACAAAGGAATATACAGAATAACGAGTTTACCTTGATGAAATGGCGAAGTTAAGCTCAGGCTGCTTTTCAGCTCAACCCACATACTGACATTTCCGGCCATTTCAAGATCATCAGTAAAATGCGTTCATCGAACGTGGACGCTCCTTTCATTGCAGATAGGAACTACCTAGCATGACTTGTATGCATGAAGATCAACTGTTCTATTGGACGTTGACAGCAGAAAGGAACCAAGCTGCTGCGCTTGATAGGTGCTTTCTTGAATGAGCGAGCAAGTCAGAGAGTCAATTAGTGGGGCGTGGGGGAGTCAAGTAGTGGGGCGAGTATGTTCGTGCTTCAATTCAACCTCACTTTTTTGCCATGCTTACGACTCCCGAGCTCCCCTTCTCTCCCGAAATTCCACCGATTGCTAACACGATGTGATCGGGGACGGAGTTCATGCGAGATGGGTACAAGAAAAACACGAAAATTCCAATTCCAGGACGAAGACACAGTGAAATGACAGCATTCTGGATAAGAACAGAAGTGACATTAGACTGGTGACGGGATTAATAATCGGTCACTGTTCTCTTGGGAAATACCTACATGAGGAGAACCTCTCTGTAGGCTATGCAATGAAAAGGAGCAAACAGCGTCACATATCATAGTGCGGAGTGCGAGGCACTCACGCTGGAGATTGGGCCTTTTGGGAGAATACAACTTCTAAGTAGGTTCTTCCAAGAAAAAATAAAAGAATTGTGAGGAGGCAGCTAGGCCTGATGAAGGTGACAAATCTCTTCACCTAAGCCAGCAGCATGACTATATACACTATTAGCCATAAGGCTGAAGTGTTTCAGCTTTGAAACCCTGGTTATTCATTCTGTTACAGTCAATGAATCAATCGTTCAACACGATTTTCCTCGACCATTATAGAATATCCGTTCGAGTCGAAAGTTAAAAAGAATTATCAAGTTTTAGCTGAATTATCTTCTCAACACAACAAATAATTAAAACTCACAACAAAATCGTGTGAAAAATCATTTTTTTCAATTCGAAAAATGATTCAAGTTGGGATTTATGTTGATTCGAACTTTTTGTTCCAAACTCACTACTAGAGAAATCGACTGTTGAATTCATCGTACATACTTAATCAACACCCTGTTCACGGAGTCCCGTGTTGATTCCTCTTTGTTGATAACAGATATAAATGCAATGGGGTGAAGAATCACTGAATTCCTCACATCGGAAAAACTAAATCAACGCCACCTTTGGAACACAGATGTGTATGACTATGAATGGAATGCAAAAAATCCTTTTCACGGCAGACGGAAGACTGACTCAAAGGGCATTGAAGACCGCACAGTAGTTCTGAACTGAAAGGGCCAGCCAAACATAAAGCTGTTTTACGGTTTTGAGACGACCGGGAAATATTTTCATACTATAATTGTGTCTTGTTTTCAGAGAACTGTATTTTTTTCAGCTGATGGTGCGAATCTGAACTGCATTCAGCTATATCGGAGCTTTTTGAACGGGTCATTCGATTTCGAGTGTACCTACCCTCAACTGGCGTGAGTTTATCAGCAAAGAATTCATCTCCACTAACAATTTACTGAATGTGCTTCTAGTAACTTTGATCGGCGAGAATGAAGGGTGGATCTCAAATAGACCTCATATACGCATTCGTGGAGTTCAAAGATGATTCACATCCACTCTAGAGCTTCCACAAAGATCTATCTTGGGACCTGTCTTCTTCGTGCTAGAGCAGAACTCAAAGTTCGCAATATTCACTATCGTTTTGACTAGAAGAATCTGGTCGGGGGGTTTGAAACTGTATTAGTTCCATTAGTAACAGTACGGTTCACGCTGGAACTAACTGGTACATTCCGTTGCGATATACGAATTCACCGTGGAATTTGTAGATTCAAGTATGAATCATGAAGTACCTATGCGCCCATTGAGAGAAAGATTCATTGGTTTTCGAATAATGATGATTTCCATTACCGAAATTCTCAAGATTTTTCGTTCTCATCATCTCATCTTCTTGATAATGATGATGAATGCTAATGATGTGACATGGAACAACTAAGTGAAAACATTGAAACTTGTAAGAGGACTCCAAGTGCAATACCTAGAAGTTACATTACGATGAATATTTCTTGAATGCTGTAACTTCATCTTTTGAATCAGCGATTATATTCATCATTCGAATGATCTGATTCCCTGAGAAATGGAAATGTTAATTCTCATGTGATCGATGGAGTGTCAGAAAATTTCTGTTACAAATTGAAAATTTTATATACTCGTTAGAAGCTCTATCCAAACTGGATTCGAAGATAACGCCTCCAATAACTCATGCATCAGTAGTATATCACACATTTCACATGATCGTTGTATACAGTATCATCAGAGTTGAGTCATCTATTTCAACAACTTCGAATAATTTCCCACTTTCATTAACTTGGATCTCAGAATGTAATGTTATCCACAACTCATTTTGCAACCTTCATGCAGACGATTTTTGGTGAATTGACTTCTCTTTACGAGATCTACAAGCTGTTAATAGGAATGACTGAGCTCCAAGAACACCTCGTATATTGAAGATATCCTTATCAAAATATAAAATCGACTGATCTGGTTTCATTATGCTTCGTGATTGAGCGGTTTCCTGATGTTCGCTTCTAAAACAAGGGAGAGCGAGATTTCGATGGTTACGTTGAAACATGGCTGAAAATGTATTCCGGTTGTGTTGGTGCGAATTAATGAATAAATACCGGAAAAAGAAACAATTTCCCAACTGGAGTAAAAACTGCTCCCAGTTAGAGTTTTGTAGATTACAGAGGGCTCGAAAGATGGCATTCGCTGAACGATGCCAATTCATCTGTGTCACCGAATGAAGGTTTTACTGGTTGCTCCTCTGGAATCCCATGGCAGCATTGATGCGACACCATTACATTGTGCCATCTATTCCACTGAATAGAAATATTCTGTTCAACATCTCATTACCAATGAATTAGTCTGAGTGACTGCTCAGAATTGACTGTCTCATAATGACCAATCAATTCTATTAATGTGTTCGCTAAGTAGATCGGAGGAAATTACTATTTTGACATCATTAGTCGTTCAATGGACCGAGTATTCAGAAGAAATAGTTTCATCAACTCCATTAACCGTTGACATATCACATCACCAGTATCAGAATAATAATAAAAAACATATTACCAGCCTCCAAATAATGAAACTGATATGGAAAAACTTTTTGATAGACTCTGGCACTCTACTCCAACTTTGACATCTACACTATTCACTCATTTTCACTCTATCGTTCCGAATCAGTTCTCTTCATTCTGAATGTTAGATTTTCTCTAGTGTGTCCTGTTATCACATCAGTAACTGATGGATGATATAACCCACTCGTTTATTTACTTAGTGAATTATTCACTCACTTCACTGACTTGATCTGACTGAATCATCTAATAACTGCTGTTTTTTACTTCACAAGTTCACGATTGTGAAGTTCACCTGTCCGGCTATGTGTATCTATGACACTTGTCGAAAATTGAATAATGTCTCACCCATAACCATATTGGAATCAAACTCGGGATTACTCGAATAGAATCAGAACTGACTCAGTGCTTCATATTACTGTAACAAGAATATACCCACAGAACAGGCACAACTTGACGTGGACCACAAAGATAGTACATCTCAAGAGTACATATATATATTTTTTTTATCTTTGGACAACACGAAAAGGAAACCTATAATGTTCGAGGAACATCATGTTATCCAGCGGTGGAATTTTGGGAGAGAAGGGAGGTGTTGGAATTTTTCTCGAAAGTTTGGAGGTTGTAAGCATCAGGAAAGACTCCACTAGGCAAAGAATTCCACAACTTTGCCGTTCTATTGATGAATGATGCTTGGTATAGCGATGTTCGACAGGTCTCGAGCCTGACAGTGTAGGGGTGACCAGCCTGAGCTCGTCTGGTTTGTCTACTAGGAATCGCGCGCGTGGTGGCATAATAGATGATATTTCCGACCATGGAAGTAGCTATAAAAAAGGCAGATATATACTCTATACCAGCAATGTACCAGAAGTTGGGTGGAAAATATATATGGTCCACTATGCTGGAGATTGCTGGATAATTTTCTATTCTAATGAACACAAATCGACCACAGAGTAACTGATTTCAAAATAAATGACGCAATTTTTTTCCCGAAGGAATATTCAAGACAGATTCAATAATGGTACAACTTCAAATACTATATCCATCAGAACTATCGTTTCTTGGCACCACCTTGTAGTCGAAAATTGGTTGTATGAGTCATATCAATAGGCTTTCGTGAAATATTTCGAGGAATTGCTGTGTTTTGAGAAAAGTTCCACCAAATGATTCAATGAGATTCTAAGTTTGAGAAGTCGCTTTTCGGAAATTAGGACCGACATCATTCAGACAATACTCGTTGTTAACACAAATCATTGAACGTAAGGCCACATTTCGAATATGAAATATAAGAAATATTACTTTTATGCCGACAAAATCAATAATATTGATATTTGAGAAAGCATATACTTGGGTGACTGATATCATTTCGACTGTGATTTTCTCATTCCATCATTCTGATTTCTGTTTGAATTCATCATTTATAATTTTATCGTATAACTTATTAACATATCTGTAACTCTGGAATGCACTGACTCTGAGGGATATCTTTCTATCCATCTGTATGAAAATTCGATCAGGTTGGCATGGAAAGTTTTGGAATTTTCTTTGATTCCTATTGATGGTATGATTCTGGTTTGAAGAGTTCTCATGGCTGATACACTTTTTTTACCTCTGAATCCGAAGGGTGCACGAATTATTGAAAACACAGGATATTCATTAGGCTATAGCCTGAAGTTACGAAACTTTTTCATTTGAGCGTGCCCACACAAATGAACTCACTGGTGACTTGCAACAAAAGAACTGAGTTCGAAAAAATCCGATGAAAAGTTATTTACCATAGAGAAAGGTTCTGGGAACGCATTGATGAAGACACTGATTATGTCAGATTGGCTTCAATAGATGTATGTTGTGTTAGTGTACGTGGATGAATGTAGGTTATTAGCAGAATTCATACGGACAGGGTGTCCATCCAGGACCTGCATTAATCGAAATAGATGAACCTATAAATTTGACTAAAAATTGACAATATAGAATGATCAATGACAATGACATTGATCAATTATTACCAACTGCTAACTGGAATCGATCAATCTGAAATCAATTAACTAGGTGTCACATATGAGATGAAGACATCCTCATATTTTCTCTAGTCAAAGTAATACAGTTTCGCACACTCGTACATGTTTTTCCCGTATATTTCCTCTTTTCTTCTCAATCATCAGAATTCTTAATTATCAAAAATACGAAATAATTTCGGCTAGTGTCATATTTCGACAGGTTGGCAAGTATCTCCAACGTAATATTTTATATCCCATTTCATCCAGCTGTTTCCGAAATATAAGCGTTCATACATTCTAAGAAATGTAAATTGAGGTGCCCTATGGTAGTTGTGATGTCCACAATGATTTACATTTCTTAGAGAATATTCCAACACTTATATTTCAAAACGGATAGATGGTATGAGGCATGTCCATATAGTCTTGTGATAAATAATAGCTCACGTGGGATAATATACAGGGTATTTGATTATGACATTATCCGAAATAATTTTGAATTCTTCACGAAATTTTGATGACTCAGAAGGGAGTGCAAAACTTTCATGCTCATTATTTTCTGATATCGTTCGTAATAACTCCTGTAGAAGTACATACTGAAGAGTGGAGCAAAATATGTAGAATCGGCTCTTTTAGCGAAGTCATAGCACCAGGCTTCGTTCAAATTCCATATTTCATTTGAGTATCTGAAGAAACGTAACTCATCAATGTGTAAGAGTGTGCAAGAATCCAAACCTGTACTATTTTGAATGGAAAAAATATGAGGATGTATTCATCTCAAATGCGATACACTGTTTACTCAAAACAAATAATAGGAAAGTCCAATAACATGCCCAAATATGACAAAGAAGTACTGAGTTTCTATATTACTCAACTTCCTTAATAACGGTCACGATAGCTCTCACAAATAACTATGACAAAACAGTTTCACTGTTGCTGCTGATATAATGATGATTTTTAGTTGCAACTGAAAAAGTAAAAACTATGCATTTCTCTGAACAAGTTGAGAAAAAGAGTATAATACTCTATCTACTCAGTCCGAGCCGGTCACCAAACCAATAAGGTAACCATGACAGAACATAAACTCGCAAATAAGGAGTGTCAATAAGACAAATCATTTCGAAATATCAAGGCCGATTTTATTCAGAATTAGATTCAGAGCATTACAGTTCCTCTAGACAGGTTCGAAATATACCTGTGAAGTTAGGTGAGGTTAGGTTAGATTGGGGTACTGTTATATTTATTCAATTCGTTAGTCTGGCTTGATTGCTCGAAAAAAAGACTTGAGAGAATACTGTTTCTATAAATATATGTTCAACTATTTCTCACTGTTCAATATGGTATGTTTGCTAGGTACACAAAAGCACTTGGAGCTGAAAAAATGGCAATACTGTTTGTCATCTGTCAGCTTTTATCGAATTCTTTCGATTTCAGGCGGAAAACTCGGAGTAACAGTCACATAAATGATATTACTCTGGAGCGATATTCGATTGAATTTTTTGCTACGAATGTACAATCGTCTACAAGCTGGTATTATTTCCTTAAAGCTAAAAAGGTGCTGAGAATGGATTCCATTATTTCAGAATCGATCTAGTACTCACACTTGCAGCTGGTCTATATAGGGAAAGGAATCGCCCATATTCTAGCAATGATATCGTTACATTGTAGGTATTTCATATTTCATCGGAATGATAGTTATCTTAACGAGTTTGAATGAAGATATCACAAGAGCGTAGAGGAGAGTACAATGTAAGCGAGTTGGATCAGATGGAGCATCAAGGGAAGTTTCTCACTTGAACAAAAAGAAAAACCGTGAGCTTCTCGGATCGGAATCATCCTACAGGGTTATCGTTTTGCATGTTTGAACTCTCTCTGCCCATTTATGGAGGTAAACGAGGGTCATTGTACTCTGAATCGTTCCCGGGAACTTTTCTGACGAGTTCTTCTACTATTTCGTTCCTTTGCAACTCCAAAATGTCCTGGAATCCACAATAACCAACTGTATTTTTGTTGGCTTGATTCATGAACCATCTAGGATCTAATATCTGAATAGAGCTGAGCGCATTATGGTAATATCTCGCTCTGATGGTAACAATATTGAGGAGGGCATGAGTTTTCATGTATGATCTATGAACCGCAGGATATTCTCCACAAAATATCCAAAACTCAACAAGGAGCAATTGAATCAGCAAAAATCATCAAATGAGTTTCAATTTACTCCCGAACAATCGCTCTTAACTCTGGAGGTTCGGGTGTTATATTCCATTCCAATTAGTCTAAGCAAAATGACAGTGTAGGAGGAGAAGATACGTTGAGCACAATCAATGAATTGATAATGTCTCCATATTCCAAGCAATGTGTTCATAAATCTCGAGAGATCATGCATAGCCTATTTGAGACTCGCATGAAAGACCAGCCAACCAAAACAGTATATAGGAAAAAATACGATTCCCTGAAATGAAAAATAAATCAAATTGTAAGGAGAATCTCGAGAGATGGCAAGCACGCCGGGCTATGAGTAAAATACGTTCAAAGAATGGTCTCGCAGTTTTCTGTCGCATTGGTGTTATTCATGAGTAGGCAAACGAAATTTGCCACGAAGTGCAAAGCTATAAAAAAAACTGCAGTTTCTGATACGCTTGCGAATTCACTACCAGCCAATTCAGGACGCGTTCATTTTGATTGAGCCCACATCGTCGTATTCATGTTGCGTAAATTATTCACAATGTATTCAACATAGATAATGTGATGAAGTATATCTTAGGTATGGTGTGTATGAGGCGCTCTCTCGGGCTGGCTCTCTACAAGCTGGATTGAAATAACCTCTAACACCTACTCCATCAATTTGACATGTTGACGGAGATGGAATCAACTGATTCACTGCCTGATTTCTTGAATGAAATATGATGAAGTGAATATTTTCATAAATATATGTGAGAAATTGCCCTCCACCACGTATTTATTTTCCCCAATTATTGATATTATTCATTATAAGGAGTGAAATGAAAACTTTTCATTTCGCTCCTCAGTCCTTCTGGGAACATGGGAAAATATTTTTTCTATTCCTTGAACATTCAGTGATTTAATCGATTTTCAGAAACTCATCATCGCTTCCTGGCCATTTGGAAGATTCGTCTCTACCAAAATCCACACCCATACCTCAGTCATCAAAAATAAGAATAGATAAGATAGATAGATAAGATCAATAGAAACGACGTTCGAATTTAGGAGTGTCAAGCTCAATTTATAAACTCCGCTACCGTAGCCACTATCGTTGCCGTTGCAGTAGTGGAAAAACGGCTTAATTTATGAACTAATGACATTTCCACAAGCGCATGCACAGAACAGATGATTTTCTGTCACCACTGTCGGTTATTTGTTGGGTTATGAAAGGCATGATCATTCTGGGACCTCAATTTTCAATAATTCGTCCTCTTGGTGTGCAATTTATAGGAATGGAATAAACGAAACGAAACCATAAATCAGCTGATCACTCTCTTCTGTCAGCTGTCACTGGTACTCATCTGTGATCGGTTGCCGTAGCTTCTGAAGATAAAAATTACGGCTATGGCAACGGCCATTGCGTCAACTACGAGGTTTATAAACGGCACGGCAACGGCTATAGACGTCAACTGCGGCTACGGCTGCGGAAAATATAAATTGAGCTCAAGTCGCATTGAACAGCAGTTGTGACGTTTACGTAACTAAATTTCCTCTAGTTCCATGCAAACTCACTTTATATAATATTTATACTTTAGATAACTATCTTATTCAATAGTTCAATCTTTATGCGATGAATCGATTGGTAATATGGATTCCGTCTACCCCAGAAGCGCTTTCCACCAGTCGAAAATGGTTGGGAGCAGCAGATTCTCATAAACTTGAAAATAGGTATACGTGAACTCAATGGAACTTTTGTCAACAGATGAAAAAAAAATCATCATGAAATTCAGGAATTCAATGATGAAATGATACACCGGGTGTTCTGTGATATCTGGTACAACCAGAAGGGTTATGACCTCAAAAATATTCCGAAGTGAAAATGAGTGTTAAATAACCCTGGAGTGCGAAAATTGGGAATCACAATTTATTTCCAACCACGAAAACTTCTAACGAACGGCTACCGTGAGAAAATCTGTATATGTTAAGTTTTTGTGGCGACCATCAAGGGACACCCGTATATTTCCCAACCCTTTTCATGTCTTGGTTGGATGATATGGAGTATCCGATGTGGAAATGAGCAACGGCATTTCCATTCAGAGCCTTCAATAAATATAAACATATTTTGCTGAATCAGCGTATTTGTTCAATTTGTGTCTCCATGATTTCTCGTGCTGGTTAAGCCTCCATTAGCTTCTCACAGTGGTACGCAAATATGACTAGGAATGCATAATTTCACGGATACAGGTGGGAAACATTGGAGTTGAATGGAAATCATTTCTATGGAGAACGTTGACTGAATAACTGAACTTGAATAGGAGACAAGTTGAGTCGAACGTTCGTGAAACATGAACGATACTGGAGTCATATCAATAAGATGTTTCATAGCAGTTCGAATACTGAACGTGATGAGTGTAGTTTCTTGGACGATGCAGAAGACTTACTTGCTAGTTGGTTGGTAGTTCTTACAACAATGAGGATGCAAAGCTATCGAGCTCAAATAGGGCAATAGTAATATCATTTTTGCATCAAACTTCATATCCTCAAGAAGAATCGAATCGAATGATGGTAATTGTTATACCAGGTAAGGTGACTCACGGTCGATAGTAGGTCATAGGTGTTTTTGAAAATTGTCTTTCGAAATTCAGTTCATTTCGGAAATTTGTAGAATCACTTGTGGAATTGCTTCTCCTCTAACGATATAAGTTATTCTCAGTCCTGCTACTTCGTCCGCTTGTATCGAAAAGTAGCAACAACTTTGAGATATCGAATGAAATCTCCTCGAATTATTTTTGTGTGATGATATGCTTTTTCAAGTGGTTCTCAGGAAATCAATCAATTAATTCACTCAGTTTTTTCCGCAGATCATATTTTGCCATAGTGCCATTGTGAGTTTCTTGGCGTGAAGTTGACTAGAAAGAATCGAAATAGAAACTGACTACTCATATTATGATGTTCTGATTGGTCAATCTGATGAAATTATAGCAGGAAGATCTAGGAAGTTCAGTGAAATATATCCCGATTTATAACTAATGGATCGTATCATGGGTCAAAACTGGATCATATGAAGATAGGAATGTGTCTATTTTCTCCCAATACTCCTTCCGAGCTTCTATCGGAAGAGCAGAAAAAGATTCAGGCATGGATTTTGCTTTGGTTCCAACGATCCTTGATCCCATGCTTTGATCACATAGACCGTGAAATATAAAGGATATCATCAAAACTTGATTCAAATGAATATATCGTTGATGAACGCGCAAAAGCTTCATAAATAATGTATTCATTGTCAAATTTGTTTCATGACGAATGTGAGCTACCTAATACAAATACTGCCTGCAAGTTATTCGAGGAGGTGTCACATTATTTTTCCCAAGTTTTTCGTTTCCAATAAATGGAATAGAAATTATGATAATTATTTCAATATGTATTTGCAGTGAAGACAGATTTGTGATCTGCCCCAATATGTCACTGGGCTTGGAATCAAACCTTCAGATACCTAAAATAGGAATTCTCTATTCGTCAGTGACACCTTGTTCTTTGAAAAAAATAGATAAACAAATATATTGTGATACAAATTATGCAAATTATGTAGTAGTACGCAATTATGTAGTACTACACAATTCTTAGGGCAAGGATTCGGGTGAATGGACAATCGGTATACTTCCAGGTATTCAATGGGAAGATTATTGAATACTTCTTTGATAAGTTGAAGCTAAAAACGGTAGAGAATATGGAATTTAAATCATACAATCAGCTACCATGAGAATTTGATATAAGTTGGGTAATGAGAGAGGAAAACAAATGACGGATACAAAGCAAAAGAAGTAAATAGGAGACCCTATTCGCTTCTCGCAAATGCTCTCAGTTTGGGAATATTCCAAATATAAATGTCAATAGTTTCGCGAACGAGGGGAGCAGGATTATTAATTAGATTCAAGAAACGAATGCTCATTCTGGAGAAAGTATCAGTTCTGTACCCTGACTTTATTATACACAGGACAATCAAAATATCGTTTCACAAAATTCAAATTACGAAACAAGCAAATCTTGTTTGGATTCATTGTATACAGCGTGGGAACTTCTCGAAGAATCACGAGATCTTCTGCCGTTATTTTCCTTGAAAACGTGGCCACCTCGACTTCTGAGCTACATGAGGTGTTCTCTGCATACTCTGAGTTGAGCAATAGTGCGAATGGCCAGGATAGGCAAATGAAAATGGGAAAATTCTGCCGCTGTCTTTGATACTGTAATATGCTTATAACACCGTATCGATCTCTATGAGAGTGTGCGGTCTAGTCTAGTCTATCATAGTTTCTTGTGCGTTCAGACAGTGAAAAGGATAGGATGTATAAGGATTCATTGCGTTACAGGATGCTGAAGCATCACTGAATTGGCGATACTTCTCAACTTGAAGTTCCCAGTTTATCCCTAACTCCTGAGTCTGTAGAAAAAACTGTCTGTAAGTTTATTATTGTATTCACAGTGTACCATGTGTTTGTGTAGAATATTATACTGGTGGAACCAGCAGGCCTCCATCAGTAAGGATGAAAGAGCATGAGAATAATATAAAGAAAAGATATACTGACGAATCAAAATTAGCTGAACATATCCTTACTGAAAATGGACAACATATGGCCGATTGGGGTAATATTGAGATCATAGGAAAAGAAGACAACAACCAAAAACGGAAAATCAAAGAGTCTGCTTGCATTCTCCTGAATTGAGACAATAATATTGCTTCTTGTCCAGTTGAAATAAATAGGACTTGGCACCCGCTTCTGAAAATTGAATATGAAAATGGAAAATTCAATATCAATTAATGAAAACACCTTGTAATCAGAATACCTCCGTCTACCAAATTTTCACTTTTCAGTGTCAAAACCGACAACATATTGAAAAAAATATTTTGATTGTGTTGAGAACGGGAGCAGATTCGTTCCCGAAACGTCCACCGAGATAAGTAGAGGTTTCATTCTTATTGAATATATTTGTATTTCCAAATTTTTCAAGAACAAGGTGTCACTGACAAATGGAGAATTTCTCTTTCAGGTATCTAAAGGTTTGATTTCAAGCGCAGTGACATTTTGGGGCCGATCACAAAATCTGTCCTTACTACAAATATATTGAAATAATTTTTAATAACTTCTACTCTGTTTTTCAGAAACGAGAAACATTTTATTCAGCGATGTTTCTCAGATTTCAATGAGCCAGTTTGGAGAACCTGAACTTGAACATTTTGTGTAGAAATTCACCTCTTCTCCTCCCAAACCTGATAATTTAGTCAGCTGGCTATGAGCGAGAAGCATCAATAATATCTATTAAAGAAATAGTGTGATCCATTTGAAAACAAACGGCACGTCCATGCTGACAGAGTCAAGATGGCGGTTCATATAGTAATGATCCCCTTCTGTTGGAACCAAACAATTCAATGTTGAAAGATATCAAGTCACTCATGTAGTCCTTCTAATGATAGAATCCTGACACAAACTGTCAATTGTTATTTTCTCATTATCAAATTGGTAGTTCGATTCGAAGATTTCCACTAAGAGAGCATTGAAACTTCCAATTCAGCAAATGAATGGAAGAGCACAAATCCGTTTTTATGTGACTGACAGTGCGATGAAACTATTCTAGATGGAACTGAGATCCCACACTGCGATCCAAATGGACTCAAAGTTTTCATCAGCGCTGATCGAAATTAGTTTCCTCACGTGAATATAGAATTGATTAGGAATTGAGTTATTCAAAAAGAGATCAATTTCGTTCATCGTCAGAGTCCTCCGGAGGAATTGTGATATTTTCTTGTCGATATCAGTTTGTTGATTCTTGTCATCATTAGATAACCATACATCCTTCTCAGATGAATTCAGATTTTTCAAATGATGGAATTAAAATTCGTGGAAATTATGAAGGATATACAGAAAATCTACAAGAATCTGTGAATGGGTTCTTCTATGATATAATTTGATACGTTCTGGCAACAGTAGACCGAGGAGAGATAATTTCATTTGTGACATAAACTTTCATTCACAACCTAGGATTTTCGAAGTATGAGTTCTCCAATATCCAATTTTGTGATTGAAACCTCTTTTTCTGCCTTAGGAACGATAGGAAATTCAGGAACACCTCAATGAAAAAATTAACTTTGATTCGTCTCACACTGATTCAATTATTCATTTCTGTTCGGAGCATCATTTTGATTCAAATTTCAATGATTCCAGGAAGACTTTTCCAGTCACATATCAGTAATATTCGATTATACAGAATATCACACGATTTTTGGAAATTTCTCAGCATTCTAGGAAGAATCACCTACTGATGCGTTCACATCACAATCATTAACAATTTGAGCCACAAGTGAGACTCGATCGTGGATAACAGTGACAACACGAAAGTATAATGAATGAATACAGCCTTCTTCTTCAATGTGAGATGTGAAATTTTCCATCCCATCACGTGTTCCTTAGACAAACCAATGTGCGTCAAAGTTCGAAGTTCGAAGTGGACTGACGATGGCTCAGAAAAGCGCCCTGCTACGCATGAAATCAAACTTCTTGCACGGAATACGCCTCCCTTTTTTCTTCGATTAAAATCAACGTCTGCACAGCTACTTCCCCTTCATTTTTAAATTGTGCTCTTCTCCATTCAATTTAGTTCTTATTCAAACAAACCCGAGCTCCCCAAGAACACTTCCATTTGTTTAATGTGTGTGAGCGCACAGCCTCTAGTTTCATTAACTCCTAGAAATGAAAACAACATCAAAAGATGATCGACATAAGTTATACTTCATTTTACTCCTACCGGAATATTTAGTGACACGAAACATCATCAATGATGTGTCGTCTTGCACTGCAGAACTTTCCTCTGTGTATTCTATCTATTTTCGAACAACTAACCGTATCATGCCCAGTGAAGCTGCCAGTAGGTATCCGCAGTTAGAAGTCGGCACTTGTTCCTCCTCCTCAGTTTCGAAGTATCTTCTATGTAGAAAATGCTAATACTTCTAGTTCCAGTTCATACTTCAGTTTTATTCATACCGGCCCATATTTCAACATCGAACTAATTGAAAATCTAGTACCTAATCAATAGATACAACTACATTTGGTTTTCTTCTTATTGAGTATTGAAGTGCGAATGCCTCGATGGGTTTCATTTGTGGGGTGTTTTATAAACACCCCAGCTGGAAATATTCGAAAACCTCATAACAGAATAATATGATTTATTCGCGTAGAAGTTAATGGTCTTGTCATTCACAGCAGTTTGTTTCTTTACCATAATTCTTCGGACTGATCGAAGTGATATTCTGGAGCAGGCCTTGTTTGCGTACAATGAGAGAAATAAGCTCGACATATAATAACTCTTCTCACTCTGATAAATAATTGAAAAACTTACACATTGCCCGCCGAATTCATAGATAAGTGGTCAGTATTCCAACTCACCACCACCACCAACAGTGCTCTCTCATGGGACGATCATGTGAGGTCCATTGCGAGAACTGCTTCACAAAAACTTGGTTTTCTATTCCGTGCGAAGACATCCTTCACATCCCAGCAGCTGCTTATGATCTACAAAGCACAAATTCGACCTGTCCTGGAGTAATGTTCACATGTTTGGAGCTCAGCCCCCAAACATTCGCTAAAGCTCTTAGATTCAATTCAGAAGAGAGCTATTCGCCTAGTCGATGATACAACACTCACCAAATCATTGACCTCTCTAGATCATCGTAGAAAGGTTGGCGATCTATGTCTTTTTTATAGCTACTTTCACGGTCGGTGCTCAACGGAAATATCATCTATTATGCCACCACGCGCGATTCCTAGTAGACAAATCAGACGAGCTCAAGCTGGTCACCCCTACACTGTCAGTCTCGAGACCTGTCGAACATCGCTATACCAAGCATCATTCATCAATAGAACGGCAAAGTTGTGGAATTCCTTGCCTAGTGAAGTCTTTCCTGACGCTTACAACCTCCAAAATTTCAAGAAAAATTCCAACACCTTCTTTCTCTCTCTACAGATAAGAAAAAAAACTCACTTGTAACAAAGTGAATCTGGATTAAAACAGTCTGGTATATCAGACTATTCAGTTTCCAGAGCATTCCGTTCAGTCTATTTCGTTCCATGAATTTGCTGATATCAGGATATTTATTCAGTAAATCGTTTGGACGCGAAAGACCGGTCTGAGCAGATCTAACTGATGGGTTCCACGTGCATATCGCTCTGTGTCTGGCGAATACTCTGTGAGAGAAGTGAATTCTTGGCTGCATTTTAGAATTCGATGGCTTATGGCTGATGACAGAATTTTGTCCCACATTAGAGTTAGAAATATCTGGAATAAACAATGAGGAGTCGATTCATAGTCGATTCATAGTTCCTCAATATGAAAGAAATATTGGCACAGATTCATTCTCAACATAACTAACTGGTGAAATGAAATGATGCAGTGAACATTACATAACTAGAACTTCAGTAAACCGCACTAATCCGACATGAATGGCTTATGTCAAAATTTTCCAGTAGATACAGGATACTTGTTCACTCCTCCTGCCCTATTCTCTACGCCGCTGGATATTTTTCCAAATGGACATTTGTTTTGATTTGTAGATTCGTGGATTCGTTGACAAAAACACAGAGACCTCGAGAGGGCGAAATAAAGGCGACGATAGTTTAGTTAATAAAAACAAGACTCCACTGAAAAATAACTGGACAATAATAGTTCATCATAATTGTTTTACTATCACTGTCACTATCTTCTAATCTGATAACGAATACGAAGGTGATTTACATCAAATTTGATGAATTCAGTATTTTACCTGACAAAATGGACGCAAACTGAGTATTATTAAAAAAATACCTGGTTGTTTTGTTATACCCAGGAATAACGGAAGAATTACGATTATTGGTTCTCATCATTTTATCTCCTGAAAATGGCAGATTTTTTTTCTAATTCACGGTTTTCATATCTGGGTATTCTTGACTCGCGAATCTGACAAGCATTTCAATGTGACTGACGGGCCATATGATCTCCTAATCTTCTATTTTGTAACTGTTTCTTCCATAGGTGGCAATTTTATAAGTGTTCTAAACATCTAACTACGATTATCTCACGAACTATGCCTCAAAACGAAATCTTTATCTTCATCATGAACCAATCTCAACCCTCACCAGACATATTCAGCACACATAATAGTCATCAAATAAGTAGTTTGTTCCGTTTATTCATTATATCCTGGGCCTCCTTGTACTATTTAGAGAATCCACATTCGAACATTATGATAGAACATGTGATGTTTGTTACCATATTGTTCCGTTTCATGATGACCCATATTCTCGTCAGTGAACCGTATATTGAAACAATGCCTGCGTTCATTCATTCCATGAATGTTAGTTGAATTAGGTTCCGTCAATTCCAAATATTTCTGATCAACATCCAATTGCGGACTGATTAACTCTTGTTCGATATATCTACGGTATCGGTCAAGTGTATCATTACTATATTGGGAAAGAAGCTCATGGCTTGGTTGATGAGTTCATAATTGAGTGATCATTGGCCATCATGGAAAACGTAGAGTATATTCCTGATTGCCCAATACTGGACTGTAAATTACGATGGGATTGATTCATTCAATTTGCTTCAGAGTTAACTGAGCTTTCATTGCAATCAGTTAATCATACAGGAATACACATTCATTCTGCTAACAGATAACATCGCGAAAATGAAGATGATAAAAGAAATGATAGAAATTCGACGTAATATTGCACAGACAAAACAGTGCTGAAACAAAATAGTGCGCTGAAACGAAATAGCGCAGAGACAAAATAGCTGGAATAGAAAATAGCACATCACAAACACACAGTACCATTTTTCAGCATTTAATGGGATTTTCTCTCCTCGTTTCTAAAAATAGAGTAGAAGTTATTAAAAATAGTACCAGATGGAGAAAGTATGTTTCTCAAGAATGATGTTACTGATACCTGCAAAGCAAGCCTTAACATAACACAAATGTACTGCCAGTACTCTGAATGAGTGATTTTGGAGCAAAACCGTGATTCTCTACTATTGCCCGCACCAATATTTCTGGAACCAACTTCAAATGCGTTGACAGGGATTTTAGTGCAATTTTGTTCCTCGACCAGTCGATGACATAATATGATGAGAATCCAATGAGTTCTGAAAAAACAGATGCCTCGCTCTCAGCTATTAGAATCAGCTGAAAACTTTCTAGATCTGAATGTATACAATGCTTCACCCCACGATATATCACTCACCAACGGTAGATTTGTAATCAAAATTTATATTCCCATGTACTATAACTATTTATACTAGACAAGACTATCACAAATTGTTCCTCTTCGTCGGATGACTAGTCTCTGTCACCTCTTGAAACACTACCTGCTACATGTGTATATTGATTTGTTTGTTTCATGTTCATACCCTATTTGTTTGTATCTCATTTGTATCCAGTTTTTGTGCATACACCTTCATATATTCATATCTGATGTAAACCGAATGTATCGGTTTTGCTGAATTGCTGTGGATTGGTCAAATATATATCTATCGATATCTATTAACATCAGTTTTCGTTTCGCAGGATCCAGTATGATTCAGACGTGTCTAAGATTCACCGAGATCGGAAGAGCGATTCTGAAGTAGGCTTCCTGCCTCCAGCCAACTTCTGAATATGACAGCCACGCACGCAACTTTCTTTTTTTTCACTCTACTACAAGCTGTTCTTACTGAAGGTGAGTTCAGAAAAAAATATATTAGTGATAATTCCGTGAACCTTATTAATATTATCCTAGTTTTTATCGTCTGTGATTCCAAGACTTCATCATCAAAGGCGACAGCGGGTATCACTACATGATTCTTGATGGAACCTTTCTGGAGATGCAGATCTTCATTTTCATTCTTATACGTAGTTGGTTAGGTGAATTTCCATTTTCAGGGTTGTAGATGGTGAATTCCTGGAGGATTATCTGAAATGAACTCAGGTTTCTGCTGATTTCCTTCTCATATTTCAGATCCACTGAAGCTGGCAATTCAGTGGAGCTGCCGAGATGCAAATCAAGAGTTCCTGGAACATTTACGTTCAAGTTTGATGTTGAGATGGACATTTTGGTATTTTTATACAGTGGCCTCGTTTACATCGTCTCTTGGTTTGCTGACTAATGACTTCATTCCAACCAAATAGTCTTTGGTCATCTTGGTGTGAACAGTTCACTTGGTCAGGTAACGAGCTTGGTTAAGTACCGAATATTGTTGCGTACCAGACCAAAATAGTTAGATGACCAAGATGGTGTGAACAACTATTGGCCTTGACTTTCCAGTCACTGAAAAATTAGGTCTCAATCCTTGCTAAGGTCTGTGTTCTGTGTCCTGAGATTTAAGATTTAACTACGTTGTTTCAAGCTTCCCAAGTTCCACAGGACCATAACTTCAAGAATTATCACTATCACCGTTGAAATATTCTGTATTTGTTAATATGGATAAGTAGAGCTGCGAACCTTTTCACGGGTGCCTATTAATAGTTCAGTGCTATGCTATCAGCTATTACCAAACATACCAAATTAGAACCAAGCTGTTCACTGATTGGACATGGTGTAAATAGGCAGTGACTTACTCCCTTGGTGTGAATTTGTTACGGTCAACTCGGTCAGAGTACCAAATTCGCGCACGGTATAAACAAGGCCATTGTATCCCATTAAGGATGACTCAACCGAAGTATCCGAAGACTGTGGATAAATACAGCGATAAATCGATTGATAGAATATCTCATTTATGTTCTATTATATGTATTGATACGAATTTAATCATTTCGCTGAAGAGTAATTCCCAATCAATGATGATAATGATCATTCATATAATAAATCTGATGTTATATCAGTGCATGATCATGTATCAGATCATCTTAGTGATCTAATATTGTTAGTTGTGTGCAATCCTGCATTGATCAATTGAGAATCTTCAATCATTTCAACCACCGAAGGAGGCGCTACGAGACGTAAACAAATATGGCGGATAGTGAGTAATCTCTCTGTTCGGCGTGGTTATTGTGTGTTTGTTTTATTTGTTTTCGAACGTTGATCAAGTGATATCTTGGATTTTCGTGTGTGTTTCGGACAATTGTTGATAGTGTGTTGAAGAACTATCATATTGTGAGATAATGTAATGCTTTGCAATGTCTAATGAAATGAATAAAATGAATGAATGCTTTTCTTCGATCAACTTTCTCAAGTAGACCATAATCATTCTTGACATGGACTTCAGAAGCATCCTTCTTGGGGAACGCATGGAAATGTCCTATATTTATTTTTCCTGGAAGAACAGCTCTAAGCACAACAGTAAGTGCTATTCAATGTCTTCCTAGTTGTGCCAGTATTTTGACTCTGTTCTCCACTTATTATTATTTCGAGTATCTCAACCCTGAAACTATACAGGTTTATAAAAGTACTCAAAGCATAATTTCATTCCTGTGAATACCTTTCGAGTTTGGGTTATCCCAGAAATTTATTCGCTTAAAGTCCTACTTTTGAAGTTCGCTCGACACACAGATCTACAAATACAATGAGAACACAACATAATCCACCAATAATCTTTGATATCGCACAAGCACGCTGAAATAACGATGATTCATTGATAAAACGCACACGTATCCATCATTGATTACTCACTAAGTAGGTTCACAATTTAGCCACCAGAGATCGTCCAGACTTTTGGATTAGCGAATAACATTCGTGTTCTTGGGGTGCGCAAGCGCAGTTGGAAGAGCCCCACTTCCATTCAAGTGGTTGAGATGAGATGCAGTCGAACTATCAACGTTTATATCGGGTTTAGCTAAGTTATGTGAAGTATTGCTTGAGTGCAAATGTCCTCATGTTGGTTTATATTGAACATTATCTTGTCTTTTCAATTGTCACTTCAAAAAGAACCTAGAATACATTCAGAAAAAAAATGTATGTGTTTTCGCAGTACTGATGTTCTAAAAGGATTGGGCAGAAACGAAAATATGTCCAATGAAATTTGGACGTGAGCCACCTGGTCTACGCAGTTCAATTTCTCGTTGGAAAACTGATTCGAACGATTCAAAAAGAGCACAAAGTTATATTTTGCTATCAGTTCAACACCATGTTCATATTCTGGGAAAACTGTATGAATTCCTTGGGAAATATGAAATTTTGTTTTTCATGGGCCCATGAATGAGTTTCCTCTCTATAATTTTCCGGTCGTAAACATTATGATCTAGATATTTTTTCCTGCCAATGTCCTGTTTATATAGACCGAAATTCGCCAGCAGTGAAAAGGCCATAAATATAAAATTTACATGAACTGTAAAACGAAAGTTATATCATTGAGCTTACATACCCTCTTTCAGATTGGTTTTTATTAAAAACGAAAACCAATTTTTCTTTTATGGCGTATATCTTAGTTCGACATTTCTATAAAAATTGAAGCTGATAAATTGATTCCATCGCTAGATATTGTGTCTGAAATATAACGCATTTTTCAGAGTCGTGTCAAGAATATCTGAGAGGGATTTGTATACAAGAATTTCATTCTTCAGAATCAATCGAATTTGTCCCACTGTATGGCATTCCTATATATATCTTGAATCGATGTCTCCAAGGAAGTGATGTGAGTCACAATGTCATGAATAATATCCTACTTTTTTCCGAATATTTCCGGTATTTCATCAATCGTGTGTTATGGAATTTATTCCTGTCTTCGGGATGTATAGCCTCCTATTTATATTTTCATATTCATCGCCAAAACTCAACTAGGCATCCATAATCTTGTTATATCAGATATCCGATTTGGGATTTTAGATCGTTTCAAAATTATTTGGAGAAGCTTAAGATTGAGTTATAGAGATTAACAGAGTGCAATTTTAATGGAACTGGTCGGGTACTGGCTTTGCGAACCCAATTAATTACTTTTGTATCTGGTTAAGTATTCATTTTCAATCAAGAACGAGAAGTATTCTCCAATTAAAGCTCTCAGTTGTTTCCCAAAACCAAGAAACATTCCAAGGCTACTTGCTCCAACTGTTCGGTAAGTTGCAGATATCTCTTATACGATTGAAATTATCGAAGATTTAGGACGTCAGTCATATCCATTACGTACATAGCATAGTAGTGTGGGTCATGATGACAACTGAGCTAGAATTTTTTATGCATGGTATCGTATCCTCATGCAATGAGACATGGGACTCACCCAAAACATCATCTTTCAAGGTTATCTCTTGAAAGTCATCGTCTCTTTGGCATTGTTGTCACAGAAATACTACACAACTTTCGAGGAGGTGATATCTGAATATTTGTACCCTTCCGTCGTTCATCAGTAGCCCCATAAATCATATACAAGGCGTTCCACGATGAGCGTCTCTATTTAGTCTTTTTTGGACGAACCAGTCGACGGATCGTTTGAAAAGTTTGATAGTATGCATAAATGGATATGTTATACCTATTTGATGCTCTTCTTCTAGAAGGTATAGTTGCAACTCTTGAGATATTTTTAGATTTTCATGCAAACAAAATTGAATTTTCTAGGGAGCTGGGTGATGACTTGAGTCTTCCTAATCTAGAGTCAGATTTCAGTTTCGAACGGAATCTGTGAATTGATATTTTTTATGTTATGTTAAATATCTACTTCATCTCACGAGTTATTGTTTGTTACTCATCTCCTCAGTTGCCGAAGCAACCCTCAGAAGCACCGAAGGGCTTGTGTGAGTGGAGGAGATTATCATTCGAAGAGCAATGGAGTAGGCAGGAGGTCACATCCAACAGAAGGTTGATGTGGAGAAAAAATAAAATTGAACGGAAACAGAACTTTTTCCCCGTATGTTACGGACTTCATGGATGACACTGTATATCACAGTCAATTTAATGATGAACAAACTCTCATAAATCGCCATGCAATAAATATTCAACATGGTGCAATTCTAAAAAAAATTCTGAGATCACTCTCGATCAAACACATGAATAAAAACGGTTTTCATTGTTCATGAGACTCTGCTTCGACCGCAATAATCCAGAGGGAGTGGCGACGTAAGCTGCATTCTAACATAACCTCTCCACTTCAAAATCAATGAGAGCGGGTTGATGAAAGCACTCTCCTCATTCAGGATATTTTGACCAGATGAGCTCCATCTGTCTACCTGAAGTATCCATCCGTATTTGGAAACAGCAGAATATGGCGTGGTATGGCGGATATTCTTGATGGTGGAATACAAAATAACATCATGTAAAATGGTATTTCAATTAGATGGAGCGAATAGCATTCATAAAGAAACTCCCTTAGGAGATCGAGCGAATTTCGTTGAAATGATGGTAAAATTCCATGGATATCGACCGAACCAGTCGGACTTGTTCATCTTAAGAATGTTTGTAGTTGCATTTCACGCAGGTCTTCAAAATTCCTATCGTTCAATTCCGAAACCAAGAGCCTATATCAGTTGGCAATCCATCAATTATTATTCCTGGAATCTGTTCATGGAATGGTCTGCATAGATTCGAGTTTTTATATAAGCCATCGTAGTCGAGTCATGTGATTGTTCTTGTTCAATTGATCTCAACGTAATGAATTCCGAGGGAATCGAAGCTTCCCATTGCTAGCTATGTATGGTGTTTTGGAAATTAATATATGTGGAAGAAGATTATTGGTCCCACTGCTTTTCACTTCATGTATTATACTATGACAAAGATTAGGAGGAATTATTGAGACAGAGAATATGTGCAGGATTGGTTTCGTGATATCCAGACACTATTGATAAATTACAGATTCGCATGCAATCAGATACTCGGATAAAGATCTTTCTGACATATGAGTTCTCAAATGTCGGTCGTAAATACTTATTTTCTGAATCTGCACATATGGAAAAGACCAATACAATCTGCTCAAGGACTTATCGATAAGTTGGATTTTATCACACGGAAGGGACAATAGCAAAAGTTCACTCGAATATCACTATCAATATCAATGAAATCTCAGTTCTATACGGAACTTCCTTGGTCTGGATTAGGTTCATTTGATTTTCCAGTTAGTTATTCAATTTTATTTCTATTTCATGTTTCTATACTTGCTTGTCAGTGATTTGATGGAACAACCGTTTTTCTGTTATTCTTCCTATTTTTCAATCAATAGTTGAATTACAATAATACAATGGGTGGCAAACGGATTCAGTTAGTCATATCAGGTTCCTGGTCGAACTTGTACCACATTGTGGATCCCTCGTATCTCAATTCACTGTTATTCATACACTCAATCAACGGATAGAGTATAAGGCACCAAGTAAGAATTATCCAGTTCATTTTGAACTCCATCTGAGTAAATTTGATTATCTTTCTCAAATATTCTCACAATAGAGTGAAACTGTGAATCTATTCTAAATATCTCAAGAAATGTGAATTGATGTAGGCATGCTGAAACATAGTGACTCATGCACAAGAAGCAAACGGGAATGACACGACATGGCTTCAGTTTCACTGTTCACCTACTGAATGTAAATTTAAATGGATTCATACTGTCCCAACCACTTTTCGAAATACCCCTGTTGGTAGGATGCCCGGGGGTTATTTGAAGAATTATCATGAAAATATGAATCAAAATTTTCATTCGATAGGTGAACAACAAGAATGGCCCCAGGTCATGTCATTCCCGATTGGCTCTTCAAAAAATGTCCTAGTGTACATTAATTAACAGTTCTTCGAATATTTGAACGCTACTATTTCAAAAACGAATGGATGAAGGCATATACGTATTTCAAGTTGAAATCAGAAAACAAAGCTCCTACTTGATACGAGATGATATACAGAGTGTTCCTTCAGGAAAATTCTAATAATTCAATTCAAGAATTCTGAATTCTTATGAGAAATTCTGATGATTCGAAAAAAAAATATAACAATTTCATATCATTTTTTATTCTATAACTTCCTAGATAACCCCTGTAGGTGGGGTGCAAAATTGAACGGGAGAACCCTGTGCATGCCTCAGATTTCATGCCCCTTTACAATAACCCCCAGCCAGTCGTTGGCATGACGGGAACTCAGACGCTTCGTGCACACGTTGGCTCTCTTCTGAAGTTGAGGTGGCGTCAGTTCATGTGGAAATCAAATAGCAAACCTTGAGCATAGAGCTGGTTTTCTACTACAGTATGCAACGTGAATATTTGTAAATATTTGTAAGAGAATACAAGTTTTCGACCCGAACGAAATATTTTTTTTTTCAGTTTTTCTATGGTAATCAGTTCACTACCAGACTCGAGATCAAAAATTTTCCACTGAATATAGCGAATCGAGATCCATTCGTAAACTTGGCTTCGACGTTCTACTAGAAACTTCTTGCATACCTAAAAACTCATTGGAGGCATTGAACAAAGTCAACCTCATGTGTATTCGGAATCCTACATAAAGAACTGTTCTCCCTGTTTCTTCTTTATTAGGACGGATTTAATTACAGGGGAGCTAATATTTGACTGTGCGCACATTTACATGAAATTATGTTTCTCTCTTCCTATTCACATTGTTTATTCAGTCTGTGGAATACATAGCACAATATTTCATATTTATTATAGCATATACATGAAAATATCTATGGTCATCCCACATCCTCTAATCTCGATGAAAACATGAACTTCGGAAATCATAGGTACAGGGTGTCCATGAGATCACAAAATGAAATTTTCTCCATCACCCATGCATATACAATGTAGCGTGAAAATCCGGAAAGAAATTAATATCTGTTCAACCAGTAACCCGAAAAGAGAAGACATATTTCTTGTCGATAAAATGAAATTGTTCTCTTCGCTACAACTCCCCAAACATACGCTAAAGCTCTTGGATTCAATTCAGAAGAGAGCTATTCGCCTAGTCGATGATACAACACTCACCAAATCATTGACCTCTCTAGATCATCGTAGAAAGGTCGGCGATCTATGCCTTTTTTATAGGTACTTTCACGGTCGGTGCTCAACGGAAATATCATCTATTATTCCTAGTAGACAAACCAGACGAGCTCAAGCTGGTCACCCCTACTCTATCAGACTCGAGACCTGTCGAACATCGCTATACCAAGCATCATTCCTCAATAGAACGGCAAAGTTATGGAATTCTTTGCCTAGTGAAGTCTTTCCTGATGCTGACAACCTCCAAACTTTCAAGAAAAATTCCAACACCTTCCCAAAATTCTCCCAAAATTCCACCGCTGGCTAACACGATGTTCCTAGTACATCATAGGTTTCCCTTTCGTGTTGTCCACAGATAAAAAAGAACCCTATCCACCTTTTTTTCCTCAAATGCAGTATGTCGTATGTAGGATCATTGAGAAGCTCATAAAATCTCACCAGACCCAACTCTTGTTTCACTCATGTGGTTCATATTTTTGAATTTGAAAAAAATTAAGGCTATACTTTTGGCTCTATTATGGGTCACTATTTTTCTCTATACGTGATATCTAGTTGTGGCAACAATGTCAAGCGAGTAACACATGCATGAGTGTTCCTCTTGCCTCAAACCGGAAGCTGAAGCTATTGCTTGATTTGCAGAACATTAATTCATTGAAATCGTGTGACCTGTGAAAAAGTTGGTGTGAATCCATTTATTCTGAAACTGCGATTGAAACTCTGTGTGTTGCCTGAAAGGAAGGATAGAATCTTGAGACACATCTATAACAAACAAACAAAAAGAGACCTTAGAAAAATTTGAAAAAATTGCGTTCGTTCATAGTGTTGGGCAGAGAGTTATGGAAAGTGACAGTGGAAATAACGACTGGATCCTGACAGAGTCACATTAGGAAATTGACATATCGAAATCTCAGAAAGCTCGAGTAGTTCCCAAATGCTGAGAATATCATTCCTTCTCTATCAATGTCTCCACATCATCCATCACAGTATCTGTATCGAAATTCGATAATTTCCATTAGAGCAATGCTGGCAGATAACAAACCCTTGACGAATATCTGAAGAACGGAGAAAGACGACATAATGATGATAATATGGGAATTTCAAAGACCACTTCAGATACACGGTGCGTGATGCTTAGTGCCATATACACTGATGCAGTGAATCGCACGAAATTACGTTCGAATTTCGCCTCTATCCGATATGGTTTTCGATGTGATTTCGGACACCCTGTATCGATGCGATCGTTCGTTCAGATGCTCAGTAGTTGTTAACTATGCGTTACGGGCATATGCTGGCGCTGCCAGTAATAACTCACTGTCGTTCTTGCAGAATCAACAAATTAGTATTGCAGTTTACTAATCGCGGATTAGCCGTAGAGCCCGAGTGTAGGCCGCAGTCACGGAGAGGAGCTATCTGCTACACCCCAAACGCCAACGTTTACTAATGCACTACCCTTCATAGCTATTCGCTTTTCCACAGCCCCCGACTTACATAATATCAAGTCTCTGAACCGTTCCAAATCCAAATGGAAGGTCTATATTCGGAAGAAATTTCACCGAACAGATATTTCAAGCAACAACACTCTGATCAGAAGCGGTACATGACAAAAATTTTAGGTTGGCAACTGAAATCCTGCCATCCCTGTGGAATCTGAACCGGAGATGACATTCTATACATACTTATCTGTCTATCTACCGATCTGAACAGACGTTCATTCGAGTAGTTTCTTACTAAGAAAATATGCAGTTGCCATAATATGAAATTCAGTTATGATGGCAGTCAAAAAGATGTATACCATTTGGGCAATCAGAACTGTGACTTGCCACAAATTGTGCATTCAAATACTTGATGTAATCAATCTATTGTCCACTCAATTATTGAGTTTCTACTGATTCATCACTGGATATCAGTATGATATTCTGAGCAGGAATCACTGCTTTCCGGGATTTTTTCCAGCACATAGCTGGTTTGGTTATACTAGTGAGTTCAGTCGAATCATATGTGATTATACTAGTAACGTAGTTAGTAGTTCCTTTCTTGGCAGGCATGAGTAATATTAGCTCACTGATAAATTCCACAGGCCTCCAGATTCCTGAAAAAATCAGATCAGTATGCCAAAAAGAAAGCAGTGCGTTCAATATGATTCCTTGCGGTTCACCAGAGGACTTGTCACTGGAATCTCGACTGGTCATAACGACAAATCGAGCTATCGGCAGTAAAATATAAAACGTTGACAAAGATTCGATATATCATCATATTTATGCCATTTCGATAACTGTCTTGATTGAGTTTCGATGATATGTATATCTCTATATTAGATTAACGATAAGTCTGATGTGCGATTTTTGTTCAATTTTCGACCTCTGATTGAGTTAGTCTCTTATAACGTGGAATATCTGGAACATGGTGGCGTATATGAAGGGAGATTACAAACGGATGCCAGATAATTTTCTACACGAGGTAATTTGGGGCTTATCTTCCGACAGACACATCTCTCTCGTACACATAGATTCCTCAGTCAGTACACAAACATCGCCCCCCTCCATAATATGCTAACAATATCAATTGTCACTTCATCTCTTCAATCTTAGCAACTCAATTAATTCAAGGGCACACTACAATATGCTTAGATGTATTTCGTTTCAGTCGCTTGATATAATTGAAAATTACAAGAACCGAATGAAAAGTGGAAGCGTAAGGGTATGATTGTTTCGGATATATCAAAATATACTAGGTATATGAATCTTTCTAATGGTATACAAGATGTTCCAGGAATATACATCGGAAGAGCCGATGACAGTTGAGGGTAAGAATATGACGACAAATCAAATCAGTATATCGGATCTGGATTTGAGGTTTGACATATCCAATCGTCAAGGCAATATTGAAGGATTGAAAATTGATTGAAATGATGACAGACATATCTATTGATAGACTGTGTTTCGGTGCAGAGAAAGTATTCGAAATCTATC